>JAODKC010000001.1:10671160-10688382 GCA_026777985.1 Mormyrops attenuatus
TAGGCAAGGCCTGCTGCAGTAATGAGATTTGCACATTAAGTTAATTAAACATTCTGTCTCCAAAGCAGGAAGTGCTAGATATGTAAACTAAGAACATGGGCTCTCTCCTGACCAGAGCAGAAAATTGGCAAAATGCGTATTCAGCAGATTTTTAAGTAATTATTTTAATGTGGAGAGACGCCAAGCTTTTGAGGTTTTCTTTCATGACATCGAGCAGCACAGAGTAGCAATGCGGAGTGTGGCTGTGTTTTTCAAATGTGCCAAACAGAGCAGGCCTTTCCAAAGTGGGCCTGACTCTCCATCAATGGCAGTCCATAGGAGAAATGTGCTGTCAGTCACCACCTAGTTTAACTTAACCCTCCTCCTATTGGTTCAAACCTGGCAGTGACAGACAGCATGTGGTGATGATTTCAAGCATGGCTTTTAGCTCTTCATTATCTCTTATCCATAGGCTGAAGTCAGGGGTGCAGTGGGGGCATGGATATTCTGGCAGATTCAAGGGGGGGCAGAACTTTACGGGGGGCCCTGAATACATGAAATTATATATCAAACTGGGCAGGGGGCACAAGGTAACATTTTGTCAGAGGGCCCAGAATTTCTAGCTGCGTCCTTTGCTTGAGAACACATCCTAGGGAGTGCCTTACAATTAGGCCATGAATGACAACTGAAACAGCCAATGAGATCTACAGAAAAAACTGTTGTAATAAAACAATGAACTGAGTATGAGGGAAAAAAGCCCACCCTTCTGTTAGGGATAAGGGCGTAATCAGTCACCTTAAAATGTGGCTCTTTCTCTTAGATGTAGACACCCTTCATTTGTCCAGTGACAAGGCAAATGACACTCTGCTACGGGACAGGATGTGCCGTCCTCTCTCCACCTCTCCAGTGGCCCAGCTCGGCCTCGAACCCCTACATTTACCTTCCCCACAGTCTGCCTGTTTGCTTTGGCATGGCTGTGCCAGGCTGGGGGGGGATGGGTCGCTTGTGCCGTGAATGTCACGGGCAGCAGCTGGATAGACTGGTTTGGCTCTGAGACCATAATGACTGCAGCCTGTAGCCCATATGTGTGTCTTTAAGGACCCCATTGCCAGGGCCGTCTAGAACAATGCCTGATTAGTGGGTTTGTTTGCCAGTATGCTCCTCGGCGTGAACCTGATGAGGTACGGCTTGTCATCTGACCCTGTAGTGCGCAGTGATGCTGGAGGGGGGGAACCTGATACCCCCCACCCCCCAGGATTCCCGCTCCAATCCACGGGTGGGGACAGGTGGTTTAGAACGCCTGTTTGTAGAATAACTTTCTGTTGTTCGATGCTGCAAAATGGCTCCCTTTGCCTCATAACTCACTAAAAGGTGCTGCCGTCATATCCCAGTTGTACGCTGGTATGTTTTTCTCTTTGCAGACTCCCAGTTCTTCTTGTGGCTCCAGTCCACTAACGGGGGGCAATGTGCTGATGCTGTGCCCCGCGTTCCAGCACCCCCTGCTCCCAGGAGGCCATTTCCTGAGGACCCTAACTTGCCAGAGGATCTCCCTCACACCACAGCCGTGAATCTGAAGACTGCCCTGCTCCCCCCACTGCCATCTGTCCCAGCATCTCCCTGCACTACAGCTCTTCAACCAGAGGAGGTGGATGGGGGGGAAAAGAGCGACAGAGCTTTCCGGAGTCCCCCAAGCCTAGAGCGTGAGGACAACTTTACTGCGATCTCTGGTGGACCAGACACCTACATGAACTCCCCGTCTGACTTCAGCCGGCCAGGGTCCAGTCAGTTCAGCCGCAGTACCAGTTTGTCCAGTAGGGGGAGTAGTGTCTTAACCGGTAAGAGATCTTAGTCTTTGTGTCTTGTTTACATTACTCCCTAACCAATTTTTACTGATTATCTGAATTGCCTGGAATTAGCAAAGCTGGGAGCAGGATGTCTGTTGTTGGTGAGGTCCCCCTGCCCATATGAGGTTTATATAACGCGTGGCTCTGAAGGGATTCCACTTAGCGCACTGCTGGGGAGGATCAGCAGAGGAGTCCTGTGGGATTTGGTTCACTTTCATTCTTGTGTCGTCTTCAACAGGTGTGAGTAAAGATGAGGAAGTGGATGATATCACTCTGTCCCAACTGTGCTCACAGTCGCCCTCCAGTACGCCTACAGGTCCTGCCCTCCCACCTTTAGAAATCAACAACAAATCACCCCCAGTCATGATGCTTGGTCTCCGTGATGAGCAACCTACATCTCCGCCCCGGCACGAACCTAAGCTCTGCATGGATGGAGGTGTCAGCTTCACCCCACAATCTTCTCAAACTGTATCTGGTCCAAAGTGGGCATTCTTGCCTTCCAAGAAGATCTGGCAAGATTCTGTGCCTCCTCGCTGGCCCGTTCTGCCCCCAATATCTCCCTTCAGAGGTGAGGAGTGGTTCTTTGGTCCTTTTATGCATCGATGCCATCTCCGTGTCCAGGGAAGAGGTGCAGATGTGGTGGGAAGTCCTCCCAGAAACAGTGTGAAATGCGGAAGGCTGAGAAATCAAAGCCCCAGCTTTTAGAAAGGCCTTCACATGTCCCCATCTCTACATTTGTGGGGTGACTAGTTTTGTTCCCCTCATAATTAATAACTCTGAAAGCTTTTCTTTTTTCAACAAAATCGTAGAAAGAAAGAGCCTTTTGATGAAGAGCTGGTAGAGTGGAATCATTTCAAAGCTGGAGCGGTGTACAATGGAGGACAGGGGCAGACTGGGGGAGTGGAAGCCACTATCATTGCCTGCGGCCATCATTCTCTCTCCTCGCCGGTCACAGAGATGCAGACATGTTGCCGGGAGTCATAAATCAACAGGGACCACGGTCTGGAGTCACCGGGGAGGGTTTAAGCCCAGACCGGCATGGAAAGGTCTGGCCTTCTCCACGGCCGCCGGGATAAAGAGCGTGTGTCAGGGAGAGATAAAGACCATCGACCGCTGGCATCTGATCTTTGCAGGAAGTTGTATGTACGAGGATAAACAATAGAGAAATTGTGCCAGAACTTTCTCGGTCGTTAGTGGTGACCATGGGCCTCCTGTGCTGAGGGGGGGGGGCGGGTGCGTGGCATAGGGTTTTCATCGAGGGCACTGGAAGGCGAAGCATCAAACCGGCATCCTGTTCTTTTGTCAAAATCAGAGTCTCTCAGACCATGGTATATGGTGTGTTAGTAGAGGTCTGCATAGAGAGGCTCTTGGGCTGTGTCCACGCTGGCTGGCTTGTATTGTGAAGTTTTACATAGCTAATTCAAAAACTGATATGGGATGTTTACTGGAATGGGAATGGAGTCATAAGGGTAGGAGTGGTACCTTCTACCTACCTTGTGGGGGTCTTCCCAGCCTTTTGGTGTCCACAGAATGGTTTAGATTGTACAAAAATTTCATGGACCAGTAACGTGAGGGGTTACCGTCTTGATGTATATGGAAATACAGGACAATTCGCATACAGTTGTGGGTTAGTACAGGACACAGTATTATATGGGACGGCTGGCAACTGTATCCACAGTGTTCCGGGGATCGAGTGCTGAGAACCCTTAGAGAACAGGACAAGATTCCACCCAGGTAGAAACTGCCGGAGACAATCTTTATAATATCAAATTTGGAATAAAATTTCAGACAGTGGAACAACCTGGAAGATGGCGGGGCACTTAGGGTGGGTCCCTCCAGTGGATACCATAACAGAAAGTCCCTAATATGGGGTTAGTTCCTTGTTTTTTTGGAGGGGGGGGGGTATGTATGCCGTGTTGGCCTCCCTTTCACGTTACAATCACCATTGACCTCCCAGCCAGCCCCTTTGAACGCCATCTCCACTGCGTAGCTGCACTTGACAATGTGGGGAGACCTTGCCTATTGTGTGTGTGGGGGGGGGTGCATGAGGCCGATGGACCGGCCCCCTTGTCTGCCCCTAACTGTGTCCTGCCACCCCTACGCCCACCCCCACCCCCCCCTCCCATGTGGTGCTTGGGAAGAATGGTGCTTCTCGGTCAGAGAGGAGGGCTGGTTGAAAAGGCAGCAGTGAGGCCTCCAGTGTGGAGTCAAGTCCTCCTTTTGTCATCGAGAGGAGAGCTGGGGCTCTGCTGTGCGTGTGTGTGTCTGCGTGTGTGTGTGTGTGTGTCTGCATGTGTGTGTGTCTGCGTGTGTGTGTGTGCGTGCATGTGTGTGTGTGTCTGCATGTGTGTGTGTTTGACTGCATGCGCGCACACACACTTGGACAGTGTGGTGAGAGCTGGGGAACAGGTCCCAGCTGATCAGAGACGTGTCGCTGTTAGGGACGAGGTGCTCAGTCTGCCCTGGGGGAGGAATTTGCCCGTTATCACTTTCTGACGGGGCTGCAATGGTCAGCTGTGGCCTCGGACATATATATTTCCCCTGGAATCAGGATCTTCTGTGGCTGTCCTTAGCTGCATGTCTCTTTGTTTGTTTTGGGGCCAGTTAAACGAGGGGTGGGGGGTGACATGTGAGTTAAACATTGGGGAGGACGGCAGGGAATGGGAATGCCGGCTTCTCTTCAGTGCCGTCCCTTTACCCATAATTCTGAGCAGGGGGGTCTGAAGGGGCCCTCATGTGACTGCCGTGCCCTTTGGCTCCCTCCAGATGGCAGAGAGGTCGGGGGGTCCCCTTCCTCCAGCCTAAGCCCCGCCCACTCGGACGCCTTCGACGAACTAGATGCCCTCGCCCCACACACCGGATCCGTTCTGTCGCAGGAGCTGTCAGGGAATGATCCAGACCACAGTTCATCTGCTGGAGGTACTGGTTCTATAATGCCTACAATACACCTGACAGTTACCCGTATTTATGGACCAGCCTAGCCAATATGCACCCCTGCAAGGTATACAGGGGTATACAACCTGAAAATACACAGGCACTCCCCGAGGCAATTCTAGGATGTTTTAAGGTGGGGGAGGGGGCACATAAGAGGGGCCGTGTTTCATACAGTGGAGCCAACCTTATCATTAGCCAATGATATGCTTTGAATCGGTGACTGACAGGAGAGGGGGCATTCCACGGACCTATCAGCTTTCAGCTGGGACCAGTGCCCCTGTGGCTGCGCCCCATATACCTACCTTCTGTTTGTTTAAATACACAGGTAAATTAGAGCCCTCCAGTAAACTTTAAAGACTGACATACATGCATCCTCTGACCACTTACTGGATAGGGGGAAGCCTAGAGCCTAACCCAAGCAAGGGAACACAAGAAATGTCAGTCAATATCGGGGCACACAGACTCATTTAAATAACCACACCTATCAGGCAATTTAGGGACGGCACCAAACTGCGTGTCTTTGACTGTTGGAGTGAAGCGGAGTACCCAGCGGAAACCCAGACAGCAAGAGGAGAATGTGTGACATCCACGCACTCGGAGTGGGGAACAGGAATCAAAGCCTCAGTCCATATAGGCTGATATATCTCTCTTATTTGTTAACTAACTGTTACTTCACTCAATCCACAGCATACGTACATATTCGAGAAATGTATGAGGACTTGGTGAGCTTTGGAAATTTAATGAAAGTCCTTTGAGGACTGAGTGGGTTTTGATTCACGGTAATGTAACATACGTTGACGAAGCCTGTCTTTCGGTCTTTGGTGGTCTCATCTCAAAAACAACAGAATACGGACTGAGTGAGTTTTGGAAATTTGCTCTTCAATTAGCATGACAGAGAGCAGGAGAATTCCTGTGTGACCATGTGGCCCCTACCTGCCTGTTTGTTTCTGGGAGTTGTTCGTTAGTCCCTTCCTGTGCCCAGAATCAGACACACCTTCCTGTCAGGTGGCGTTTGTGCTGTCGCACGTGTGTGTGTGTGTGCGTGTGTGTGTGCGTGCGTGCGTGCGTGCGTGCGTGTGTGTGTGCGTGTGTGTGTGCGCGTTTGTTTGGGGGCAACTTGTCACGCTGCCTGGAAAAATGGCTCTGTGCATGAGGATAAATAGCCACATGTTGCCTGTGCGTCTGAGCGCGTACTTGTGTGTGTCCTGAGGGCGAGCAGTCAGCCGTGAAGAGGGGCATCACTCACTCTGAGCTTCATTTCCTTCTGACGGAAATCCTAAGAGGCCATTATCCTGCTAAGCCTCGCCAGGGTGTTTAACCTGCCTGCGGTTTCCTTAACTCAAGTTGCCGGTACCTGTTGTAGGCCATCTGTGGCCTCCTCCTTACTGCTTGTCCCATGAGTTTTAATACAGGTACAGCACTGATTACTCTAGTCTAGGTTCACTCATTTTAAAGTGCTTGCTACCCATAATGCACTGCTAATGAGACATTTTGTTGTTAAATGTCCAGCATTGGCTTCTGCATAATAGGAATGAATACAATATGAAATTTAATATAAATGCAATCTGTACAGCAGGCCATCCCACGCAGTCATCTTATCACCAAGTGTTATGTGATATTTTTTATGTTGCAGTTTTTATCTGGTTCTAGTTTGAATGATCCTAGTACAATGTCTCTGTTGTGCTACCATTTGTGCTTGCATTTGTGTTCCTGTGCATTTCTGTATCTTCCCATAAAGGTTTTGTGCCCTTTGATCACGTCTTTGCCTTTGCTGGAGTGTTTCACAAAGATATTCAGTAACACATTACTTGACGGGGCACTGCAGTAGAAATCACAAACAAATATAGTCACTACTTGAGATAAAAGATGCGTCATGATTCATTAATGCAGAACAAATATGAGATCGGTATTTCACTTGTTTTATTCATTACTTGTTCCTTCAGTAGTTCACAATGGTTTACAGAACTAACAGCTTTACAGAACTAAGCAGAATCATGTTCATTGGCCAGGAATGTTCACACATACAGTTGTCAGTGACTCTCATACATACAGCAGACAGGTAGTTAAGGGAAAGACAAGACGCCGGTGTCATAAAGGCTAACGGAGCCCAGTGTCGTGCAGGGCAGATTGTAACAGAGATGTCTGTGAGGAAGCTGGAATGCTCTTTTGGGTGGGGGAGTAATCCAGACCATAATAACAGTATTAGCAGAGGCCTTAGCTAGAAGGATATCTCCAACAATGGGCACTGGTCTCGTCCACATCCTTTCTAGAGCCCCTCAATTTGTCAGTCTGAAGCTGCTCTTGCTGTTCTGTTGGCAGACACATGCATGCACACACACAAGTACACGCGCATACATGCACTTGTGAGTAATGTGTAGTTCAGTGGGGTTGGACACTGTGGCTGTGATCGGAAAGTTGTCGGCTCGAATCCCCTGGTTTCCAGAGTGATGTTGCTGCTGGGCCCTTGAGCTAGGCCTTTAACCCCAAATGCCTCCGGGACCATCCGGCCCTGATTTCTCAGTTATTAATGTTAATGATGCATGCTCACCCTCAGAGTGTTGTACACGGTAGCGTGTCAGTAGTGTGTCTTGGTTTTGCCTGGCCAGAGAAGGCGCTGGAGTGCTGTGATTTGCTTGAGGAGGTTGGGCTCGGTAAGAGAGCGGCACAGCTTGACCTTTGACCCCGTAACGGCTCTGTAAAATCCCCTGTCGGTACTGCCCACGCCCGTGGGCGCCAGAAGAGATTTGCATGGGCTCAGAGCCAGCGCCGGCACTGATACAGTATCAATGAGGTGTGACAGAAACAGAGCTGTAGCCCCTGGAAGCGGCTACATTCCCATCCCACACTAGCACTGCTCACTGGCCCTGCACCTCCACCTGCAGCCTGATGTCACATGGTGACCACTTCACCCTCAGCTTCTGCTGGTGGTTCCCTGGCAGTCAATGTGTGGTTCTTTTGTGGTTCTGGCCATTTAATTTTGAGACAGGCCTTTCATGACTGTTGAATGCTCTTTTGGCTACGTTCTGGTTGGTGGGATATATACTGTTTCACTGTTGTCCTTTTCTGATTGGTAGAACTGGTAGTGTCTCTTCTATCCTCCTTTTCTGATTGGTGGGATGGGCAGTCTCTCTTCTGTCCGCCTATTCTGATTGGTTGTACGGGGGGTCTATATGCTACCATCCTGCTCTGATTGGTGGGATGAGCTGTCTATCTACTCTCCTCCTATTCTGATTAGTGGGTCTGTCTTGCTTTCTTTTACAGAGCTGTCGCAGCTGGCAGCCTCCCTGGCTTTGGGCTGCGACTCGAGCGATTCAGCCTCTCTGTCCCACATACGGCTCCTACTCCTGGACCGTCACCCTCCCGTGGGGTCCACCTCCCCCCCAGCACCAGAGCAGGCATCACAGAATGACGACGACGAGGAATCGAAGACGGCAGACGGGACCCAAAGTACTCTCGGTTTATTCCACGGGGCCCCAGGTGTCCTTGTGCTTCTAGCCATCACTGCATGTGTCTCTGAGTGACATCGCCAAAGACCAATCCCGTCGCCTGATCATGACAGTCCACCAGGGAGCTGAATTTGCATGTCAGGCTGACTGGCTGTGTTTTTTGGCCACAGGGCATGCGTGGGGGGTACAGGTCACAAACAGCTTGGCTTTTTCAGCTGCCCAGCATGGCTCAGCAGGTCGCGCCGAGCAGTTAGCGAGATACAGTGTCCCGTTTCAGCTGAGCTTCTCCTCAGGGTAGGGGAATACCACTGCAGCACTAGCAAGCGAGGTGGGGGGCAGGCGGGGGCCAAGTATTGGCCTTGACGTGCCGAGGGCCCATCGCAGGCTTTGAACCCGGTGTCGGCTGCCTGTCATCTTGTCTCAGGTGGGCCGCTTTGGGCCAGGCACGTGTGCGGAGCGTGGGGATTAGCAGTAAAGCAGTAAAGTGGCTGAGATTCACTGCAGCTTGGGGGGCGGGGGGTGCAGGTGGCCGGTCTGGGGTTTATAGAGCCCATGATGTGCTGCTGCCATGAAGATCAAACGGCCCGAGTTTATGATTAACTGGGAAACGGAACATTTGGTCTGGACAGATTCAGGGAGAGGCTGAGGGAAGTGGCTCTGATCCAAAAATATCCGCCGTCCAGTCCTGAACTCAGCTCAGTGTCCGTACCTCCTGTCCTGAACTCAGCTCAGTGTCCGTACCTCCTGTCCTGAACTCAGCTCAGTGTCCGCACCTTCCATCCTGAAAAAGATCTTTGTTAGTCTTTATATCATAGCATTTGTTTATATATCTGTAAGTTTGGTTTAATGCAAAAAAGTATACATGTAAGTAACATGTTCAGTCCTACTTGACTAGAATTAGAGACGTAATTCAGCCAGTGGTTTGATCATGTATAATGAGCGTAGCATTGTTCCAGTGTACCCGGCAATATGCATGTGACTGGCCACTGCAACAGTACATGTTCACCCATGTTGGGCAAGTTACTGTTTTCTGTGGGCGTTGGTGGCTTAATGGTTAGGGACGCGCACTTGTAATTGAACGATTGTTGGTTTGAATCCCTGACCAGCAAGGCACCACTGAGGTACCCTGGGTAAGGTACCGCCCCCAAGCACTGCTCCCCGGGTGCTGAATTAGCTGCCCCCTGCTATGTCATATATGGGTTAAATGCAGCGGACACGTTTCATCGTAGTTGTGGTGTGTCATCACTGATTACTTAATTCTAAGACTCACATAGACACATGATGGCTCTTCTGGAATGTGGGAGACCCTTTCCGAGCTGGAGGGTATCCAGGTACCGTTTGTACATTTTATGGGGGGGTCCATCGCGTTCCTCGAGTGCTGCTGCACCTGCCGCAGCTCTCAGAAAGCAGGTGCTTCAAGAAGGTTGTGTTACTGCATAAACATTTGCTTTTGAGATTAATAAACTGAGCTCACTAGCGCCAGCACACATGCTCATATGCCCAGATGGGGTGTATGGGGGGGGGGGAGTAAAAATCCCCTATATAAAGCTTTACAGCTGTGTGCTGTCCCCCCGCCCTCACTGCTCCCGCCTTCTCCTTTTCCCTCCTTTTTTCCCCTTTCTTATCATCCTTCTCCATCCTCTATTCCTTGATCCTCTCTCTCATTCCCCTTCTCCCATTCGCCCGTCTCTTGGCAGGATCCTGTGCAGCCACAGCCTTCAACATGGCAGATGAGGGGCGGGGTCAGAGTGGGCGGGGTCAGAGCAGGCAGGTGAGTCTCAGGTCGGACCAGTTTCCTGCTCAGGTGCCTAAACCCTGTGCCGCTCTGTGAGCAATTAACAGTTGTGAAAGATTACAAGCTGTAAAAGGTTTGTTCTGGAGGGAAATCCCGTGGCAGCAATCAGCCTCATTCAAACATCACTCCAGCGTAAGATAACTGATAACAGGTGATAGTGATCAAATAAAGAAGCGTTCACCTTTATTAACCAAGAAAACTGCCAGCTTATCTATCCACATTGTATTCATAACGAATGGAATTGTACGTCAGAAGTTCAAAACCCAAGAATTATCTTCTGTTCGTGATAAAATATTGGCTTCACTGCTGGTGTTTATAACTGCCATGTGGATGCCACTCATGAATAGGGTATTTGTGAGCTGGGTGCAGCAGGTTACAGGCGCTGCTGGGGGTGGATTATCCATCTGCCTCCATTCTGATACAGGATTCATTCAGCTGAGCTCGCTGTTCCCAGCAGGGAGCAGGTGGTTCTTCTACAGCTGGTTTGGAGGTTCTGAGCGCATGGGCAGCTTATGAGGAGATTTGTGAAGTGTGTATGTTTGCTGCAGATCCAGAGCAAGGAGGGAGCCCGTTCTCCATGTGCCGGGCTGCCTCTTTCAGGATATCCCCAGAATCGAGGTTCTGCCTGCAAGTCCACAGGTATGGGCCTCGGATGTCATCTTAATCACTCTGGGTCGTGACTAAAAGAAGTTAAATGCTAAATAACAAAAATGATTCTCACTTTAACTGTATGTTTAACTGATATCCAATTGCCTCTTCACACATTCACTTACTCATTCACTCATTCATTCACCTGTTCATTCATGTTCTCAGTCACCCAGTCAAAAACTTAGTCATTCACTCACTGATTCACTCACACATTCACTCACTCACTGATTCACTCACACATTCACTCACTCACTCACTCACTCACTCATTCACTCACTCACTCAATCACTCCCATGCTCCTTGTATTTTGCCCATTCATGTAGTGATCAGCTCTTTCACAGAGGCAGCTACAGGGCCTTGTGGTGCCGCAGAGCCTGCTTTGTTTGGGCAGTGTGATGGCCAGCTTCCTCTTCCTCTCACCACTAAGCTGCTGCTTCTGCTATCCACTGAGCTGTGGGCCAAGCTGAGGGAAGGGAGCTCTCCTCTGGCCATGTGACATCACTTATACTGAGGCCCGTGGTCCAGTTCAGGGGGAGGGATGACAGCAGCACACACCCCCTCCTGGGCAAAGGGGAAAGGTTCATTCACTAAGAGCAGGAGCGAAAGGCAGCATGCAGGGACCTGAGTGCAGCATCCCTGGGCCAGGTGGTGCAAGAGATAAGATTTGGACGTTGATAGGGGAGGACACATAAACAAGACCCCCCTCCCCCCCCCATCTGAAAACCGGAAGCTAAATTTTTCACACCACTTCCAGACTTTTAACAGAAAATCCCTCCTTGAACCCTCGCTGAGTGCAGTGGCCGTTAGGACTCACTGGCTCCCTTGGAAGGCCCATTTTTAGCCTTCCGCTGGTGACATAATCCATGTAAATGTTTGTGGGGGGGGGGGCACCTCCCAAGTGCTTTGTATGCAGGCGGCAGGCGAGGAGTTAAACGGGACAACCTCCCAGCGGGCTGCCACTGCTTCCTCTCCGCTGCCTCCTGCCCAGGGGCGATTCTAGGATTTTTGAAGGTGGGAAGGCACAAGTGGGGCCATGATTCATGTAGTGGAACCGTAATTTATATAGGGGAGCCAACCTTAGCGTTAGCCAATAATATATTTTGAATCGCTGCGTGACAGGGCAGGGAGCATTCCTGAAGCCAATCAGCTTTCAGCTAGGGCCAGTACTCCTGTGACTCCACCCTGCTCCTGTCATCTCCTGTGGTGGGGGGCCTCTGTCTTTCTTTGTCTTCTACTGTCTTTATCTTGACCTCTTTATCATCCATCCATCCATCCATGGGTATGTATAAACCATTCAGTGACAGCGGGGTAATGTCACATGCTGCCTCTGCAGTTCTCCCCTCCTCATCAGATGTGTGCGTGTGTGTACCAGTGTCCTGTTTTTGCATGTGTAGAGAGGTGCGGACGCGGGAGCAGGCTGCGGCACCCGATATGCTGATCGCTGGCTCTGTCTCATCACAGACCCTTGGTGCCTCTCAGATAATGATGGACAAAAGCAGGGATTAGTGCCCTGTCTGCTCTTCCAGTCATGGTGCCATGTGGTCAGGCCTGGGGGGCGAATTCAGGCTGGATGGGAGCCCCTACATCCACTCAGGGGAGATTACTGCTTACAAGCACTATACTGCTGATGACCTGTCCCCCATTTTTTGGGGCAGGCTCTCCTTTGGGCCGAGGACTTCTGTACCAGGCCTAGTGCTTTGTCTCTTGACGGACTGAGCATGTGCAGCAATAGGGGCGGAGCCCCCAGAGTGGTTGCCCCAGACAGAACTGCTGAAATGGGCACAGTATGATTAGAAAGGGATCCTGGGTACCTCACGTAGAGAAGCACCTGTCATGTGATCCGGGATCCGGTCAGACATGGGTGGAAGTGATCAGTGTTCCTGCCATTAGCAAACTGAGAAGAAGATGCCCCATTGCATTTTGGGAGTGTGTGTGGCGTCAGAAAGCAGAACGCCAATAGGACAGTAAGGTAACGCAAAGAGAAACCAGGAGCTTGCATCAGGCTTAATATGGAGCTGAGTTGATTACCAAGTGAGTGAGGACAATGTCTGATAAAAGAGCGTGAAAGTAATAACTCTGTGTGTCTACACATGTCTGAGAGAGAAAAGATGCATGGGATTTTGTGTTTTTCTGTATAATATTTGTGGGGTTTTTTCTATTACGTGTTAAAAAAGCCTCTAAGGTGGAGATTTTAAGTCCTCTTATACTCAGGAAACAAAAATAACATTAAATGTTATTTACTTACTGAAAGAACCACACTGCACAAAAATGTCTTTAAATGAAATGCATGAACGTGGCCCCCAGGTTGTAATGCCCGCCCTCCAAAAGCTTTCATCTCCCCTGAGTTTTGTGCTTTTCTCCGTGCCATGACAATCCGGCCAGCACCGTCACCCCTCTGGAGGCATCATGAGAAGCCAGAGGCCACTAGGCCACACTCTCTGTGTCCCGCGGACGGTGTTGGGGACCCTGTCCTCCCCTGGGGAGTTAATTATTTCATGGGCTCCTGCAGTCCCCCAGGTTGGCGGATCTGGCTGCACCCGCTGCTGTATTTACCATTCAGCTGTCAGCTAAGTTAAAAGTGTAAATAGATGTAACTATCGTTGAGCCACAAAGGGGACTAATCTAGACTGACCCCGGCGGATTGTTCCGGGGGGCCGGCAGTCAGATTAAGGAAGTGAAAGAGAGAGACACTGGAGCGGAGATTAGCCGTGTTCAGGGCAAGGGATGCCCCCCCCACAGTCCTCAGCACCCCGGACCACACACTGACAACTGGGCAGTCAGCATTGTCTTCACACCCTGATACTGAGGCAGAGTTGGCCATTGTCTCTAAATCCTCCCCCCCAAAAAAAAGAAACCCAAACCTGAACACCAAGCCTTTGACTGACACTTGTCAGGGCTGATGATGGAGAGGGTGATGCTTTTGGGAAAGAAGGGCCCCCAGATAGAACAATCAGCCCATGAATAATCTAGCCTCCCCCCAAATTAGGTGCAGGGTGGTATCACTGGGGATCAGGCCGATTCTCTCACTGGCTGTCATCCTTTTTTCAGATACACAAAGAAAGAGACACAAGTAACATGTTCTTTCTCCTTTGCCGTGTGTGTGTGTCTGTGTGTGTGTATGTGTCTGTGTGCCTGTGTGTGTGTATGAGTGTCTGTGTGTGTGTGTGTCTGTGTCTGTGTGTTTTGTTCGTCGGCCATGTGGGACACAGCATGGTGTGTATCGATTTCTCCCCTCTAAGGAGATCAGGGGACAAACCGGGCCTGTGAAGGATCTGACTGAGTCTTTCTCAGCCAAATCCAGCTATCTATGTTTTTCAGATGGTTTCGTTGGTATGGCAACCTGCTCCATGTGTGCTTTCTAGATACTTCTTAAGGGGTTTAGGGCCTTGTCCCCAGCTGTAGTTAACCAAATAAAATGATGACAATAGTGATACATCAAGTTTAGAGGTGAAAAAAACTGGGGATATTGTCTGGTGTGTTTAGAAGGATATTTATAACATTTTCTCATTTTTAATGATGGGGCCCCATGACCCTGCATAGGACTAGGGCGGGATGGACGGATGGATGGATGGAAAAAATCCATTTAATGGCATTCAGTGATCATCTGTGAAATGGACAGATTGAAAATCCAAGCCCAGAAGATATTTGGCTCTTCTGCTTAGTCCAGGTTGCCGTTAATTCCTGCTGATAAGGGGACTAAAAGGCCCAGCCTGAACCATGACAAGGAAAATCCAAAGTTCTATAAAACGGACGCTGGGTACGTCGCATTGTGCTCCGTGACTCTGAGCGATAGGGCTGTCAAGCATTTGAAAATTTACGGGCAGTACAGTAAAAGATCAAGTCATTAAATCTGAACACTGACCGTAAGAATACTTAAATGCCCACACATCTCCTGTGCCTCCATGCCGGTAAGAACCATCATTCAAGGTAGGAAGCCGTGATGAGTGATGTCAACCATCGGGGCGGCGCTGTCAGGGGTATTCATCACGCCTGGCAGCTGAGACGGGATCATCGGAACAGAGACCACATAATGGGACGTGACCGACCACACCCGGAGCGCTAACGAGCGGAAACAGGGACGGGGGGAACAAATGGTAGCACGTTGTTTATATTAATGAAAGTCTGGGACCAAGGATCTGGAATGTGGATGTCAATCATGGTGGGGGAACACAGGTGAGGGAGCTGAAGGGTGCTGGATACACGGGCCGAGCATGGACCAAATACCCCACCCTGCTGTGACCCACCCCCCCACCTTCACTTTGCTCTAGCTCAGCTTCAAATTTGGTGTCTGGGTTTTTTCTTTGGGTTGTCGATACACTCTCAGAAAAAAGGATGAAATTTGTACCTTTGCTTGCCGCTGGAGCTGTACCCTCCAGGGTCTGCCAATTCTACCCTAGCTGCAGGTAAATACACTTTTTGAAGGTACAGAAATGGACTTTGGAGTACATTTCTGTACCCATTGATGGTACATCAATGTTTGTACCTTTGGGATGTTCCTCAGAGTCCATTTCTGTACCTTAAAAGGTACAATTACAAGGGTACAGCCCCAGTGACAAGCAAAGCTACAAATTTTATCTGTTTTTATGAGAGTGTACAAGGTCTGTGAAAATGTATGATGCCAAAAGAGCAGGCTAAGCAACAGCCTTCAGAATGGCACCAAGGTCGCCCGTGAGCAGCACCAAGGTCGCCCGTGAGCCTTGCCTTACACTCTCCTGAAGAACTCAAAAAGAGCAGGATTACATTGACCTACAGCTGCATGTTCTCCCTGAATCCTCAGGGCCCTGAATCCTCAGTTCCACCCCCCCCCCTCATTTAGAGACTAGATGGTGGCTGCATACCTGTATGGGCATAACATCCACCCACCTGCTTCTTAACCAGCTAGAGTCTCTGAATGAAGTCAGGCATTCCAGTGTTCCCAAACAGCGGGATGTGCTGTGTGTCGGGCCCATACAACGCACATAATGGGCTCTTAATTAGTCATCCGTCACGTAATTAACAGATGGGTGCCTCTTGAGATAGGGGCCCCCATTCAGAATGGTGTGTTGTCTTCTGAGGGGCTTTAAGAGGGACATGGTAGGGGGTGTAAATGTATGTTTGACGCCGAGATTGCAGATGATTTCCTAGAGGCTGTGATTTTTTTTGGTTCTCTATAATTTAGTCCTATAAGTGTACTGTACTAAATAAATACCAGATAACATCCTCATGCTAATTTCCCACATCTTCTCCTGAGGGCCATGGTATAGAAGAGCATCATAATACTCATTCATATGTTAAAGACACAAGTGACATAGGAGCCATTTGTTACTGGAATCCAAGAAATAGAATTAAACTTCAGAATCAGACAGTTTACAATGCTGACTGGAGCGACCCAGCCTAGGGAGAGGGCTCTCTTAAAGACTAGTTGGCACACAGGCCTGCAGGAGCCGGGTGTCCTGGATTATTTGGGGGGGGGGGGTTAGTTGCTCTTGCTTGCTTCACTCGTCCATGAATTTTTGCAGGTCCCAAGCGAGGCTCTATCCCATGGCAGCCGCTCTGTGAGGGGGAGGAACTCCACTACAGAAATGGGGATCTGGGGAATGGGACTGGAGCCTGGTGCCTGGCCAGGAGGCCAGACTGGGCGGCACACAGCCCAGATCAGGAAGCCTGGGACCAGGCCGGAACCACCAGGGCTATGTACATCTACTCCAGGCTCCAGGAGGCTGGGATGACTAAACCCAAGCCTGGACACTGCCAGGCCCCCTCCAAGTTTGAGGACTGTAAGTAGCACCTCCCTCTGTGTGCAGTGCGTCTGTGTCTGTGGCTACCTGTGTGTTCAGTGCGTCCATGTCTGTGCCTACCTGTGTGCGCAGTGCGTCTGTGTCTGTGCCTACCTGTATGTTCAGTGCGTCCATGTCTGTGCCTACCTGTGTGTGCAGTGCGTCCATGTCTGTGCCTACCTGTGTGTTCAGTGCGTTTGTGTCTATGCCTGCCTGTGTGTGCAGTGCGTCTGTGTCTGTGCCTACCTGTGTGTGCAGTGCGTCTGTGTCTGTGCCTATCTGTGTGTGTCAGTGCTGAACACCGTAACTGAACCCTGACCCTTCAGGAAGGACAGGGAGAACATCAACCTTCCACACATCCATCCATCCATCCATCCATCATCTCCCGCTTCATCCGAGGTCGGGTTGCGGGGGCAGCAGCCTCAGCAGGGAGAGCCAGACTTCCCTCTCCCCGGCCACTTAATGCAGCTCCTCCGGGGGGATCCCGAGGTGCTCCCAGGCCAGCCGAGAGACGTATCCTGGGTCTTCCCCGGGGCCTCCTCCCAGTGGGACATGCCCGGAACACCTCACCAGGGAGGCGTCCAGGAGCCATCCTGACCAGATGCCCGAGCCACCTCATCTGGCTCCTCTCGATGCGGAGGAGCAGTGGCTCTACTCTGAGCTCCTCCCGAATGACAGAGCTCCTCACCCTATCTCTAAGGGAGAGCCCAGCCACCCTACGGAGGAAACTCATTTCGGCCGCGTGTACCCGCGATCTCGTTCTTTCGGTCACTACCCACAGCTCATGACCATAGGTGAGGGTAGGAACGTAGATCGACTG
>JAODKC010000001.1:10688482-10704018 GCA_026777985.1 Mormyrops attenuatus
TAGAGCTGGTCCACTGTTCCACGGCCAGGGCGAAAACCACACTGCTCCTCCTGAATCCGAGGTTCGACAATCCGACGCACCCTTCTCTCCAGGACCCCCGAATAGACCTTACCTTACCAACTTCCACACAGTTGGGGCAAATCTACTCTTCAATCTTCTGAGGGAAATTCAAGTTCCAGGTGCTTCACCGCCATAAGACATTAAGAAAATCTTTAATGCAATGCAATGCTGAAGCTCAACTGAAACATATGAACAGAGATTGTTACAGTAAATCAGATGAGCCCTGTCCAGTCTGTGTGGTGTATTGGCAGGTCTCCAGTGAAGCAAGCTATTGGTTCCACCAACCCTTATGTAGGTGAAATTTCCCGTCAGTCGAATTTACCTTCCTATTCCATCCTGCCGTAAGTGGAAATTAGCGGGAGAACATTTTAAAATGAACATGAGGAAGCACTTCTTCACACAGCGTGTAGTTGGAGTATGGAATAGTCTTCCTGCTAGTGTAGCGCAAGCTAAAACCCTGGGTTCCTGTAAATCTGAGCTAGATAAGATTTTAACAACTCTGAGCTATTAGTTTGGTTCTCCCCAAACGAGCTTGATGGGCCGAATGGCCTCCTCTCGTTTGTAAGTTTCTTATGTTTTTATGCCATTAAAGACACCTTGATGGAAAAAACATGTAAAAAACAGAGAAGAAAACACGTAACCATAAACGTAAAGTACAGGCGGTCCCCAGGTTACGAACAAGATCCATTCCCTAAGTCTGTCTTTAAGTTGAATATATAGGTTAGTCGGAAAAATAATAATACAGTACATAATAATAAGAATTATAAAGTAATCATAAAAGTAACTTACAGTACTTTGCTGTACGTAATGCCGACAAACCGCCGAAGCCGCACAATGTTTTCACGAGCTTCACAAAGTAGTGCGTTATTACGAACCGTTGTGTTTTACCTGATTTTTTGATATAATAGTATTTATGGTAGTCTGTTTGTAAGTACGAGTTGTCAGTAAGCAGACGTTCTTAACTGCCTATATACTAGTAACTTGAAGTATTTAAGTATGATGCTTTTTTTCAATAATGCTGAACTCTATATATCTCAGATACTTTTTGCTTAAGTTTGGATTTACTTAAGTCAGCTTGACTAGCTTGACTGCATAACAGGTACTTTTATGCAGCTCTGAGAAAATCTGCTTCCATGTAATCTCCCCTTTGGAGTGTCATATTAGCATCGTCTGAGCTGAGGTGCTGCTAGACATTTTGGGCCCCAAGAAAGTATATCAAACTGGGCCACCAATCATGACCATGACAGGGGCCCGTGGAATCATTCAAACTTTCCTTCCCTTATTCCTCATGCAGACACAGACACAGACACAGACACACATGCACTGTGGTTCATCGAAGACACACAAACTGGACAGCTTCAAAGACGTACAGCTGCTCAGGTCGCATTCACACAGTGGTGATGCAGTGCTGCACTGCCTCACTGTGGATGTGTGACGTGTTCCTGGTTTGGACGTCTGCGCCTCCTTGTTAGGCACTGAAAGGCGTTAATTGGCCTTAATTGGCATCTTCCACTTCCGTGCCGGGCGCCGGTCAGAGGAGGTGGACGGGGGCGCCCAAATACAGCGGCCCTTATTCAGCCTCCCCTTCGCCCACCCCACCAGTCCCATCCTATTCAGCTGCCTTTTCATAAGGGGGGGAAGTTATTCAGGCTTTTTAAAAAGCACAACATTCTGTTGAGTTGAAGTGTGGCTGAACGGTGCCGGCTGTGGAGTGCTCTGTTTTGACGGATTCTGTATGTGAAAGTGTGTGTGGAGTGGGGGGGGATATGGGGGGGTATCTGCGGTCTCATCGGTGAGTCAGTGTGTCGTGATTGGTGCCAATTGTTACTGCTGAATGGGTGTCAGAGTTGATGTGGAACACCTGGCCGACTGACCCCGCCCCCTCACCCAGGTAAATATCAGCAGTACGTTGATGCGGTTGGGGCGTGTGTGTGGCTCACGGTGGCACTAGGCCCTCCACCCTCACAAAGGGCACGATCCTTGTGCCTAAGTGTGTGTGCGTGAGGTTATTGTGTGTTACTGTGCGGTCCGGCCTGCGTGTGTGAGTGTGTGCTCCTTTGCCCGTGTGTGTAAGCGTGTACGGTACAGTGCCTTTATGTGGCTGCTGTTTGCTCAGCCTTGGGGCCGGGATACCTTGGTGTACCTGACACAAGCCCAGGTAAACAAAAACGTCCTCACCTGGGGATGGGGGAATCTGTCAGAGGTTCCATTATGTCACAGGTCTCGTCACCCCCCCCCCCTGCGTCAAAGCAAGAGCAGCGTATTTGTTGTCGAGTGGTTGGGGGTGCAGAGCAGCAGATGACTTTGCTTACGGAGAGCTGACAGGTAGCTGCGCATAAGGCTTACGTGGGGGGAATGGGGGCCTGGAACTTGTCTGTAGTCCTACCCAGGGATTTATCTGGGAAGGAGCAAAAGGGGCATGGCCACACTGCTGACAGCAGGTGGCCGGTGCTCTATGACCCACCCTCCACCTTTACCTTTCCGCCACCTTCCCCATCAACGAGACCCCCCCCCCCGACTCCCCACTTGCTCTTTAGTGACCAAGTCAACCCTGACAAATTGAGCAACACTTCCCCCCCTAGCCCCAAAGCAAAAGAAAAAATGAATACAACTCAATCACCAAATAAAAAATAAGACTCAATAACTCAAGTAAGATAACTGCAGCCTGCCTGTCCATCTCCGTCTACATTCACAGCTCTGTTTTGTTTTATTATAAAACTGAATCCAAATTTTAACTCACAAAAACAATGAAGTAAAATCTCTCCTACTGACTGGAAACTGATGACGGAAACTTAGGAGCATCAGAGCTGAAGCTGGGACTACAGGAGCTCATAGACCTGCCGGTCCGGGGGGGCGGGGGCGACAAACAAACAGGAACAAACGAGTGTCCCTCCCCTGGCCGCCACCATCAGATCTCTATTCTTCTGCACTCAATCGCCGCAGAATTGCCTCCGTCTTCATTACAGATGACGGCTGCTCGCCAATAGGCGCCGCCATTCTCCGGCCAGCGTTGCTCTTGATTAGTATTTTCTGCTAGACTTCACACCAAAGGAATAACCTGTGTGCCTTAACACTCCAGTTTAAAAAAAAAACCATGATGCACTGAAGTGGAATCAGATAAGGCTACAGGGCCTCACTCCGCCACCCCCGCCACCTGCCCACACCCCGGGTCTCTGACCAATCTCGCACTCCACTGCACCTTTTGTTGGGATCATTTCCCAAACCGGGGTGGGGGTCGGGGCCTACCCCCTCATTTCTATATGCACCTCTCTGCAGTGCTGGCTGCGCAGCTGCACATAGTCACCGAACCCCCAGTGTTGCAAATGGCTCCTCCGATAAGACCCCTCTACGGCGAGGGCCCCACATGGGGCGCCTGTGTGTCACCCAGACTCCCTGCCACATTGATCGTGACCGTGATTTGATAGGGTGGGTCAAGGATGGATGTGTGCATCGGGGGGGTGCTAAAGCTGAGGGTGCAGGTGGGTGGGGCCCACGGGCGCTATTTGCAAACAGATGTACGGAGTAGGACTCAGCGTTTTGATCAATCAACCCTTAACAAGTAAAGTTGACTAGATGTGAATATAATGCTTTGCATGTAAAAGGCGGAGGGAGCACGCAAGGCCTGACTTTCATTAGGAATTAGCGGATAAATGGCGGATTCAGCGCAGAGGTCCTGGGGTTTAGGTCTCACTGGGTTTAAACGGCGTCTGTGTCCATTCTTGTGCAGCTCATGAATAGATCCATTATTAAGTGAGCTCCTTGGTCATCGGCAGGATTGAAACGCTCCCCGTCCCGCTGCTGTCCTCCCAGCATGCCTCACCACGTCTTCCTCGTCGCTTCCGTCACTGTGATCTCTCCTCCTCTCTTTGTTTTTGCTTGGTGAGCTTTGCAGCACCCACAGTTAAGACCGGCCCCGTCAGAACCCCCCCGGTGGTCCAGCAGTGAGTTCTGGGGGTGTGTGTGAAGCCCCAGAATGGCTGGGGTCCAAATGCCCCCCGGGGGGGGGCGCACCAAGGTCACCCTTCTCCTGTAGCCCCTGTTCATGCTCAGCTCTGACCCAGTCACCAGTGGCCTGTGTGCGTTTTGGATGTGCCACTGGAATCATCCCACTAAAATCTCCTCACTGCTCATCGACGTTAAACTGAAGCTGCAGAAAAAGCAGCAAATAATGAACAAATTAGTACAAAGACAGATTGCCTTTCAATCTTAATAACAGTAAATTTCAGTGCTGAATAAGGTAATAATTCTCTGCATCTACACAAAGCACTGGTCATGTTCCAGTTTCTGGGGGAGGGGCTGGTTAGCAGAGGTCACTGGGGTGCATCACTCTCGGAGTGACAGATTCCTGCTCTCTGAGAGCATCTGACCTCTGACGGAGAGAGAAAGTACAGACGTGTCCCCCCCCCGACAGCCAGTGTCACTGCAATGGACAAACATAGTTGGAGCATGTGGATGGATGACTATAGATATTTCCATTGTGGATGAGGGATTTTCCTGTATATGCAAGCACACCTCTGACAGGTCAGAATCTCACAGGGGCGGTTGGTACTGGATTTGGGGATCTGTGTGTCTTGCCATTGATATCGGCGTTCATGTTGACGATGCTGGTTTTGCATGTGGCTTTTGTTGATGTTTGTGTTGGTCTTGTTAGTGGCTAGTTTTCCCCCAGAATAGATGATTGTTTGTGTTCGCTAATAGGTCTGTTCTTTCTTTTGCCGCCTTTTTTTCAGTTGAGTTCTTGGCAAAATACTGCATTTTCAGCCAGGAGAAGTTGGCAACTTACAAAAGGGTCTTTGAGGCGGTGAGTGCGGTCCATGCCTTCTGTGCTCGCTCTCTTTCGCTCCCTCATCCCCATCTCCCTCTCACTCCGCGGGTGCCGTGCGTAAATGTGCCCCTTCAGGTTGACGGCGATGGCGACGGCTA
Organism: Mormyrops attenuatus; assembly: GCA_026777985.1. NCBI lineage: Eukaryota > Metazoa > Chordata > Actinopteri > Osteoglossiformes > Mormyridae > Mormyrops > Mormyrops attenuatus. The sequence goes on from JAODKC010000001.1 coordinate 10,693,466, forward strand.
CCTCTCCTGCGTCCAGGTGCTGCTGGCTTTGAAGGAGGTTGTCCCTCCGGAGGTGCTGTCTGAAGAGGAGGAGATCTATGTGTACCGGGTGATCACTGACGTACATGTACCTAGGGGTGGGCATTTCAAAAAGTCCTTCAGGGCCCCTTTCCCCCACTAGTGTAGTGACTGTTTGTGGCCAGCAGGGTTCCCTCCAATCCTCAAGGGCCCGACCCAAATGTGTGATTTGAGTGGTGGCAAGCACTGCCACTGCATATACCCAGTGTGACAGATCCATAGCAACTAACACACACTTCCTCTGGGTTACATACCCATACACACACACACACACACACACACACACACAAACCGATTCAGATTCAAATCAAGCCGCATCGGGTGCCATCATATTGACTGGTCTGTCCTTCCCAGATCCTGGAGCTGGTGGACTTCCGAGTGGCAGATGGGCTGACGGACATCAAGCTCTTCGCTGTGATCGCCAGTCTGGCACAGAAAGTGGCCGCCCTGGAGTGAGTCGCCCCCTTCTGTGACACAATGAGCGGGGAGAGGGGTCACTGCCCCGTTCATATATTAGAGAGGTGCTGTAGTGTTGGGGTGCTGACCCTGTCACGGGCGACTCCTTCCCCTTTGTTAGCGGGTGTTGTGTCTAAGTGCATGTCTGTGTATGCGTCCATTTATATGTCAGTGTGTTTGTTTGGGGGAGGGGGGGGGGTGCCCGTTTCCTCAGCCTGCGAGGTGTACACTTCCACCAGAAGCTCAAGCAAGAAGCTCCGTTGGAAGTTGGAAGAGTATGTACTGTGCAAAACAACCAATGACATGTCTGCATTTGGTCCAGAGGGCCAAAGAACCATGCAAGAGTGAGACCCTCCTCTGCCGTCGCCCCATCTACAGTTCACCACCCCCACCTACCCTGCCTCCTCCTCCTGCCCCTCCCATTCCATCTGTCTCTTACTGGCCATATGGTTATGGGACCACTTTTAATGCCACATTCCCCCACTGTGGGTCACATGACCTAGGCACCAAAGGAACCCTGCCCCTCCCTCACAATGGAAGGTTTGCTGTAGGAGATCCAGCTTCAAACATTCCACAGACAGCAAGCCTTAGTCCCCCTCAAATGGGCTTCCTTGGACAATCCGGAAACAGAGATCAAAAGTCGGGCTTTCACTCCGACACAATGAGAGCAGGCAGAAACAGGCCTGTAGAGACGACGTTAGTCATTCTCCTGATAGACGTTACTCTTCTGTTCATTAGCAGACAAGGGAAGGGAGCTCCTCTATGATGCCAGAGTTTGAGGTACAGATTCATTGTCTGGTGCTGGGGGCAAGGCAGCAGACACCCTGGATGTGTCAAATGGAACACATGGACAGTGTTGGGCATTTCAGGTCCAGAAGATATAAATCCAGACCAAGATTTTGTTTCCACCAACCAGTTGAGTACTCTGTGACTGCGACTCTTTATGCTCAACTGGTTGGTTGGAGCAAAATCTTGGTCTGGAGTTGGAGCTTCTGGACCTGAAATGCCCAATACTGCATATAGATCATCTCATGTCAATGCAACACATGCAATAGATTTGCAAAAGATTTTCACATTGACATCTGTTCTTTTAGCAGACACTTTTATCCAGAACGATATACAGTTGAGAAAGCAGCATCTGCCAGTCCCTGGAACACTCAATCCATTTTCTGTTGATTTTGAAATGAGACCACCCATGACCTAAAGTCAGGCTACTTCACCATAGGTTACATTATTATGAACCAAAACTCACTCAGTCGTCATGAAATACAAGGAAGAACTTTAGTTACATTTCCAAAACTCACTAAGTTTACAGAAATTATTCAAAAATGTGTTCTGTCCTAACCCAGAAAACCACACACAGGCCCCAGCACATTTATAACTGCCTGTGTGGTTAAACTCAACACATTTACATTTATCAGCAATGCACCATGAATGTGTGTGAGTTAAGCAGCCATATTTACATCTGTGTAACTAGCGCAAGTCATCATATTGTGTGCAGATGGAGCACAGTCACTGCTGTGTGTGTGTAAATAAGCCACAGCCCTAAATGTTAGCCTGATGTAATAGGGGGATAATGAAATGTCCTCGCCATCAGCTGGCAGGGAGGCTGTCGTCAGGCTGCAGGGACTGGTGCGAAGCCTCCAGTGGAACACTAAATCCCTGCTATTATTCCTGCCAGTTCCCCACAGTGGCTCTGAGGCACACCGAGGATCAGGATACCTTTTCAGCAGCAGCGGGAAACCTGAGATGGCTAAAAGCATGAATACACACCTGCCGCCACCTTCACTTTCATTTACACTGCTCTCTCCAACCCACACCACTTTCCTCAGGCCCACTGCACTCCACTTATTCCCCTTTAGATCCTTATATCCACAACACGGTATCCTAATTTCAATTTTACCCACAATGCACTGGTCTCGTTTCCCATTTTTCCACAAGACTCCAAAGGCTTCCGTCTTTCCCTACCACAAATCACCAGGCTTAATGCCCCTGTCCCTCTGCTCCCCCCCTCCAAAGCAATTTAACTGGGTCAGACCAGAAAGTGGCCCCACCCACCCAAAAAAGAGCATGGCACAGAAACGTTGGTTGTTATGTAAGCCAGGGATGTGGCAAAGCCGGCGGTTTGCTCATGGCGGTAATGAGCGGGGCGTGAAGGCCTGAAGTCGGCCAACAAAAGAAGTGGGTTAGCCTGTCATTATCCAAGGGCGTTGTCATTCCCGGACACTCAATTGGCTTCTTTTACTGCAAACCAAGTGCAATTAATGATCATTAGCCGTGCTGTCTGCCCTCGTATCCTTCAAACCTTGACCGCCGCCCACCCTGAGCTTGCCAGCCAATGGCAGCGCAGGGAGGCACTCAGGCGTGCCCTAAGAGCAGTGGCACTGTACCGAGTGGGGGGGCATCCTCCTTTAACAGGTCATTCAGCGCTCATTAGCACATGTGGGGGGGAGACCAGTGGGCAGTCAGCGTGCCACAGGCCCGACGGGGCCACCCATCTCTCTGCCCAATTACGCGAGTAAAGTCGTTTTGGGACGGTCGTCCCGGAGTGTGCCTCAGTCGCCTCTATGCCCCCCTCTATCAGTTTTATCCGTTACTGTGGCAGGTCGTCCCAGCATCCCGAGTCATTGTCTGAGAGGAAAGAGGCCGTGAATGTGCACAATGGGCTCAGGAGTCCTTAACGTCACAAGTGTCCAGGCGTGTCCTGCCGAAAAAACCGCTAATCTCTCACTCAGTCTGACTCACAGATGCGGGTCGGCCCCAATGCCCCGCTGCCTGGCAATGCTTACCCTGAGGAGACGGGAGCTGGATTCTAATGTTTCTCCATCTAAAAATGGAGGAAAGCAAGGAAGAGGAGAATAAATCTGCTGATGTTTTGCTCATTCAGAGGTGGGACACTGACACCGCTCAGAGCGGGAGCCAGAGGGGCTGCAGAGTGGGACAGCAGGAAGGAGGATTCACAAATCGCAGTGTTCCATACTTTGACGCCCAACGGTGCGTGTTGCCTGCGAAAGCGTGTTCCACCCCATTACGGACGGCGCACGTTCATATTTCAAACCGGCAAGGGCGGCGCGGGAAGTGCACAGGATGACAATGGGTGTCGTGTCAGACAAGGGGGGCGCCATATTACTCTATAGCATCCAACATGCATTGCTTGAGGTGGGGGGGCTATCATGGCAAGGTGAAGAATCTCAGGGTTTGTTCCAGAATGTTCTTTATAGTCATTCAGCTAATACTCTTAAACCCAGAAGGTCACGCACAGCCTTACATTAAATGCAAATGGCAGACAGCCTTTGTACTAATCACAGAGTACCTCAGGAGTGTTAGTAAGTCCAGTTATGCAAAGTGTTAGTGTTATCACTGGAATGTTTTTTCATGTCACAAACGCACTGCTATTTCTCCAGTGACTTCATGCGCTCTCTGATCGGCGAGCTGGACTTCAGGTCCCTGGAGGTGAAGCTGAGCAAAGCCAAGGTGAGAAGGGGAGCGGCACGGGTTCGAATCCTCTTCTTCACAGACGTCACAGCTGTCTGCCCTTGTTATACTTTCCAAAATCCTGCCATGTGCCCATCTCCTGCTCTACGTGCCTCTGATTCGTCTCTGTGTCTCGGGGTGATGTGTAGAAGTGCCACGGACCCCTGATGCACCCCAAACTCTGTGAGTCGAAAATCACACGGGATGCAGAAATAATGGTAGTGAAATAAAGACGTTGAAGAGCAATCCAAATCATCTGGGCTGTGATCAGCCAGACTTCCTAGCTGAGTAAAACTAGCTGTTCTTCAAGTGCAGTGAGTCAGTGTATTGAAATGATAAAGTATGAGAAGTGCTCTGCTTGGCCCCGCACCCCCACCTCTGCAGCCCCCCCACCCCTCCTGCTTCAGGGATTATGGGCACTAATCTTATTAAAGAGCCCGGTCGTGGGCTCACCCTCCCCCTGCCATCTAATCAGGCGACTCTGGCGAACTGGGAGGGCAATGCGGGACGACCATATCATATGTTGGGCTGGGGGCCACTGCACTGCGACATGGGGGTGGGTGGGGCCTTGGGAGCGGGGCCCAAACAGCTGGAATGGGGTGGGATGGGAGCGTGACAGGAGAGCCGTATTAAAGAACTTGTGAGGTTGGAAGAAGAAGGTCACCCCCCCCCTCCATCCCCAAACCCTCTTCATTAAACAGTGGGCGTTTAACTGTACAGACAGGTGTACTTATCCACAACTCCACAAAGGCGGCGGTATATTGACCCAGGTCCCCGCCCACGACACACGCACACATACATATACACAAACAAGGCTCCAAACGGCCTGCCGGACCCTGCCCCGGCCCCCCCCCCCCCCCCCCGGGCCCCCACGACAGGGGGTGCCAGACCCTTACGTAGACGAGCCTGAATCTAAATAAGTGGAGCCTTCTTTAGGCAGAAAAGCAGCCTGTTCTCTGAGGCCTGGCAGCCGCATAAGTGCGCAAATGAGCGGGGCGTCTCTGGACGAAACGCTGCTTGCGGACGGATGTCTGTGGTCGGCAGCAGCGATTATTTGAAGGGGACAGTGGCCTGCGATCAGCCGTCCACGTGCCCCGGCCTCCCCTGGGAGCAGAGCTGATTTATGCCATAGGAATTCCTTGGCAGGCGGAGCTTCCACTGCTGACGGTGCGTGCCGACGACGGCCACATCTGCCAGCTAATAGCCCGCCCATTTATTTTCCACAGCCTGACAGCTGGTGGGCCTGAAACGCGGCCGGCTGGGAGGGGGGGCTAGGTGAGCCCGCCCCTCGCCAGAAATGCTGAGGCCGCTGTGGAACTCGCTATAAAACCACGTACCCACCACCCCATGGATTTTATGTTTTCTCTGGACACTGAGACATTCTTGAGTTCCTCTCAAGAACCACAATAGGAAACAAAATAGGAACCATAGGAACACGGCCGTGAGCCATCAGCTCGGAGAGCGAAGGCGTCCTGAGGAAACACTCGGAACATTCCGTCGGCGTCACGTTTTGCGAAAATCGCTAAATTTTGGATTGGAGTGTCACTCAGAAATTCACCTCCTGATGCATTATTTCATTTGCAGAGAGACTAGCAGGAGGTTGAAATTTGTTTGGTTTTGTGCCGCGTCACCAGCGCCACGACCAAACACGAGTGCGCCACATGTTGGGGTCAGACGCTGGGATGCAACTGAGAACAACAGCACAGGTGGCCAACAGCAGCACAACCGACGCTACTGCTGAGAACTGGGCAAACCCAAAGACGGCCGTGTCTGCACTGGGACATTACATCTGCCTGCCGGTGACTTTTCTCCATGTCCTGCTCCTTAGGCTGCCTTTGGACTGGTCATAATCTCCTAACCTTCACCCAAACCTGAAGCTCACCAGCAGCCGCATTGGATTTAATCTCAGCAGCTTGGGGTCCTACTTTCCTGTTACTGTATACTGTATGGTAATGTATATCGGCTGTATGCAAGTTATTGTTGACTATTTTTTGATTTATTGTTCCTGATTATTACATGTTTATGTTTGCAGGGGCGATTCTAGCATTTCGCCCATAGGAAAGCTAAACTATATGCTACTAACTGCTAAACGGTTTTTCAGGGGGGCTAAGAAAATCAGGCCTCAGGCCGCCCGTGATTTCATGGTACCAAGCTGCAGAACCCGTACCTGGGAGCTCCCTCCTGCCTGCTGAGGCTGTTTCCACTGAGATGTCCTTGGAGGAGGGGTTCCCAGGGCTCCCCTGTGTGCCACTGCTCCCACGCCTCTCCGCTGGGAGGCCGCAGTCCCCGGCCTGGACACCCTTCTGGTTCTCCCATGATGCCTCAGCGTCCCTCCTCTTCCAGGGGTCTCCATAGTCAACCCTATCTACTCCTCCTCCAAAACCACGCAAGTCCTCCTCTTCCGGGATGGGGTTGTACCAAATGTTGTTCTCCCCATCCACCCCTCGCCTCCACTCCGTCAAGCGGGTGGGGAGGGAGAAAGAGACGTCCTCCGCCACGTGAGGCTTGCCGCTGGAGAGCACCCAGGCACGGCTGCTGCGTTCCAGGCTCTGGAGGTATGCCCCCTGGCCAGAGACCTTTACAGCGCTGGAGGAAACACATACACCCACTGACCGGGTGAGCTCTGGAAGGCCTGCACTGTAGGCCTGACAGGAAGTCCTACAGATCCCAAGCTCCCTCTCAAAATGTCTGATTTCCAGGCCATCTTCCACTAGGGTCTTCTGGCACCAGGCCTGTTGTGAGACCTGGACTTTTCCTGAGCTGTTCTCCCAGTCCTGGACTCTGGGTGCTGGGCTGTGACGTCCCTCTGAGCTTGGGGGTTCCCACGACAGGGAGGGAAGCTTGGCCCAGTTCTGTTTCTTGGCTACGGTTATCTGGGTCCCCCGTCTGACAGAGTCTTGCACCAGCTGAGATGGGGGGGCCTCGGCCTCTGCTGGCGGTGATGACGAAGAGCTTGGGGGCATGTTGCTGTTCCCCGGGATGTCTGGGAAGGCAAACGATGCGTGTTATTTCTGTTGTTAAAACCACAACTGCTGCCATCTCCATTTTTCCTGTTTTCGAGGTTTGAGAGAAATAAATAAATGCAGTAATGCACAATAGTAACTGTGCCAATGGGCAATTATTTGTTGTAATTAACCAATGAAAATAAGCACAACGAGTATCTCATTTAATCTTGATATAACTAAGCGTGGGCCTATTAAACTTTAAACTCCGCAGCCTCAAGCTTTGGAACAGAGGAGAAATGGATCCAAACTCTTGTATAACCAGCCAGCAGCTTCAGTAAACAAAGGCCGCTTGTCGCCAGTTGCCCGCACCCCGCTCCGTTCTGATTAAGTGTGGTCGGTGGGTCGTGCTGCAAACACGGGTGAGGTGCAGCCCTTGTGTGCGGAGGCGGCTCGCCAAGCAAGGGTCACGCTGTTGCCACGGCAGGACATAAACAAGAGACACAAAAACGGAAGGTAGCTGGAGAAGAACTATAGGAGTGATTAAGCGGTGCGGTTAAGGGAAGATCAAGGCAGGAGCGGTGACACATCAGGCCGAGAGACTGGTTACAGGAACGGTGACACATCAGGCTGAGAGACTGGTTACAGGAACGGTGACACATCAGGCCGAGAGACTGGTTACAGGAGAGACTGGTTGCAGGAACGGTCACACATCAGGCCGAGAGACTGGTTACAGGAACGGTGACACATCAGGCCGAGAGACTGGTTACAGGAACGGTCACACATCAGGCCGAGAGACTGGTTACAGGAACGGTCACACATCAGGCCGAGAGACTGGTTACAGGAACGGTGATGAATCTAGTTCAGGAATTAGTTACAGGAATGGTAATAGATTTAGTTGAGGGACTAGTTACAGGAATGGTAATAGATCTAGTTGAGGCACTAGTTACAAGAATGGTTAACTGAAACTGTTTCTGAAGAGGTTTAGGGAACATTTTCTGGAACTTGTACAAAAAGCTCAGAGAAATTCCGCTGAGGACAATGTGTCAAACTCAAGGCCCGCGGGCCACATCCGGCCCGGCGTACAATTATATCTGGCCCGCAAGATCATTTTTATATCTTTTTTTTTTTATGGCCCGGCGATATGAAGCGCCGATAACACACAAACTACAAACCCCACAATGCAGCGCAACAGCTGCCTTACCGAACGATAGGCTACCTGCGATCATTGCCGCGTCAATTAAGTCAGATCAATCAAGCGTCTGTTGATGTATACAACCCTAATTTAAAGTCAAAGCTAGCCCCTAACGATGGCCAAGAGAAAAGTTGATTCTGAAAACGGAGCCTTTCAAAACCGATGGGAGGCTGAGTATATGTTTACTGACATTTGTTATTATTTTAACTTCCACTTAAAAGCACAATTTTTATTTATATTGTCAGTTTTTTTGCAGCATATTCATATTTTGAATTTGTATAATTTTGACAGGAGATATTTTTATGGAGAGCAAAATATTATTTTATTATTTTAAGTTATTTTAAGTTTAGGTTTATTCATTTTGGAATAATATTGTATCCTGTCTGTTTCGATCCATATTTATGTTCAAAAACGTTTCAGTCTGTTCAATAAATTTATCCTGTTCAGCCTGCGACCTAAAGTGTGCTTTGAATTTTGGCCCCCTGTGCGATTGAGTTTGACACCCCTGTGCTACTGACTGCATGATTAGCATGATTGCCAATTGTCATCTTATTTTACTAGGTGTGGACAGACCATATAATAAGTGATAATTCTCCCCAAACAGCATGGGGTAAAGGTCACACGCCTTTAATCATAAGGCTGTTAGCTCAAATCCCCACACGGGATGCCATATGTTTCAGGCTAGTTAATGAAATGGTTCTGGAGATGTTTGGTCGTTTAGATGTAGGAAGTGATGGTGAGGTTTTCAGACAGAGCCAAGAAGCATGCTGGACCCCAGAACATGCTGGACCGACTCGGGATTCATTCTGCAATCCTGCTAGCCAGGGCCATGGATCAACACAACCAAATACAAACTGTTCCACACATTTATTTTCTCGTCTGCCAAAAATCACACTGCATTTCACGCTGGGGCTACAAGACCATGACCTTCATGGGGCTTGAGTCGCATTATTGTTATATTCCAGTTCATATGACTGTTTAAAACAAACGAAGGCTTCGTGTACAGCACAATAAAAAACAAGGCCGGCTTGAGAAGAGTAGCAGACGTTTTTAACTTTTGTGCTCAAACTTCGGATCCTGCCTCGGAAATATTTGAAATAAAACCAGAACCATATTTGTCAACAAAAGCAAAAAGACAAGAATACAGGAAGAGTCAGGCTGGAAGGAGAGAGGAGAAGAGAGAAGCAGGAAGGCGAGGCGGGGGGGCTAGGTGGCTGTGGCCGCTCTTCCCGTGACACCCCCGCACATCTGGATGGCCTCCTCGTGTTCCTGCGTGTGACTCGTGCGTCCCGACGCGAGCTGCATCCGGCTGAGGGCACGCCATGAGTCACCGCGCTGTGTCCCTGCCTGTCTGGCTGTTTGCCAGCCAATAGATGGTCCATTTATGTTCTTCAACCCATCCATTCTTCCATCCATCCATCCGTCCATCCATGGAGGCCAGTCTGCGCAAACACGTGTGTGTAAGGAGCCCTGCGGTGCCACGGCAACGCCCACAACCTTACAGAAAGCAGGAACATGGGCAGATCTGTGCCCCAAGTCTGTGTGCATGGCCCCGAGTGTGAGCGCCCCCTGCTGATCATGCTGTTAGGGTCACCAGGATCCATGGCTCCTGCTACAAGCCACCGTAGACAGCACGATTTGTCCCCCTGCATGGGGGGGGGGGGGCAATTTATCTGACCGTACAGAAATGCCGGCGACGTCAGCCAGGCCGGAGCACTCCCCGATGCTCATTAATCAGCGCGGCCTGTGTAGCCTCCTCCCCCCCCACGGATTCTCAGAATGCATTCCAAACTGAGAGGAAGAGGGGCTCATCCCGTGCTGGGGGGGGCAGATAGAGAAGGAACAAACAGCCTGATTCTGTGAGGGCCGCGCCTGGGTGGGGGGGCTGTCAATGAGCGGCCTGTCCTATAGCCCCCCCACAGCTGGAGGGGGGCAGAAAACATGCTCGTGCACACACACACACACACACACACACACCACCCCATTCACTATTCATCACACTGCCCAAACAACAAAACACGGGGTTATATCTTACAAAGACTCAGTCTTAGTTCAAACTGCCCCTCCCACCCCGATACACCTGTGTGTGTGTGTGTGTCTGCGTGTGTGTGTGAGTGTGCTTCACTCTCTCTCTCCTCCTGCTTGATATTGCTGTTGTAACTCTCGAATTGGTTTGTCTGGAAATGTGCGCACTGGCCAACGGCCACACTCAAATGTTTACATTCCAAATTAAAAGGTTTTTGTGACAGAAGTGTGGCTGGGGTCGAGCCGCTGGGTCCCTTTCCTTGATTCACTGAATAAAGCCAGTGTGGAAATTCCATCAGGTTGGCATTTTTTAGTAACTTTGGTTTAGCGTTCAAAATGTACAATGGGATCCGACCATTCCAACTGGGGGGGGGGGGGGAACAGGGGGCCGTAAGTAATTTCTG
>JAODKC010000001.1:10724366-10745426 GCA_026777985.1 Mormyrops attenuatus
AATTGTAAGATGTTTTATTTCCTCCAAAGACATAGAAAATCACAAATAACCTGAAATTTTCCTTGGGTCTCAGGAGGGTATAGTAACGTCATCACTTGTGCAACACTGACCTCTTCTGGACTAACTTATTTAAGCATTTCTCTATCCATTTATTTTCATCCTGAAGCCTGAGTGAATGACGTTTGATCATCAACAATGATATTATGTGAAACTCAGGAATGCTGTGTCCTTTGTCTTTACAGTGCCCTGGTTCCCTGTTACCATCCAAGACCTGGACCGTTTCGCCAATCAGATCCTGAGCTACGGTTCGGAGCTGGACGCTGATCATCCTGTAAGGAAGAGGAAGCTAGATTGTATTTTCGGTCCCCAATACCCTTTACAAATTTAAAGTGTTTACCTGATTTGAATACAATTCCAAGGAGTGTGCAAACCATAGGGTAAATCTTAGCCTCATCTCGTAATTGCTGGTGTATCAGGTGCTAGTAGACCGCTAAATAACTCTAAAACCTACAGAATCAAAGTTAATTTAATGAGGCAGGATCCTGAAGTTGAGAATGTTCTCCATTTCTGTGTAGCTTTCGGCTGCCTTAATTATTTTATCTAATTGCCTTCCCATCATTGTGTTTCGAAAGACACTAAAGACTCATGTTGCTGAGAGCTTAAGGATCTGACAACTGGATCTTAGGCACCAGTGGAGAGGTGATAGTCACATTCACAAGGCTACTTCCTGCTGGGCGTTCCGTGACTTCCTGTTGCTCACACCCTGCTCTGCAGGCACCCCACCGCTGTTCGGTGGGGGTGTCGCGTTGCATGTTGCGTGACTCACGCTGCGATCACAGCCCTTCGCCCGCTCTCCATTCTTATGTTAACAAGCGTGCAAATTGATGCCATTACTTTAATCACGACCCTATAATTAAAGATGATTGCTCCCGTTCCCGCCGCTGCAAAACAGAAAAAAACCATTCAACACAGGCAGGAGAGGCACCACAAAAGGTCCTCTTCTGAACGCGTTTCATCTCTCCCATGGTGGCAGGAGACACAAAATTCTGCCTTATCAAATGACCAGGGGTTTGCCAGTTTCCTGGAGGTGTGCAGGTATGGATAACGATAGTGGGCATTGATTGCTTTTGTCTGAATTTCAGGGCTTTACAGACCCCATATACAGAGCCAGGAGGAAAGAGTTTGCCGACATCGCCTACAACTACAGACAGTAACTATCAAACCCGAGTCAGACTATGGGAACCGTGCTCGTTTTGTCTCCTTCTTCTGTTTCCTCTCTCTTTCCCCCCATTGATGTCCACACAGGGGTTGAGAAGCGATCATTGCTGTTTGATCTTTCATCCCCAGCCACCCCCCCTCAACGATCCCCCCACTCCATTCACTTTCACGCTCGGCTGAGCCTGCTTATCAAAAATTACCCCCCCCCGAAACAAAAGGAGGACAAATTGCAGACAGTGGGGGGGGGGAGGTCTAATGCTACGGGCTTTGTTATCATAATGGTGAGGTATTATGCTGCGTCAGTACAAAGCGGCACTGAAGCAGTGCACATTTACATAGCGGTGGGCCTCTTCCGCCGCCTAATAGAATAATGAAGTGCTTCCTACCTGGTCCTCGCCCACTGCGAAGGTGTTTGCGTGTGCGTGCGGTTGTGTACTGTGTGCGTGTGTAATTATGAGGCTGTGTGTCCATGTGTAACTGATGTCTCTGTGTACCAAATGTCCCCACAATGTGATAAAAACCTATTATTTTGACATTGTGGGGACCATTTTTTCACCCCCCACAAGGAGAAATTCAATTTTTATAAAAATCTGCGACTGCAATCAAAAAACTAAAAATGCCACGAAACTTGTATTTTGTTTGGTTACTTATGGTTATGGTTAGGGCTGGGTAGGGGTTATGGTCATCATAGTTTGGATTAGGGTAATGGCCTTAGAAATTAATGGAGAGTCCCCACAAATGTATGAATACAAGTGTGTGTGTGTGTGTGTGTGGACACCCTGGCAGATTCAGGGGTCCCAGCACTTTATAAGGGCCCCTGAATACAAAAAATTATGATTTATCTACCGTGGTGGACTAGTATATCTTCATAATGAAAGCGCCGATCCTAGTGGGGGGGGCAAGGTGACATTTTGTTAGGGGGCCCAGAATTTCTAGCCATGCCCTTCTATCTGCGTGCAGTGGTCAGATCATCCCCAGGGTGGAGTACACGGAGGAAGAGAAGGCCACATGGGGAAGGGTGTTCAAGGAGCTGAAGACCCTGTACCCAACACACGCCTGCCGGGAACACAACCGCGTCTTTCCCTTGCTGGAGAAATACTGCGGGTGCAGGCAGGACAACATCCCGCAGCTGGAGGACATCTCCAACTTCCTGCAGTGTAGGGGAACTGGAAGCTTCAGGCTATCATGTCATATAGTCGCACGTTTGAAAGTCTAACCATCTGCTGGATCTTGTGTTGAATTTTGTGTCACCCGTAAACACAAACACGCTCATACCCACAATCCCTCTCAATATCACCCAGCATGCACAGGGTTTCGGCTCCGTCCCGTGGCCGGGCTCCTCTCGTCCCGTGACTTTCTCGCCGGCCTGGCATTCCGAGTGTTCCATTCCACGCAGTATATCCGCCACTCGTCCAAGCCCATGTATACCCCGGAGCCGTGAGTATCTCCACTGTCTTTCTGGTCCATTCATGGCAGGACTGATGTCTCACACTAGACCAGACCATAGAACTTAAGAACAACTTTAGGGTAAACTATAGAGCTGCACAAATTTGGCAGAAAAAAATCCACACTGCAATAATTGAAATTTTTAAGGTTAGTGTCACAATATGTATGACAAAAAAGGAGTTGAAATTCATTCTAAATATAGCCAAATAGTGTCTCTCAAATAAGTTGGTGGTGCTCTATGAGTTGTGCCAACAGACACAGAGTAGTGCTCACAAATCACTTGTAGTCATAATCACAAATGTAGCTTTATCTCTGGATTCCTAGTGAGTCTGACAGCAAGGACTAAAATGATTTTCATTGGCTTGGGAGAGTACATGCAGAGCCCATTTGAAAACGGTGCTAGTAAACTCTATACTGATTTTTTTAACATACACTACATAATCTTGAAAAGGAACAATCATTAAAATTGCTTTTGAAAGTTTTGTTTTGTATGGCAGATTGAAAATGTTTCAGTGTAATTTATTGATGGTCTCAAGCCAGCTGACTGTCATGGTCTTTGGGATGTGACAATTGCACATGCATAATATGTGATGTTGATAGTAATACTGCACATTGTGCCACTTTATTAGACTATGGATAGATGTGGAAACGTTTCACATGTAGTATAAAGCTACACTTGTTTGTGCCATGAAGAAATTAGCATGAGAGCTTTGACCCAAACATGCTTCTCTTCCCACAGCGACATCTGTCATGAGCTCCTGGGACATGTCCCCCTGTTTGCTGACCCTAGTTTTGCCCAGTTCTCACAGGTATAATAAGCAGAACTATATGCACAATCACCGTGAGTAAGGGTCAGTGTAGAGCAGCGTTTCCCAATCTGATCCTTGGTGACCTGCCGACAAGCAAAAACATGGACCTTCTGTGGGTCCCTGATGACTGGGTTGGGAAACACTGGTGTAGAGCACTTCTGCTACAGACACCAAATCTATGTTTCATATTGAATACCATCAGTGCGCCACCAGCATAGAAAACAGTCAATATAGATCAGCATGACTATGCCATCACTACTTCATGTCACTGAGGTATATAATCGATACAGAACGCCATCGCTGATGATCCCGTCACTTTAAGAGCATCTGAAGGAGTTATCTGATTTTCACTTCTGCAGGAAATTGGTCTTGCCTCTCTGGGAGCTCCTGATGAGTACATTGAAAAGCTTGCAACTGTGAGTATGAATGACCTTAAACATCCGCCTCCACCAAAACTTCCCTGCTCCTGACAGTACGCCTCGACCTGCAGGTGTACTGGTTCACAGTGGAGTTCGGCCTGTGCAAGCAGGGTTCCGAGGTCAAGGCCTACGGGGCTGGACTGCTGTCGTCATTTGGAGAGCTACAAGTGAGTGCTGGCTGTCGGGGTGAAAAGCGTGGATTTGGTCTCATTGTGTTGCAGGCTGCTGTGTTCAGTATCCCGGGGCTTTGCGCCAAGACTCCCTGTGTGGCGAGGATGGAATACATCGCACTGATGGGGTTGAGATGAATATGGAAGATGGAGTCCACTGACATAGCATAACTGACCCTTTCTGTTTAGAGAAACAAAATGTTACATACAGGAGGAATTTGAGTAGACATATTGTTACTCAAAACGTAAATTCTCAGTGAAGCTTACTGACTCAGTTGTGCGTCACATAGTGATAAGTAAAAATGCAATGTAGCATACTAATTACGGTAATCTAGGTTATATGCAAAAAAAAAACTTTGAAAGGTTTAGTAAATTGATCTGGTTTATGTATCTGTTTAGCAACCAGAATCGCAAAATGAAGTATACCTGTGCTTCGTCTATCAGTACTGCTTGACGGACAAGCCTCAACTGCTCCCATTTGAGCCGGAGAAGACGTGCGTTCAGAAATATCCCATCACCGAGTTCCAGCCTTTGTACTTTGTGGCCGAGAGCTTCGAGGACGCCAAAGAGAAAGTCAGGTATATATAATTGCGTTTTAAATTTGTGCAGTACAAATTTGATTATTATAGCTACAGTAATTTATACTGATAAGCTATCGCATCATTAAATATCACAGTAATCGTAGAGTACGCAACCATTTTGTAAAGTATCCATAGTATAGGTTGACCATACATTACTTTTTTTTTCCCCGACTTGTCCTCTCTTTGGGGACCTAAAATGCCTGCAATGCCCTGGATTTCGCTTTGTTTCGCGGTGATATTTGATTTCTACAGTCAGAATACTTTAAGTGTGTATATTTGCGTTGTTTGGGGCGCTTTGCGCGCTGCACCCGTTGCGCTATTTTCGCAAAGCAAAATATGGTCGCCTAACCATAGATATTTATATAACCGTCCATCTCTTCACCTTTCATTACTCTCTTTACCTTTTATGCCATCCGGGTGGTCCCACAGGAAGTTCGCCGCGACCATACCCAAGCCCTTTTCGCTGCGATACAACGCTTACACCCAGAGTATCGAGGTGCTGGACAGCACGCAGCAGCTCCGCAATCTGGCGGAGAGCATCAGCGGTGCGCACGCAGGCAACGCCACCCAAAATAAATATTCACAAGCTGATTAACTTATAACAGACCACAGGGAATAAAATACGAGTATATTTATTAGTCCTATTACTATAATTTTCTTGTTATTATTATTATTATCATTATTATTGGTGTTGTTGTTATTATCATTGCATTTTTGGAAACGTCCGTAAAAGATTTGCCCTTTTCTCGTTTCAGGTGAGATGGGGATCTTGTGTAATGCCTTGCGCAAAATGAAATGAAAATTTCTGCGACATCTCTCAGCAGATCTCCGACTGTGGAATTTCGATCTCTGCAGCACTCAACCTACCGCTTATCTGTCAATCGCTATAATGCTAGACAAACTGACCCGCAGGGCTGTTTCGTGAATCCGCGCTTTAGCAGCCGTTATAGAGCTTGGAATTTTTTCGGTAATCTATAAAGAAATTTTATTAGTTCCTCTATTAACTCAAATTCAGTAACGATAATTATAAATAGCAGTATAATGCACAACACATTCTATTAAATTTTTTATTAAGATTACATTCTAATGCATAGTATTATTTCATTTTGTATTAAATGCAGTATCATTTATTGGGATAGCTTTTTCGGAAAACACAGGGTTGAAAATATAATACTTACATAGTAACGAGAACGTGGCATTTTTTTTTGTAAAAATATGGATCGAAAGTGAGTAATCGCTGATAACATGTGAACATTTTCGCTTCTCTTCCGCAACGACTTTAGAATAGTGCAATGTTGCTATTCGCATTTAATTCGAATTGATTCTGCTTTTCTTCGCGCGCAGATGGCAGTGTGGGCTTTCTGGGACATAATAGCAGTAATTTTGTAAATCCAGCCGGGATCTCTTTAGATCCTAAGGGTGCTCGAGATAGAGCTATCAAATATGATGACTTGGAGGTACTCTGTTTCATCGTGAAATTCTGCTTTTGGTGTGATGTAGGCGTATCTATAACTCAGTCGACGATTTTAAAGCAGTTACATTATGCAACACATAAGCCGTTCGTTAGAATACCCTTCATGGTGATTTATAACCCGGGCAATTCTGATATCAGAGTTCCAGAAAACCTGAAATTTTATATATCATTGTGGGCTTTTTAGAATGTCTTCCCCATCATTTCCATAAATTGCATATATATAATTTTGCGATATTTAGTATTTGGGTAAAAGCAGCAATGGGAGATTTTAAATATTCGATTTCTAGTCTTTCAGATGATAATGGCATTAAATAGGTTTCCAAATGGGAGAATTATGTTTTTATCACTGTTAATAAATCTTTATACCTTATATAATACTTGAATGAAATGTGATGACATATAATAAAATTATTCGAAATATAATCTTTGTGAACTTTCTTTTCCATCGTGATTTATAAAAATGAACACTTCTTAAAATCCACGATTATTTTACGTCACACTGAAATATATGCCATTTTATGAAGTTACATTTTAGGTGGGTCTCACGTTTGGTGATTGACAATTCTATAACAACAATAGTGAGTTATGTTAAAATGATGTTGCTTTTATGGAGATAATTTAGCGACAAAATGTTGATGGTGCTTTAGTAGTATAAATCATACACTGAAAGTGAAATTTTGAAAAGTTACCGTTTAATGCGCCATATGGATGTTTGGAACTTTCAGAACCGTGGAAACCAGGCAAGTCCGTTGGGGCTAATATGCTCATACCAAAGACCAATTCATTGAAATGTCTATTGCATTCAGTTATAAGGCTTCTTCCATATAATCAAGGGTATCGTTTGGCCTATATGTATTTATTTCACATATGTATTTATTCAAGTTCAAATTCAACTTCAAGTTTATTTATACAGCACATTTAAAACAACCGCAGTCGACCAAAATGCAGAACAATACCAATACGACAATAAGATATGAATACATTGAACATAAATATAAGGATGTAGCCTGATAAAAAATAACCACAGCGCCAAGAGCAACTAACTCCCGGGATCTAAGCGGAGTCAAATAAAAAGGAGTTGAAACAAACATTAAATCCCGAGATATAAATGAGTAATTAATTCATAAACGACATTTAAACTGAATTAAAAGCAAATCAATAAAAATATGTTTTGAGGTGAGATTTAAAAGATGACAACGTGGGGGCTGCCTTACATGGAGGGGTAATTCATTATTGAGCTTGGGGGCAATGACTGCAAACGCCCGATCACTTCTTTGCTTCAGTTTAGATTTCGGAATTATTAGATGTAGGTGGTCCGCTGATCTCAGTAGTCTGCGTGGACCATAAGCTTGCAGGTGGTCAGAAATGTAAGACTGTGCTTGTCCATGCAGTGATTTAAAAACAAATAATAACATTTAAAAAATTATCCTAATGCGAGCCCGTATCAATTCTAAATAAATAATGTAATCTCCCATGCAGCACGAATTGAGCGCGAAAGGAGAATATTATACCGATGAAATTTGTTGAGTTTGTTTTTCCATAAATTCAAAACTAAGCCTCAGCTAGTGCCATTCTATCAAAGGATTATTTTAATTTAAATCAAAGCTGTGCGGCTGCGCTGCGTCGTACAATATAATGACGCACTTAACCTGTAAATCACGCGTAATTTACGTAATTCATTTACATATATAGCTAAGAGGACCGAATAAATATCAGCTATCTAAGTAGAGGAACTAACAAGAAACAAGTTATTTTGGACAGACGTTTGTAAAGGTATAAAATAAAATAAAAGCTTTCTCTTATTTTGTGTTTTATGGAGTTAGGTATATCTGACAATCACCACTGAGACTGCTTGTCACCGTTGCATTTTTTTTTTTTTGTATTATATTTATAGGTAATTTTTTAAGTTTGACTCGCAGCAGAAACTCGATGAAGACCGAAAGTGGCGTTCAAAACGTTCCGTTTCCCGGTAGAAAACGGAGCCTGATAGAAGACGCCCGCAAAGAGCGCGAGAGCGGCGCCCCCTCCCCGGGTCCGTCGCGCTGCGCAGACAACTTCGTGTTCGAGGAAAAGGACGGCAAGGTCACCCTCAGCATCCTTTTCGCAATCAGCCGCGAGAAAAATGCGGGCCTGTCCAAGACCACCAAGGTTTTCGAGGTATATGAGATAACTTGGCATTTTTTACTGCGTCCAGAGCTGTACAACGGCCGCATCAGATGTTATAGAGATCGAAATTTTTAATGCTCAAAATGTGCATTTTTCCCATTCTTCTTTAGACATTTGGAGCCAACATTCATCACATCGAAACTCGCCCGGCTAGAAGGGCGAAGAACGTGGAGGACCTGGAATTCTTCGTGAGGTGTGAAGTTCACAGTTCCGACACGGATGTCTTAATAAACTCCCTGAAAAAAGTCGCAGACGACGTGCGCACGATAGCAGAGGAAAAGGGTATTGATGCGTATATATTTGACTATTATTATTATAGCCACAATCATTGTTTAAGCATTTTTGTTCATTGATGCTACAAATAATTTCAGTAGCCTACACGTTCCACTTAGATTTTCAAATACAATTTAATTTGCATGTTTTTATTTGTCTTTTAGTTCCCTGGTTTCCACGGAAGATTTGGGATCTCGATAAATGTAATCACTTAATTACAAAATATGATCCAGATCTAGACCACGAGCACCCTGTACGTATATCTAACGTTTTACGTTTAATCGTTTTAAATTTGATAAATTTATTCATATAAACATATATTTTTCATTCATTGATGCTAAACCTTTATAATTTTTGTAATGTATTACAGAACCATAGTAGGCTATTAAATTCCTAATTATTTCTGTTGTAACCATGCTGAGTTTTTTTTTCTTCTTGAAAACAGGGTTATAACGATCCAGAATACAGAAAAAGGCGGACCGCCATTTCTGAGCTGGCTTTTTCCTACAAACAGTAAGTTTGCGTTAGGATTGGTTTCATGCGCGAAAGATAAATGATATATAATGATGACTATAACCTAACTGCAAATTCATAAAAATTAGCGATACTATGTTTTTTACCGATGAATTTTAGTGAACTTGGAGATTCTGTCTTTAAACATCATTTAATCATAATGACTCTGCCTGTTCAAGGCTGCTCTTTACCACTTATCACACTTACAAGCTCTATCTGCACTTTATGTCTGATTTGCACTCTCTGCCACGTGCCCTTACTGGTAATTGTATATTGTATTTATTTCATATTTCTTACTTGTATTTTTAAATTTTCATCTTTTTGTATTTAATGTTCACGGTTCACAAGGGTTGTGAGAAGCGCAATATCAATTCTCTGTGTGTTCTGTACATGTGGCAAGAATTGACAATAAAAGCTGACTTTGACTTTGGACTTTGACTAAACCGCAGTTTACAATTGAAATCGTATAATTGTTAATTGCACCGTCGCCATGTATCGCTTAATTGCTATTTATCTATATGTTGTTTCTTTTTTCGGTGTTTCACATAATTTTACTCCTTATATTTAGGGGAGAGCCGTTACCGAGCGTGGAGTACACTCCAGAGGAAGTCGCCACTTGGTCCGTTTCCGTATTATGATGGTTAGGTCTAACAAGATGTTGCTAATGCTAATCAGATGATGATGACGATTATGTTAATGATGTCAATTTTGATGATGACCAAAATGAAAACAATCACTATAACAATGATAGTGAGTCATTATTGGCAATGCAAATCATATTAATAATGATTACACTTATCACAATATTGGTGATGATGATGATTTTGATGATGCCCACTAATGGTGTAGGGAATATTGATATTAGGGTGACAAAACCTGGTTTTTTGGAGATAAATGAAGCTAATTAAAAAATTGGTGGTATATGCCCCCCTGCCCCCAACCCACCTGGTTCCTATGCCCCTGGCCACAATTATAAAAATTGTAATTACAATGATGACAATTGTAGTGGTTAAAACACTGATGTAAATCATAATGATATGAATATCATTGAGTATTTATGAAGTGACGCTGGTGACGGTGATGCTTCTCGACAGGAAGGAGGTGTTCCGCACTCTGAGCAGCATTTATCCCACGCATGCATGCAGACAGCACCTGGAGAACCTGCAGGAGCTGGAGAAGCAGTGTGGATATGGAGAGAGCAGCATCCCCCAGCTGCGAGACGTTTCTGTCTTCCTCAGAGGTACCCTCACCCCTCTCGGGATCGAGAACTCGACCCTGGACTTGGCCACTTCCCGGCTACAGGAAGATTACAATATTTCCAAGACCTCTACTCTGCTTGAAGAAATCCCCCTATTCAGTCGGTCATTCCACAGGATCCTCACCCATGGGCATAAATTATGGGGGGTTATAATCCTCCCAATAATCAAAACCAGCCAATACAACCCCATGGACCCCTTAAATGGGTAGAGACCTCAGCCCTGCCAATGATCAACCCAAAGTTATGCCCTTGACCTTACCTATACTGACTATCAGCCAGTAATTTTGATTCTCTTGTTATAATCATTTTCCATGTCATTTAGTGATGCTCATTTTATTAGGAAGTATGACTTTGCATAATAACCAGATGACCAGACGATGTAGCTATACAATCATTGTATGCAATTCTGAAGTATTGTTTTTTTCAGCCTCCCGAATATGCGTCTCCTTGTGATGATGTCACTGCTCGCAGTCTCACGCTGATGATGTCTCCGCAGAGAGGACGGGTTTCCAGCTCCGGCCAGTTGCTGGTCTGCTGTCTGCCAGAGATTTCCTGGCCAGCCTGGCGTTCAGAGTGTTTCAGTGCACACAGTACATCCGCCATTCATCCACCCCGATGCACTCCCCGGAACCGTATGTTTACTGTTATTATTATTGTAATTATTATAAGCAGTGGTGGTATATTAAAAAACACAAGTAGTTAGTATAGTTTAGTTTGCTCAAGTGTTATGTCTTTACTCATTGTCTAATCTGCACAACCTTTTTGCAATTGCAGGGGTGGAGATTTCAGGTCCAGAGAGTACAAATCCAGACCAAGATTTGGTTTCAACCAACCAGTTGAGTACTCTGTGACTGTGACTCTTCATACTCAGCTGGTTGGTTGAAACAAAATCATGGTCAGTATTTGCTTTCCATGGACCTGAAATCTCCACCCCTGCAGTTGCCTTTGAATTTTTGCTAATCGTTGCTTTAGGACGCTGTTTTCTGTCCGCAGAGATTGCTGTCATGAGTTATTAGGCCACGTCCCCATGCTGGCTGATAAAGAATTTGCTCAGTTTTCCCAGGTGAAATATTTATATACTAATTGTGCATGTTGGAAAAAAGTAACTTTGAGACACAGCTCATTGTTTTTCTCTTTCCCAGGAAATTGGTCTCGCTTCTTTGGGAGCTTCGGATGAGGACATTGAAAAACTGTCAACAGTGAGTCAAATAGTTTTCTAACAGATATTGGCAGTGGTGGATTCCATATAGGCAAACGATGGAGTGTTTAGCGCAGGGGTCCCCCATCCTTTTCTTTTTCTTGCCCAGACATCAGCTAATTACCAGTTTTAGTAGGTGTGTTTCAGCAGGGAAATCTGCAAACTGTGTTGCAGACTGGCCCTCCATGACCGGAATGGGGGAACCCTGGTTTAGCGGACCCCAGGAGTTTATTAGACAGACAAACACTACTTGTTACTGCCCTCTAGTGCCAGTACTAGAGTAATGTCCAGTAAAGTCACTTTCTTTTAGACTTAAAAGACGTCAAGGTCTTTATTGATCCTGGGGAGGGGGGGGGGGATTTTGATTGTCCAGAAGCATAACAGAATTAATAACTCCCAGAACAATAGTTAATAATAAGCAGATTGAATCAGCCTCAGCTTTGTGTTTGGAGTTTGCATTTTCTTCTCAATCCATATGAGTTTGCATTTATGCTAATTGGCATCTATAAATAGTGTGGATGTGCCCTGCAATGGACTGGCATCCTGTCCAGGATGTACCCCAGTTATGTGGTGACTGGAATATCAGCTGGAGCATGAATGTATAGTACAGTATAGTATAGTGTAGGTGGTACAAGTGAAGTACAAAATCCATCTATGTTTTAACTACGTGCCCTAGTTATGGCTATAGGAGATGTGCATGGAGCCCTGGATGGCATACATATCCTTCACAGGGCACGTAATGCGCGCATGTCCTTCACAGGGCACGTAATGCGCGCATGTCCTTCACAGGGCACGTAATGTCCGCATGTCCTTCACAGGGCACGGACATACTTGCACCCACATACAGAATACATCAGCAGTGGGAACTTATCAATTAATTTAGCTGCCTGTCTTTGATCTGTGAGAGGAATGTCCTGTCCTGGAGGTATGAGGCAACATGAATAAGTACCGAGCCGTCAACCCCCCTGAAAAAAGCTGAAAAAACTGGAGGGGTGTAACCCAGGGCAGGTGGAGCAATACAGAAAGAGAGTTTGGTTAGTGTCCTTGTAACGAGGCATAATGCATGACAACGGCTGCAACAAATTTATAGAGTATGACCAGGGAGACAGTCCTCCATATCAGAGATGACCTGACATTTAGTGGTTTCTCTCTGTGTCCTGGGCTCAGTCTGCGCTCATTCGTGTGTGTCCATGGTCTTGACACAGTATAATATGTTGTTTTGTATGTAACCTTATTTAATTGCTGCCTCCCAGCTGTACTGGTTCACGGTGGAGTTCGGCCTCTGCAAACAGAATGGGGCTATAAAGGCGTTTGGAGCCGGCCTTCTGTCCTCCTACGGGGAGCTCATGGTGAGACACCTACATCTATCATATCGTTAACATGCAGTGTGTGCTTGTCTTTTTCTGCCAATGGGCAGCCCAGGCACTAAAAATCTCCTGTTTAGCCTTTGGCAGGGGTGGAGAACCTGATCCATGACCCTCTGTTATTGGCTGATTGAGAGGTCATCCCAAAAACCTGCACTCACACTGGCTCTCCATGGATTAGTTTCCCCACCCTGGCCTTTGGCTAATTTAAGACATAGTGTTCAGTAGAATTAGCTATGGGGTGGTAGGTCACACAGGCAAGGTCACACAGTACTCAAATCACTTCTTGCCTAAGGCCTAAGACAGAACAGACCCAATATGCCTCCCCTCCAGGGCCTACCAATGTCCAATTCTACATCCACAGTCTTACTGACAAACTTATTGGTGAGTTTAATGAGTCTTAGTCCATTTATGAAAGTGTGTGGTTTAATGTGTCAGGATGCTGTGTTTGTGGCCAGAAGGTTGTTGGTTCAAACCCCAGGGTCGGCACAGTGATGTTACCATTGGGCCCTTGAGCGAGGCCCTTAGCTGCCAATTGCCCCAGGGACTGACTGACCCTGCTTTAGCAAAATGTATGTTGCTTTAGATAAAAGCATCTGTTAAATAAGTCAGAGGTCCTTCACCCCCTGACTAGCACCCTGTTCCACAGTACGCCCTCTCCAATGAGCCAGAGTACAGGCCCTTTACGCCTGAGGAGTGTGCAGTCCAGTCGTACCAGGACCAGACGTACCAGCCTGTCTACTTTGTGTCAGAGAGCTTCGAGGACGCCAAGATGAAGCTCCGGTAAATGCAGATGGACACCTGTGTGCACATGCAACTCTAGCCTTTTCTCTCAGGGGCTGCAAAGTGAGAGAGCACAACCAGTCATTCATCTCGATAAATAAATTTGTAATAAAATAATTTAGTTATATTGAACCTAATATGTTCAAATAGCATTTTCATCTGACCAGTAGGGGGTGCAATTTCACCCCCTGCACCCCTACTAAAAGCGCCTATGCCTGTGTGGTTGAGTGTGTTTTGCCACGTTTTCTATCTATGTATGTGTGTTTGTGTGCAAATCATGTAGCTAAACATCTTAGTGTGCTTATGATAGGATGCACATGATACCCTGTCCAGTGAAAACATGCATAGACAGGTTTGTTGTTTCTGGAAAAGTCAGTTCAGGGCCTTCGGTCCCCCCCCCCTCCCCAGTGTAGTAATAGTTAGTGGCTAACATGTGGCCCCTAAACCTGGGGGGCTCTGTATGCAAGCGCACACCCCAATAGGTGCATGCGCAGAAATGTCCGCTAACTAAGCCAGACCCTGCTGCATGCCGCTGTCTGTCCTGCAGTCAGTACTCGTCGACAATCCGCAAGGCCTTCTCCGTCCGCTACGACCCCTTCACTTGCACCGTGGAGGTCCTTGACCAGCCCAGAAAGATCCAGGAGGCCTTGAAGCAAACGAGGGAGGACCTGAAGATCCTGCACTGTGCCCTGGGTAAACTGGGCTGAGGGAGACCGCCCACCTGGGAAATGTGAATTTATGTTTCAAGTCAGCAATGATCAGCTGCGATAGATGTTCCTTGTGAGATATAAGTTCCTGTGTAGTATGTCGGGCCTTAACTAGTCAGCGTTGGCATGGTCATGCTTTACACACATGCTACACGCCTGGCATAGTCATGCTTTACACACACGCTACACGCCTGTACATGTCACTGAGATTTTCCTTATTTTTCCATTAACATGGAAAAATATTTATGAATTAAAAGAAATGCTCTGATCAGATTCCTCTCTGTTAGACTTCCTTCATCCATCCATCTAGAGGCAGCAGGGGTACACCCTGGACAGGATGGCTTTCTACATGTACTCTCTATATAATAAAAGGTATTTTGTGAAAAAGCACTTAGTACAGTATTTTTGTACTGTCTGTGTCCACCTTTAGTACACAAATTTAGCACGTCCATTGGAACTGCTAACAAGACTTCATTCTGACACTGCGCTTGTGACCGTGTCCGTGTAAGATCACAGAAAAACACGCTTTATGATCTCTCTGTCAAACATTCCCCTTTGGAGGAGACTAGACATACACAGTCATTAACCTGATATCCAGCTAAACATACATCAGGAGGTAAAATTAGCCACAGGATTTCAGTAAAATTGAGCCAATCCTTTGACATCCACTTTTTCCTCACACCTGGCATCATTAAGCTCTTCGATTCATTCCTCTTCAAGCAGACTTACTTACAGAACAACCACCAGAAGTTTTTATACATACCTAGTGCTAAATGTTAGTTTAGAAACCATGTTGTGTATTCAAATCACACTATTCCATTGGCTGAACGAGAACCTTAGAACCTTAAAAAGGAAGGGATTTTACTCTCCATTTGTAGAAGAGGAATGGCGCCTAAGCCAATGGTCTGACGTCATGTTTTCTAGATGAATGGTTTAAGACCATGATCTCAAATACCCTGATGACAAGTCTAACACATCCTTAAGTGATACAGGTGGGAGTTACATGAAGCGGTGAGAATGCAGAAGCCTGAATAGGTGGGTAATTCAGGTCCAGAGAGTAAAAGTCCACAACAAGATTTTATTTCAAACAACCAGTGTATTATAAATAGTCATAGTCAGAGAGTTCTCAACTGGTTGGTTGAAACTAAATCTTGGTCTTGGACTTTCAGGCTGCTTTCACACAAGCACTTTTTAGTCCGCTTAAAACAGACTTTGGTTTGATTTTCCCATTGATCTGATTCATTTGGGCAGGTGTGAACACACTCACAATCACATTCAAGTGCGGACCAAAAGAAGCAGACCGAGACCAAGGGTCTCGCTCAATCTGACCCAAGTTCCAGGTGTGGTCTGCAAGTTTGAATTAAACGCCCCCCGTAGCCATGTGCGCTTAGCATTCTGGGATGTGGCAGAGCACCACACCAGTAGCAGCAGCCAGACAGAGAAGGAAAAATGAACTGAGATCTGATTTGGTCTAGCAGCGAGGTACATTGCCTTCTTGAAATTTGGGCAGGTGAGAACATCTGTCAGCTCCTGGACACGGGACCTTCCTGTATTTACTGCATAGCCCAGGCCACGGGACCTTCTTCCTCTATTCACTGCATAGCCCAGGCCACGGGACCTTCTTCCTGTATTTACTGCATAGCCCAGGCCACGGGACCTTCTTCCTGTATTCACTGTATAGCCCAGGACACGGGACCTTCTTCCTGTATTTACTGCATAGCCCAGGAAACGGGACCTTTTTCTTATATTTACTGCATAGCCCAGGGCACAGGACCTTCTTCCTGTATTCACTGCATAGCCCAGGCCACGGGACCTTCTTCCTGTATTCACTGCATAGCCCAGGCCACGGGACCTTCTTCCTGTATTTACTGCATAGCCCAGGGCACAGGACCTTCCTCCTGTATTTACTGCATAGCCCAGGACACGGGACCTCCTTCCTGTATTTACTACATAGCCCAGGACACGGGACCTTCCTGTATTTACTGCATAGCCCAGGCCACGGGACCTTCTTCCTGTATTCACTGCATAGCCCAGGACACGGGACCTCCTTCCTGTATTTATTGCATAGCCCAGGACACGGGACCTTTCTGTATTCACTGCATAGCTCAGGCCACAGGACCTTCTTCCCGTATTTACTACATAGCCCAGGACACAGGACCTTCTTCATGTATTTACTGCATAGCCTAGGACACAGGACCTTCTTTCTGTATTTACTGCATAGCCCAGGCCACGGGACCTTCTTCCTGTATTTACTGCATAGCCCAGAACACGGGACCTCCTTCCTGTATTTACTGCATAGCCCAGGCCACAGGACCTTCTCCCTGTATTTACTGCATAGCCCAGGCCATGGGACCTTATTCCTGTATTTACTGCATAGCCCAGGCCACGGGACCTTCTTCCTGTATTCACTGCATAGCCCAGGGCACAGGACCTTCTTCCTGTATTCACTGCATAGCCCATGCCACAGGACCTTCTTCCTGTATTCACTGCATAGCCCACGCCACAGGACCGTCTTCCTGTATTCACTGCATAGCCCACGCCACAGGACCTTTTTCCTGTATTTACTGCATAGCCCAGGACACGGGACCTCCTTCCTGTATTTACTGCATAGCCCAGGACACGGGGCCTCCTTCCTGTATTTACTGCATAGCCCAGGGCACAGGACCTTTTTCCTGTATTTACTGTATAGCCCACGCCACAGGACCTTTTTCCTGTATTTACTGTATAGCCCAGGACACAGGACCTTATTCATGTATTTACTGCATAGCCCAGGCCACGGGACCTTCTTCCTGTATTCATTGCATAGCCCAGGCCACAGGACCTTCTTCCTGTATTTACTGCATAGCCCAGAACACGGGACCTTCTTCCTGTATTTACTGCATAGCCCAGGACACGGGACCTCCTTCCTGTATTTACTTTCTTGCTCCTGCCACAGACACATCTGGCCAATAAGCAGAATGGACATTCTCACGTAGTTTGTAGTGGTACATTGTTGCTTCACTTGGATATCACCATAATGTGCTGGATGGTGCAGGTGCTGTACTCAAATGACAGTGTGACTGACAACAGAGATCCATTTGATGCTGATGACCCACTTTCAGTTGAAGATCAAACTAAAATGACCTGGGTGAAGATGCTTTTGTTACAAACAGGTCGGAATAACAGGCAAAAGTGGTAACTGTGTATCAAAAGGCAAATACTGCTTTCTAATTTAGCAGTTTGGTGTATCTGCCACCAGAGGGAGCTCGTAGGTCATAGCAGAATTGCAATATTGATCAAGACAGATACTTGATGACTCATATTTCTAAGAAAACCTCCTTCTTCTCCTTATTTTAATTCTCCATGAAAGACGTTACTATGTGGCCTTGGAAAAAATTTTCCGCACACTCCGATTAATTTGGTCGTGCTTGACGTTGATTCCTTCTACGCATGCAGATGTTTCAGCTCCCACTTGCATCCTGGGTTTGTGGGGGGGTGCTGTTCAACTGGACTGGACAAGGTGAACAAACCGGGAATCTGGTGTATGCATGCAACATTGCTGTGGAGGTCCAAACACATAAAGTGTGTTTAGACGCTTTCCCATAATTTCATAGTGAGAAGAGCATGATTGTGTCAAACACTGAGGTCCAAAAACATACAGGGTGCTTAGGCACTATCCCATAATTTTATAGTGAGAAGAGCATAATTGTGTCAATCACAGAAGTCCAAAAACATACAGGCTCAGGCAAAATCCCATAATTTCTCAATGAGAGATGCACCCCATTTCATTCTTATATACACACTTTGGGGGACTGGACTGTAACACCCAGAACACGGTTCATACGTGCATAAAGGCGCGTTCAAGGCCGCCCTGCTCAAAGCTGCAGGTCAAAGGTCCCATGCTGCTTGTTTGTTTGTCTTAGTGCTGCCATGTCCTGGCTCATTCTGGGTACTGGCTGCCCTCCGACTCGTCAGTCACGCAGGCTGGTGTCTGAACCTTGGAGCCGGTATCACTCACACAGGCCCAGCCACCGGGAGTCCACTCCAGCTCCCCCTTTCTCCGAAACGCCTAATTCTTACAGGCTCTTACACCAGCTTGTGGGATCTGACTTCAGAGAATCTCAATTCCCAGTTTTCTGAGATCTTCGTAGAAGAGGATTTACCCCTGGATGGATACCCCTGTGCCCCCGTCAGACTCCTCCAGTGTCAAAGTGCCCCAGGATGCACACAGAGAGCTATGTCTTTGATATAAAATATACACAGGCAGACAGAAGGGAGACGAAATTCAGCCATACTTTCCAATTACAAGAGCAACTCCACTGTTAAGCATGAAATTAGGATTAAGTCTGACCACTTGCTCTGGGGAAATGTAGTCACCACAGACCATGGGAGATACCGGAGGTGTTTTACCTACGCTGAGATGAGCAGACAGGAGGGGATTACCAAGATACACACCGCAGCGAAGGGGAAGCAGGAGTCTGAGTGGATCACGCACACGTATGCGTTTTCCCTGTATGTCTGTGTTTGTCAGGGAGGAGCTACATACAAAGAAGTTGATTCCAGATGTACATATACTTATGCTACGTGGCCTGTGTGCAGGCCTACCTGTAGGGGGAGCTGTGCTACATAAGGGGGGGATTGGCAGACACCGCGTGCCTTCGCATGACTAACGGCTTTTCCTGCTGACCGGCAGAGCAGCGTGCTGGCAGTGCCGAGCTCACACACCCCCCTGACCCACAGACAACCCCACGGCCGCTTGGCTCGGTAAAGCAGGGAAGTGCCGGGAGCCATCATTCTAGGAAAATCACCAAAGCTGGCTTTGTGTGGTTCTGTGTGTGTGTGTGTGTGTGTGTGTGTGTGCACATGGGTGCACACGTCCCCCCACGGCTTGTCTTGCGTGAGCATTTTCCTGCTTGTGGACACACCACACCTGAATGCTCACCCCGAGCCTGGAGTTAGCGTTAACAATATCTCCAGCAAAAACAAAGTTAACCTCAGAATGATCTTATCATGTATACACTTTGCCATGTGGTACATACAAAATAATACTTTATTGATTTGTTTTTTTTATGAACAGACATTATGCAGCAGGTTACTCTACATTTCCGTCAGCCAAAAGGACAGCTTCCTGTCTCCCCCAATCACGCAGAGTGGGAGGGCTCTGTGCCAACTTAGCCCTGCCCCAACCACTGAGGAGCCAATCATCACAGGCTGCAAAAAAACAGATGAGAAAGGTGTTAAAATAGTTAAGTCACACATACAGTACACATATGCAACAATGTGTCATTAAAAGACAATTAACCTGTGGGTGACCCAAGTGATGCACCAGCAGCTGGCTGTTGATCTTTCCAGGGCATCCCGTGGTGGCAAATAGATTCTCATTGGCCTTGGACCACCTGAGGGAGAACAATGACCAATCATGTGGAGCTGTAAGACAGGGGTGTTTAATGATCTTGTCTGCATGTGATCACATCCATTCTTTATAAAAGACTTGAAAGAACCAGAAAGGATCCTTTACCTGAAGAGTCGGGCCTTGTCAACATGGGCCGGCCTCTTCTCCTGGGGGTAACTGTTTTAGAGAGGATAGAGGCGCAAACAATCATTTCTACAATGACAATTCAGTACGGCTGTTACCAACAGCCAATGAGCCACTCCCACACATCATCAAGTTCCCACGGCCAATTGTAATTTCTAAAACTGCACTGTGGGAGTTACCTGGAGCGGGTGATGTCCCAGATGACCCAGTCGTTACCGACCACAGCTCCCACCTTGATAGTGTTGGTGAGGCACCAGTCAGCAGACATGAGAGGAGTCTGCCCACTGTCCAGGGAGAGAATGGCCTGCTGGGTAAGCAGGTCGTAGAAGCGCACCACCCCACACTTCTCTGCCACCATCAACTGTAAAGGATGAACGGAAAACAGGCTGAGCTGGAGAAAGTGGGCAGTAATAAGGAGACGACTGAAATGAAGCTCATAACAATAGCCACATAGCAGAAGATGGGGAGAAGGAAGAGGGCAGGGAGAGAGGAGGATGATGGGAAAGGGGGAGAAGGGAGAGGGCAGGGAGAGAGGAGGATTATGGGAAAGGGGGAGGAGGTAGAGGGCAGGGTGAAGCAATGCAAGATGACAGAAGACAGTCACCTTGTAGACCTCCTCTGGGTGCCAGCACACACTCATCCCTGGGGAGCGCAGGAGGAAGGAGGCTGTCTGGGTTCCTTCCAGATCCCAGAGCCTAAGGACCAATGGCAGATGGCAGACAGGTCAGAAAGAGGGGAGGTTTAGAGATACATTTTCTCTGTGGGTAGGAGGATGATGAATGCATATAGAAGCTGGTCAGCGGGTCTGAGAACGACACCGACCCGCACCTGAGCCATGTGCTCAGGTGAGAAGCTTCACATGACAGCCATTCAGGCTTCTTTAGATTTTACAGAACCTTGCAGGGTTTCATAACCCATGTTACACTGTTACAGTCCAGCGAGACTGGAATGAGCTTCTGGCCAGCTGATAATGGCCACTTTTAATCAAATCGAACATAAATTATATAAATAAAGATGGAAAAGCTGTCAGAAAGCACAACACAAATGAAATGAAAAGAAAAGCGAACCAGGATTCAATTAGCTGTAAGGATCAAGACCGGCGGGGGGGGGGGGGGGGTGCCGGGTGGCCAGAAAAAGGCAAAAAATGCGACGCGGGACCAGATGGC
>JAODKC010000001.1:10750684-10765607 GCA_026777985.1 Mormyrops attenuatus
CCCCCCCCCCCCCCCCGCCCTCCCCCCCCCCCCCCCCCCCCCCGGGCGGCGGGCGGGGGGGGGGGGGGGGGGGCGCCCCCCCCCCCTGGACTCGCAGGTGCCAAGAGCAGGAAATGCAAAGCTTAGTGGGACAGTCCTAAGCAAACTGCTGAAATCAGGACCTGCCCCTCCCCCTTCCTCTAATCCTGCTTCCTTAAGATGTGGGCAGGTGTCCTCCTGTCCCCCAGGGGGGTGACGTTGAGGCATGAGCTGTGAAAACCCCCTGCACACAGGAAGCGTTTCCTCGGAATGACGTGCACGGCGCGCTTCCCGGGTTTTGCCTCCTGCTGCCTCCGCGTGCGAGCTGGCATGTTAACAATTTACCCCAGAGGAAGACCCCCCCCTGCGCCCCCCGACAGCCACCTCAGAGCCTTTCCACGTTTAAGCAATTAGCCAGAGAAGCGGAGCGGCATGAGGGACGCAGTTCGGTGCGGCCCAGCCTTGTTGTGCTAAGCGTCCGGTTTCGCCATGGGAGCCCGGCGTCGGACTTTTCTGCACCATTAACACAGAACAGAGCTCACACTCACTACGTGGTCTCAGGCTTACTACCACACCCTTCGGCAGAGCGTGAGAGAGGGATGGAGAGAGAAACAGAGAGAGAACGAAAGAGAGAGAGCGAGTGCACAGCGGCAGGTGGGACCAACCTGCAGGTGAGATCATCGCTGACAGAGGCGAGCTGCTTCCCCTCCGAGGGCTCGAACACCAGGTCGTTAATGTAGTCGGTGTGACCTTCCATCACCTAGGCCAGCAGGAGAAGAAGCAACTGAACACAAAAACTGTTCTGTATTCAGAGGAATGTCGGTGTTACTGCTGTGTTATTAATACCTATCCATCCATCAGGTTTCCAGCCATTTAATCAGCCTGGGACGTTGGGGAGGGGTGGTCTGAGACCTATCCCAGATAACATGTGACCCACGGCAGCGGAATGCCAGTCCATTGCAGGGCACACACACATGCCACAATCACTACTATGGGCAGTTTAGAGAAGCCAGTTAAACTACCTGCATGTCCTTAGACTGGTGCTTCTCGGCCCGGTCCTTAGGGACCCCAAGGCTTAGGGATTCCTGGCTGCCAGGTTTCAGACCTGCTTTAGATCACAGTAGCCAGAGCAATCTCACCCAACCCAGACAGGACATGCGAACTTCACACATGCAGAGGAAGGGTGGAACTCGAACCGCAAACCTGAAGGCATGACACAAAAATGCTGCCCGCTGTGGCCCCACACCACTCTACAAGACCCTGGACATATAAGTAAATAAAACAAATTCATTCATGCAAAACTGATGTCCCACAACCTTGCTCATGGTAAGTGGTTGGTGGATGGATGGATTAATGCAGTGTTTCCCAACCCAGTCCACGGGGAACCTCAGACAGTCCACTTTTTTGTACCCTCCCAGCTGCCAGCTAATCAGGGACACTGAATACCTGGTACAGGTGTGCTGGGAGCTGAGACGAAGCAAAAACGTGGACTGTCCGGGGTTACCCGAGAACTGGGTTGGGAAACACTGGATTAATGGAGAATTCATGTGTTCTGACACACTTACAGGGCCACAGCTAACCCTAAAGAGACGCTGGAGTTGCTTGTAATTTTCAATGAAGGATATAGATCTCTATAGGCCAAAGGTCACCGGTCAAAGGATTGTGGGACGGAACCAGTACCTGCATTTCATGTCTGTCTTGAAGATCTGACGTCAACAGCCTGAGCTTCCAATCCACCGCTGCTGTGCAAAATCTGCCACAAGAGGGAGAGAAAAGAACAGCTCAGAAAAAAGGCTAAAGAATAAAAAAAATAAAATAAGGGGAGTTGTGAAAACAGGAATGATCTTGATGTCATATTTGCAGCCCAGTGTGAGATCCACATGTGCAATTCTTTGGTTCATGTACACTGCAAACCTGCTATCCATCCTCAGGAGAGCGACCCTGCTCGCGTGTGCGTGCGTGTTGCGTACTCGCAGTGACGAACCGGCTGCCTGCGAGAATTTAATTACAAAGATAAACACAGGGAAAGCACTCTGGAAGGGGCCGCCACAGGGAGAGCACTCTGGGTAATCAGGCCCCGCACACACCAGTGACTGCAATTACTCACACGATTACACCCAACGCGTTTCTGACAAGAAAAACACACGCTCCATGCACCGCACGCTCGGCGAGGGACGCCTTCGGCCTCGCGTGATTGCATGCAGACCCGTAGATGACGCGCTCGGCACGACGCTCTGTAGAATCAGCATGTGCATTCCTGGATTACGCGCAACCCTTTAAACTCTGTCCAAATGAGAAACACCAACGGTGGTAAACAGGTGGACATGGCCTGTTCGGTTATTAACATCAAAACACTCTCCACACCGCATATTCACTGTAACTGGATACTAACATAGCATCTGGGAATGAAAGTAAGAAAGGGTGCCGGTAATGCTTATGGGCGCCAGGCGAGTGTCAGCCTGGCCTAGAGGAGCATAGAACATGTCCACCATTCCTTTAAAGCTCTGTGGAGATATATGCAAGAGGGTTGGTTGGGAAGGGGGCTGGAGCTCAACGGCACTGGACCGAAAAACCACATTATACAGGCAGCCAGGGACACAGATCATCACTGCCACTCTCATCCAATCAGGTGGCTCACAGCTGCCCTCCTAACCCAGCATTCCTGCAGCTGATGACTACTGAGATGTTTGTTATTGGTCAAAAGTAGTGGGAAACATTTTTGCATTTTATTTGTTTGACAGATGCTTTTAGAGTGATGCATATCATTGAGGAAGCAGCCAATCAGCCAGTCCCTGGAACAACTGGGTGATGTCACCCTGCTGACTATGGGATGTGAACCTGCAACCTTCTGAACTTAGGCACAGTGTCCTAACACGCTGTGCTCCACACTCCCCCATAAAAAGATTGTAACAAAGATTGTTATGTATATATAAAAAATGGGAACAAGGTCACACATTTCCAGTGCAATTCAAGGCCAAGACCTTGAAGGACATAGCCAGTCAAGACCAAAAAAAAATCAAGTCCGTTTTTGAGACCATGGTTTTAAATACTTTATTATCATCATCATCATGCCTCCCAGTAATTAAAAGTATTTTTTTATTTATGCATAATAATCCTTTTATTTCAAGCATTACTATTTTAATTACAAATTCTAAACACTAAACCTTGCTAACCTGATCTAATTTCTTGCAGGGGAAGAGATGTGTTAAAAGCTGTATATGCAAAATCTAATCTTTATTGGTTATTTTGGCTGTTTATTTGAAATGTAAAACAACATGCCTAGCACATACTGTAATTAGGGTCCCAAGGTGCTTAAGTACGTACAAATCTGGACCTTAAAGCAAGGGGGAAGGATTATCTGCACATTCGGATAGTAAGAGACACATCAAGTCCTGAGTTGGTTTAGAAAGGAACACAGTATTTTATTTTTTCTGTAATATACGAGAGAGGCTCTGTTCAGAACAGAAAAGCCCCCTTCAGTTTTATAAGCTCAGTGATGTTTTAAACCAGTCAGGATAAAAAAACAAAGAAAGAGGAATAATAATAATAATAATAATAATAATAATAATAATTGATAATTCTCTCTTTTTACACCTCCCTCAATGTGCTCTTTGTAGAGTAAGTCATCCGCGAAGGGCTGCCACCTGTAGCGGCGCCCAGGGAGCTGGGGGTTAAGGGCCTTGCTTAACCCACCGAGCCACACGCTGCCCCCCAGGATGTCTGAGGATTCCTGCTGCTTTTTGCTACGAGAGGAACCTGAAATACAGTGCTGCTTGAAAGTTAGTGAACCCTTCAGAATTTTCCATATTCCTGCACAAATTACTTAAAACATCATCAGATATTCACACAAATCCTAAAAGTAGGCGAAGAGAACACAATTGAACAAATCAAGACAAAAATATCATATTTGGTGATTTATTTATTGAGGAAAATGATCCAATGTCACAAATCTGTGAGTGGCAAAAGTATGTGACCCTT
The DNA here is from genome assembly GCA_026777985.1 of Mormyrops attenuatus. Lineage (NCBI taxonomy): Eukaryota > Metazoa > Chordata > Actinopteri > Osteoglossiformes > Mormyridae > Mormyrops > Mormyrops attenuatus. The sequence goes on from JAODKC010000001.1 coordinate 10,754,681, forward strand.
TGCTTTTAGTATTTGGTGTGATCCCCCTTTCGCAGCGATAACTGTGAACATACGTATCAAGTAGGTCTTCATCAGTCCTACACATTGTCTGGGAGGAATTTCAGCCCATTTCTCATTACAGATTCACCTCAATTCAGGGATGTTGCAGGGTTTTCTCACATGAACTGCCCGCTTCAGGTCCTTCCAAAGCATTCCCATTGGGTTACAGTCAGGATTGTGACTTGGCTGTTCCAAAACCTTCATTTTATTCTTCCCCAACCAGTCTTTGGTAGAACGACTTGTATGCTTGGGCTCGCAGTCTTGCTGCATAATGCAGTTTCTCTTGAGATGTAGTCCATGGACAGATGTCCTGACATTTGCCTTTAGAACTCGTTGTTATAATTCAGAGTTCATTGTCCCATCCACAATGGCAAGCTGTTCTGGCCCAGACGCAGCAAAACAGGCCCAAAGCATGATACCACCGCCGCCATGTTTCACAGACGGGATGAAGTTCTCATGCTGGAATGCAGTGCTTTCCTTTCTCCAAACATAACACTTCTTATTTGAACCAAAAAGTTCTATTTTGGTCTCATCTGTCCATAAAACATTACTCCATTCACTTCATTCATTTTCAGGCTTGTCTACACACCCATCAGCAAACTGCAGACAGGAAGCAAAGCTTTTTTGGAAAGCAGTGACTTTCTACTTGCAACCCTGCCATGCACATCACTGCTGTTGACTGTTCTTCTGAAGGTGGATTCATGAACATTAACAAACGTGAGAGAGGCTTTTAGTTGCTTAGATGCGTTGGATCTTTTGTGACCTGACAGACAATCATACGCCTTGCCCTTTGAGTGATCTTTGTCGGTCGACCACTCTTGGGGAGACTAACAGTCTTAAACTTCCACCATTTGTACACTGTCTGTCTGACTGTGGATTGGTGCAGACCATACTCTTTCCCGGCACGATGAGCATCAACAATTCTTTTTCTGAGATTCTCTGAAATGACCTTTGTCCGTGGCATGAAACACTGATACTGCACAAACGCGTTTGAAGATGAAGCCCTTGATATAAACCTGTTTTTTTTTTTGTTTTTTTTTAATAAAAACGGTGCCCATTCACAAATGACTGTCATCACATTGATCGACAACACCTGACTCTAATCTCACCTTCAAATTACCTACTAGGTTCACATACTTTCGCCACTCACAAATCTGTTAGATTGGATCGTTTCCTCAATAAATAAATGACCAAGTATGGAATCTCTCTTGGTTGTTCAATCTTGCTCTCCTACTTTTAGGGCTTGTGTGAAGGTCTGATGATGTTTGAATATTTATGCAGGAATAAAGAAAATTCTGAAAGGTTCACTAACTTTCAAGCAGCACTGTATGCAAAGCTGATAATGTAATGATAAGGTTACGTGGAAAAAGTGTCAAGACCGGACTCGAGTACTACAACACCGGCATGAATACTCTGCAAGGGCACGTCATAGGGAGAGACAGAGGGCCAGTCACCTGATCAACTGGGGCAAATGGTCCAATTGGGATTCAGGGCTCCAGGCAAGACCATCCACAGGCACCCCATGATGAAAAACGCGCAGTGTGGTGAACTCTACCCCCTCCACTTCCGCGTCTTCCTCCTGTACCCCCGCACACACAAACACCGGGAACAAAGAGGAGAAAGAAAAAAAGTGAGGAATTAACAGATCACTCACAGGTGGAAAACGCCAACCACACCCCCTGCAAGTAGCCATCTTTGCCCCTCGGCTGATTGAAACAGAATGTCCGTGCCTCCCACCTGAAAGAGGCAGGTGCCCACCACCACGTGCTGGTTCCCCCCATAAGCCAGTAGGCTGCCGGCCACGCCGCTCTGGAAGGGGCTGAACTCCACCACGCTCACATAATCCTCGCACGGCACCGTGTAGCTGGCACTGCGCGCCGCCTCCTGCTTCATCCTGCTTCCCTGCTCCAGGGCTCTCAGTCCCGGATCACCTGCGGATGTACAAGACACACACCTGTGAATGGGATCGCCCGCAAAGTCTTACCCAGGATACGATCCCAGCCATGCAGAGTAAGCCCGACCGAGACAACTTCCTGCGGTGCATGGGGGGGGGGGTTACTGAGAACATGATCACACAAAAATGTCACCAGCCACAGAAAGTTTTAGAATCACAAAGTGCAGGTTCGCTCACACATCCCTTAACCCCTGCTGACCTGCTAAGTGTAACTTGAATACTGTAAACGTACAAGTGAGAAAGATCCCCCCCTCCCCCAACCAGGCTGGAAAACCCTCACAAACAGCGGAAGTCCAGGTGCATCACAGCCACTCAGCAATGAGTGCATAAGGAAACATAATGTGTTCTGCTGAGGGTCACGGTTGCGGTCGGTCGGTCAATCAAAACCTGAAGCTCATTACCAGGCAGGAGTTAATGACTTTACAACACCGTTTGGTAAATCAGTCCAATTATCTGACATCGACTCCAGATGTCAAACAAACCATTACTGCAATGCTCTGCATTACATTCTGCCTTGTCCATATGTTCTCTGCATAAAACCATGTTGGGGTCCATAGTGATGGGAGAAAAAAAATTAACAGAACCAGTCCTTTCTTGTCCACATAAAAATACATATACTGGTTTTATAGCTATGGCCACCTCAGCAGTGTGAGTGGGACTGTCCCAGCACTCACAGAATCTGGCCAGAGCAGAAGTTTTTCCAAGCACACGTGTGTTGCGTCACTGCGCTCCAGAAGTCACATACATGGAAGCTTTTAAGAAGTGTAAAAAAATTATAGCAAAACGGCACTAATCTAAGAACGTAACATCACACCGCGGTAAACTCAGACTCCAAGGTTAACTGTGCAGTAATATACCCTCCCTGACACATGGAGGAGAAACAGGGACGCTAACATTCACTCCCTCGCGCACCCATACATATGTATTATACACACATACGTGGACACACACTTACTGGACAGTGATTCGAGATATCCCTATTATACACACGTACTTAATATGACTTTCAAATATTTCAAAAGCCGCCTTTAACTCCGGTGCGCACTAAAGCTAACAATTACCCGAAAGACAAAGATCAATCTGATGGAATATAAAATGGGTTGTGTACGCAAGATTTACATCATAGGTCATTATTATTGAAAAGAGGCAACACGGATCCTTACAAACGCAGCAAACACTATAAACAAGCAAAGCCGCTTTTACTTATACATAAGGCAACTTTCAAATATCCTTGTTGCTTTTGATGATAATTTCCAATAGGAGTCTAACTTGAATTTAAACATCTTTTCCATTCCCATTTTTTAGGGGGGGGGGTATATCTATCTGTCAGTTAACCTGTCATACAAAGTAACAGTACGATAAACAGTGGTTTATATTTAATATATTCTGACGTCTATGGTCTTCCTGTAATGTATAATGTTACAATATTATCATAGTGTTACATAGAACACATTTCGGAGTTATCCGGCTTGCTAACAGATTAAGTAGATAACTTTCAATGGCAAAACAACAAAACACACAAACCATTTAAATCACATAGGTATCCCCCAGACACAAAAAGTTAACCATATGGGTGTGCGGTATCGTGGAAAACTTGCACAGTGATATATAAGTTTTATTCTTTTAGTACTGAACGTATCGCATTGAACCAAGTTGCTAACGAGACAATAAAACTAAAACACGGGGTAGCTAAATAGTATCAGCAGTCAGATCATTCCGTTACTCGGTTCCATAGTAATATTTTTCCACTGCGAATTATACCATTAGGTTAAATACAAATAACATACATGCCACTTTCAAAACAAAAATTACCATACCTACACGCGCCTAGGGTTCACGCTGGAAATGGTCAAATTTTCATTGGTGCTCAGGTTCACTTCCGGGTTAAAGGGTTCTTCGCACTTATTGGTCAAAGCGTGAGCACGCGGGGGCTTTTAAAATTTCAAATACTGCGGTCCAATAGGGCAGCTGGTTCGACTCGGTTGTTTGTTTGGGTATCAGGTTCAAGTACAGTCGCGTCTATTTTAGATGTTTCTGAAATTCCAATTTTCCCTTAGGTTATTTTGAATTAAGTTAGGGTGATCTATTGTGTTTTTAAACTGAAATTGTCGTTTGGCGATGACTCACGCTCATTTATAAATCTATTGAATGTAAAACGTAAGGAGTGATCATGGCTAGCCTGGAGAACAGCCTGAAAGCAGTGGTTAAGGTCTTCAGGAGGGAATGTCACAGGGTCCTGGAGTCCGAGATGACCACGATCAGAGGGGCGGACGGCATGCTCATTGCTTTACAGCTCGTCATGGCTGAGGCGAACAAGACGGTAGCTTCTGTCAAAGCTTATTTCTACCACAAAATACCGGCAATAGTACTGTGCTTTTCCTGTGAATGTATTCCGGGTTCATATGAACGGAATAACTTGAAAGCGGTCACAAAGTATCTTAGTTGTCAACTAATTTTCATTATTTTTTTGCATCATTTTTCATGATAGTAACACGCCTCCACTTTGCTTTAATTTTTGCTTGAATGTGTAAGTGGGATCTGCCTCTTCCACTTAATTGTGTAGTGCAAAATAGCTTCCTCTCAATGTTATTCGCGTAGTTCTTGTACAGTTAAATAAGTCCAGATTCGTAAGGTAGCGATGCCTTTTTGAACTGTCATATTTAAACGCTAGAGGGTGTGACGATCCGATCCTGCCACAAATATAAGGAATCCATTTATCTGTGTAGAAAACGTTTTCTAGAGGGATTTGCATTGGATGCAAGCTAATATCGGCGAGATGTTACGAGGATGACATTAGATGAGATGTCGGGCATCACCTTCAAAAACAGGGCGGGTGAAACTCGATAGCCAGAGAAGCTCCCATGTTTGCAGGCTTAATTCATTTTCACCTGATATATGTGAATCCCGCCGCTTCAGAAATTACTTGAATTAAGCGGTAGAATAAGCTGAAATATTCCGCAGTTCTCAAGGACGGGAGGTTACCACTGTTATTCATATTTAATATTTAATAGGATTTCTCTTCTTTAGTGCCATTTTGGAGTCAATACTGATGCACTTGCCCTTTGGCAGGAGACCGGAGAGTTTACTGTGGCTCTGAGTGATGTCATCGTCACCTGGCAACGCTTGCTGAGGGAGAAACTCCACCTGCCCCTCTCCGACTCCGCTCACCCGGAAAACTATGACATCATCCGTAGAGAATACGACTCCTTCCTAAAGCGCACCAACACGCTGGACCTGATTGATGTGTCCAGGATGTACCAGGAGCTGAGGGCAGAGTCTGACCCAGACGAACCGCTGAGTTCCGTGAGTAATTCTGCGGGCCCGCATCGAGTCTCGGATCTCTTGTTATGGGATGTCACCTGACCTCGCCTCACCCCTGCCTCATCCAGGTGGAGCTGCTACAGTTCCTGTCAGGCAATGTGGAGAGCAGCACAGACGATCTCCAAACCCCATCCAGCCATGACTGCCCTCAGACTCCATCCAGGAACACCAGCCAATATAGTTTACAGGTCATTAATCCACTTTTATGTTACTAACTGAATGTTACAGGTGTTCCTCTTACTACCCAATTCTGGCATTGCTATAAATGCTATTATCACAGGTACAGTACATAATGTTACTACTTTATATTTTTTTATGGTTGACCTTTTTCACGGCATCCAAACCTGTTTGTTGTAACAGCAGGTCCCCACTCTCCCCTGTTATTCGTTTCTCCTTTTGTGGTTCAAGAACTTTTCATTATAATCGTTCCTGGTTAATGTGCATTTTGTATGTTGGTGATGCCCTTCAGAGAAGAAGTGTTTCAGTGTCATAACTAATAACTGCTAACTCACTCACTCTTCCATAAGGTTTTTTTTTTTGTTCAGGTCTGTATGTCAATTAAGGACACTCAACTTAATGTTGTAATTATATTAGCCATGGCCATTTTAAATGCTCCCCAGAAATGGTACCCCCCCCACCCCGATTCCCGCCCTTAAATCTTTAAGCATCTCCTTTACTCAGTTTTCGCCTCTCTTAGCTGGAACATTAAATCATAGCGCTAGGATTTAAGAGTGAAATGTGATTTCGGTTACTGGGCGGATGCCTTAAAGTGCAATGTGTCTGAAACGGAAGGGGCCCCAGGCAGGAGTGTGATTTATTGGGGGGAGGTGCAGGTGTTGGGCAAATGTGTGTGTATGTTTCACCCACTGTACATGATACTGCTGGAAGAGGAGCTTCATTAAAAATGTGTAACGCACCTGCTGATGAAAAGAACTTCACGATCCACCTGCTTTTCTTCCCCTTTGGCCCCCTGGGTGACAGCAGGATAGATAAATTACACCAATAATAGGACAGAGCTGGCATTTTCGCTTGGTGAAAGTCTTAGTACTGCGAACACAGGAAGCTGATGTTGGCGTTATCTGTGTGTGTGGTCCTGATGGGGCTTGGGTGCAATTTCTCTCCCGCAGGTACAGGGGGCGCTGCGGAGGCTGTTCTGCTCTTACCTTGAGCTACTGGTGAACACCAGGAACGACCTGGCCTTGGCGCAGGTGCTCGACGCCCCTTCCAGGGGGCTCGGCCGTGTGGCGTTCACCAACCTGAAGCGGCAGGCCTGCGCCAGCGGCACCTCCCTGTTTCTGGTAGGGGAATCAGCGAGCATCACCATAGCAGTGCTTCACAGCCAGTATTTTTTAATCTGTCCGCTTCAGTGAGCCTGTTACGATGGTGGGGCGGGGGGGCAGGGAGTGGTGGGCTATGTAGAATGTCAAATGGAAGTTTCAAAACCCAAGCTGCTGGATCCTTTAACAATTACAGTAGAATGATGAGCCTATAATCTCAAGGTAGCAGAATTAAAAGCTTGCGTAAGCCTTGCTCTACAACCCTTAGTTGAGGTACTTAATATGAAGTACTCCAATAAACTTTGAGGATCCTTATGCATGAGCTACAACTGGGGGCCCGCAGACAGTCCACACTCTTGATGCCTCCCGGCTCCTGGTAGGGAGCAAAAATGTGGACCATCTAACAGGGAGCTGGGGGGACGCAAAAATGTGGACCAAGTTGGGGAACGCTGAGCTTAAGTAATCAGTCCATCCATCTTTCATGATCTCAGAGTTAGTATAACACATTTAATCAGAACACCTGCCTTTCTTGTAGGTCTGATATCAGAGACGTAATTAAGTTGTGTGTTTTTGCTGCAGGCCGCTGTGTCGTTTGTGCGGGCGATCCAGCTTGGCGGGAAGGGCTATGCACCCCCCGACTCTCACCCGCTCAGGGGGCACCTCAAGGGCCTGTCAGACTTCGTCCGTTTCACAGACCACCTGCAGGAGCTCATGGGAGAGACCCCAGATCCCAGGTACTCCCTGCTGAACTCTGTGCTCTTGTGCTGGAATCACACATCCCCGCCCCCCCGTACCCCCCAGTTTACCCCTTGGCTGCCATTTTTCCTGGCTTTAGATAACTAGACATATTTAGTACTTGGATAACTAAAGACATATTGGAACAATTGAAGTGCTATCTAAACTGCATCAAGGAACATGCTGTGCAGCCATGTGGGCATTCTGTCCTCCATTCATTTGCTTTGTCTCTTGTTCAAAAGGTTTATGCTCATCCTTCAGTGGTCATGGAGAACTAGAAAAGTGCAATTTTGTTTTGTTTTCCCCCAAATGATGTCATAGTTATTGGACGTTCTATGTTGTTCCTTTAACTCTTACCCCCTCGTGCCCTTCTGGGCTTGCATGAACTCTGTGAATGTAAACCTTAGCCTTAGAATTAGACTCTGATGCCAGACCTGAGTTTGTAATGCTGTTGGCCTGCTGGTAAGACGGTGAGAGAATGCCGTGCAATGGCTGGACTGGCCACCACGTTCTCAGCCTAACAATAGGAAGTGCGGACGATGAAGGTGAAATGGGTGTGTAACCCGATAAGCTGTTATGAGACGCCATGCTGCCAGGACGCCGCACACACTCTGTGGGGGGGGGGGTGTGTGGTCAGGGGGCCTGGCGCTGTTCTGCTGGAGTCTGATGCCTTTTCATCCAAAAAGATTCCCTCCAACTTGTGTCTAACAGACTGGAAGCTGCTGCTGTAAGCACCTACAAAGCCAGGATGCCAGAGAGAATGTCCCATAATTCAAAGTTCTAAACACTTTGTGATAGCTGCCCCCCCCCCAGTGCTTATGTTTCTTGCAGCTTTGATGATAAGCTGGACGTGCTGGATAACAAGACCTCATCCCGATTTCTCGTTTGGAAGGGCTAACTTACGCTGTTTACGGAGAGCTGTCGCAGTGATCTTGTAGAACCACTGATTATGATTTCAGGATGGCCCATACGATTTTATGCCTGGGTATCATCAGTTTATTTATGAGCAGCTGGTCCATTAAAAGTCTACACCCTCACCCCCCCCCCTACTTGTCAGCTGCATTTAAATGTTCTGACAATTTACTCCCAAACCCGTTTTTACTCCCAGCTTAGTGGAAGAAAAACTGCTGACTGGTTTTTATGCTAGGAAGGCAGTGGCTGTGGACCCAGGGACTGGGGCAGCCAGCAAGTAGAAGGGAGGGTGAGGAGCATCCTGAGGAACTCGTGTCACAGTGGTTGGATCGCAGTAACAGATTTGTGTGTCTGTCTCTTTCAAACACTAGCTGTTTTCATTTGACTCTGGGGCCTCTGTCAGCGGCTTCCTTTTCACTGTGGTCTTTTCTCTCTCTCCTCTATGTCTTGTTTGGTCAGTGTTGCCGGGGAGAAGCTGGTATCTGTCATCAGGGCGGCGCTGGTGAAGGGCTTGAGCAGTGAGCATCCCGTGCTGGCAGCGGCTGAGGTGGTGGCATGTGACCTGAAGAGGAGGATGTGCCAGATCCATGATGCTCAACGGAGGGCAGCCTGTGACTTGGGCATTAGCCCCGCCCGGGTAAAAAAATTACCTCCATGGTCAATGGGATCTTCTCCATCTCTAGCTTTCCTGCACACCTTTATCTTCTTATGCATGCTTCCTACAGCCCAAAGTGCACCGCATCAACCACGCCACCGCCTACGGTGGCCGGGCTACAGTGAAAGTGCTAAAGGCTCTGCTGGATGAGGAGGCATTGTCGCCCCCCTGTAGGAACAAGGCAGAACTTCTGTACAGAGACCAAGCGCCCATTGATGCCATTGGAGAAACCTGCATCCTCACTCTTTTTCGGTATGCCTCTGTGTGCACACTCAAACCACCATGTCTGCCCTCAGGGAAGCTTGGCCCGTGGGAGTTTTGCTTACACAAAAATGTTGTGAGGGAAGAAGAAAAATTATTGGTTCAGAGAGAAACCAATCAGGTTGTGGAGGAGGTGAGTCCAAGCAACTAGAGGAGGCAGGATCAAGGCATGATCCTGATTGGCTGGTGCTATCTCCTCTAGTTGCTTAGACCATCTTCCTCTACAATCTGATTTATCATCTCTCTGAACCAATCATTTTTCTTCTGCCCTTAGAACATTTTTGTGTAATCTCCCATGAGTGAAAGCTTGCTGCAGGCTGATGATGGATATATATTATAATATCTATATGCTAAATATTTTATCAGTTCTACATATTTTCCATTTATACTGCTGGGTTTGTGACAGTCCTCCTTGGATTTTTACACGCGGGAAAGTATGTGTGTGCCTGGGCAGATCAGCAGCCCACTGGCCATGGCCCAGCAGAACCAGACAGGAACAGCTGCTCTTGTGGCGGGCCTTGTTGATGTGATGTACTGGCGCTAATCTTGTTGGTCTCCCAGATCCCCAGAATCTCCGACTGGATGTTCTCCGCAGGCTCTCGGGCAGCGGGTGCAAATGAGGGCCAAACCCAAGGTACCGTTGGAGCTCAAAGTCACGCCCGTGATGCTCTGCCACCTAGTGGCCGCACATGCCGATTGGTGTTATTGTCTGCCTGCCTACGACTTCCTGTCGGACGGGTTTGCAATGCCGTGGTGTTGTGGCGGCAAACTCCGTAAAAATTGATGCTTTGTGAAGTCGCGCCATTCCTGCCGGCAGCCCAGCACCCCCAGTCTGGCCTGCCGCTGTGCGTGGCGTTTATTGCCAAGTTGTAAAAGAATTTAAAATGAGCCTCAATCTGAAATGGCCGCCATTCATCAACGAATTAAGGCTGAACCTAAAACTGCCACCACTGATTTACGTGCAGCCCCTCTCCCTGTTCCCAAGCTGCCGCGATTAATTAAGGAATAAATTGTGTTTTTCTTTTTTTATTATTATTTTTTTCATGAGAAATAATTTTGCTGGGATATTTCCAGAGTGAGAAGCGGCTGGAATGGGCCGGCGTCTGGGCTGGGGCCGCGCCCGGTCGCAGTGACAGATGTTGACCGTGCCCCCTGACCTCTGGCTGGCTGCCTGTCCAGGCGTGTTTGGCATGCTGCGGTGTGGCACTGCCAGTTCGCTCCTTCCACAATTCGCCAGCTAACCAAGGCATTGCAGGGAGAGGTAGCTGGGGTGCCACCGTAACCCAAAAGCCACACTGACATCGTCCCTCTCCACGACTAAAGAAGCATTTAAATGCCATGCGTCAAGGTTTTTGAAATGCACCCGTGCTCTGGTCCCCCATACCCTGCCTTCCCGCTTTCCTCTTTTCTTTACCTCCTCTTATCCACCCATGAGCAGACAACAGGATGCACCTGTCTCCACATCTCCCGTAGCCGCGGCGATCACTTTGATGTGGCTGCCAGGCTGTGTGTGTGTGTGTGTGTGTGTGTGTGTGTGTGTGTGTGTGTGTGTGTGTGTGTGTGAGCGCGCGTGCGTGTGTGCGCGCGCGAGATCCACAGCTACGGGGTAATGGATGGCGCCTGCTGTTCTTGGAATCTGGTTCTTGGGACCTGATCTGCAGGTGGGGGAGGACTCTGAACACACATACACACACTCAGGCGCAATTACCTTGCCTGACTCGGACCACCTGATCCGCAGGGTTCACTCGAGGACACGGGCCCCCCGGGCGGGCG
>JAODKC010000001.1:10766590-10779352 GCA_026777985.1 Mormyrops attenuatus
AACCGGTGTTAAAAAAGCGTCGGCCGCCGTGTGCCTTTGGGGCCCGGGGATGGCGGGCGCCCCCCCAAAAACGGGGGGGGGGGGGCACCCTTGTTTGGACAGCCTGGAAGATTGAGAAATGTTGGGATGGAGGGGGATTCGATAACCTTCAGATATCAGAGGGGGTGTCAGCGGGGTTCTGCAAAGGGCTGCATCAGCGTGCCTTTGCTTCTGTGTGTAGGGCACAGTCAATGACGTTTTCTAAAAATTTATAAAATTGATTGCCTCCGAGTCTAGAACTGCCTTCCAGTAAGAATGATAATAATTAATTCTGGAGCACGTTGTGGGGGGGCAGGTTTCCGAGCAAGGCATCGCGCTGAGTCAGACGGAGCCAGGACGGCGTGTTCTCGGTCGGGAGGGGGTCTCTGAGGTGACGTTACAGCGCACTATTCCGTTTCTGGCTCACAGGTGAGTGGCCACGTCATCCGTTCCCAGTTTGCCTGCACCTATGGCAAGGAGGAGCGGCCTCTCAGCCGCGTGCTGCGATTTCCCAACCGCGGGTGCCTGGAGGGTGAGGGGGCGGTACCTTCCGCCACAGGTACGTCCGACCTTATCAGTGCCTCGTCTGATGAGGCGGCACCTATGCTAATCACATACCCCCACACCCTCAATTATGTAATGTTTTGCTTTCTATACTCTGGCCCTGCCGACTGGAAATCTTACCACAAAGAGCTCCCCCCTACCCCACCGCCAGCCCACACCCCCTCCCCCGAGGCTTAGACGAGACCCTCCCCTTTCCTTTGACGCCACACGCTCGGCAGGTACCCAGGCCATGCTCTGCTTTGGGACTGATACTTAAGATCAACCTTTAAACAATTCCCCATCCTGTAAACCTTGGCTGCCCCCACCGCCGTAGTAAAAACCCAGAGATCACACGTGCTTACGCTTGCTTTCTTTCTGTGGGAACCCCGGCTCTCATCCATCAGAGTATATGACAAATGCTCTGTTTCAGATCTTTAAAATAAACAGACTGCCTGTTAAACTGAAGGAGAACGTCAGCAATTTCGTCATATTCCTTAACCCACGTTTTTTCTTTAATGCCTTTTTTTTTCTCCAACTTTTTTCCTTCCCCTTCTCCGCTTCTCAGCTGAGTGTGAAAAAGGCTCGTCGGCAAGCAGCCTTGTCGGACAGAGGATGCCGCTGGGGTCACGGGGGGCCAACTTCCGACCCGGGGCAACCGGAGAGAGTGGCAGAGACGTTGGCGAGGCGTGCAAAAGGAGGAGGGCGGAGGAGGAAGGCGAGGTGGAGAAGCAGCCCCAGAAGAAGTGTACCCTGGGTACCGGGCCCCCCAGAGCAGGCCGGCCCCCCAGACGCCCAGGGAAGAGCGGTGACAGAGCCGCCCCAGGCAAGCAGAAGTTGATATCTGGACAGAGCAAGCTGACCAGCTTCTTCAGGGTATAGGGTTTCCCCCGCCCCCCATACATCCCGCCTTGCCTCCGCCCGGTTCCCCACAGGCAGTTGGTGAGGGGCCCATGCTGTCCCGCTCGATGCCGGTGACCTCAGCTGCACACAACAAGGTGGTGTGACCTTGAAGCCGGATGTTGTAAAACATGTGACGCCTTTCCCTTATTGGGTTTTACCCCAAGTCACACGACGGTCTCCGAGACTGAAAGGGAGCCATTTTCTCATCCTCTCTCCAGCCTTGTTTTGCAAGGACTTCTTCTGGAAGCGCTTGTTGAGCAGAAAACAGATATTCTGTGTTAGTCCTGGTTTAACTTGGATATTAGACATGTGTGTTTTCTTTTCTTAAAAGAAGGTACTGCATAAATTATGGTTTTAGGTTGCTATCTGTGCCGATGTTGCTGTGGCAATGAGTAAGGTTGTGATGGCGTGGTCCCCCCGCGTCTTTGTCCATGAGGCAATCTGGAAAGTATAATTGCTTATGTGCTCGGGATCCAAGCGGATCTGTTTGATGCCACATCAGTGAAAGGGGTGGTACAGGGCAATCCAGCCCCCCCCCCGACTTTCAGATACCCATCCAAAAAAGCTGTGTCCCCCCACCCCCAAGTCCTGTGCCAGAAAAGTTCTAGCTCTTTGTCTTTCCGTAGAGTGCGCCAACATTAAAATGGTGATTTCGGCATTTTTTGATCTACAAAACAAGCCTGTGCCACTTTGTTTGCAGGTTTTCACACCTTTTTAATAAACTCTTTTATTCTTTGTTACACGTGTCTCTTAATAGTGAGAGAAAACTGGGGGGTGCACGTCCGTCCAACGGACGGGAAGGCGTGTCGATGGAAGGGGAGGTGTCGCATTGTGTTCTTTGCCCCCTCTGGGTCACGCTTGCCAGCAGGGTCTATAGACCCGTCCCACCATGCATCTGAGCACTAGGGATAAAAGAATGACAAGAGAAGCAATTAGCAAATTATTGGATGGATAAATGAAATTTGTTAGTATTGATATCAGGGTCAAGAAACCCTCATTTTCTTTCCTTTTTAGAGGCAAAGGCATGGGTTGTTTTTAGTATGTAATTCATCATATTTTTCTAATTCTGCACATTTTATTATCCTAGTAGCAAAACATCCTGAGTGTGTGGGGTTTGTTTCATGGACCTTAATTCAGTCTCAATGCTTTTAATGGACAGTTTTTGGCACCTATTGCCAGAGCAGCATATATTTGTCGCTAGCCCCCACCCCCATTCTACCATCAAAGTCTCCTCCAACGACCGCGAGGACCTCGCCAGTGTCCCTCCGCTCTTTATCCCTCGGCTGTTCAGGCTCGCCATTGTCTGCCTGCTGGAACTTGCTAGAAGTAAACAGTCTGGGTCGGCTTGTTCCTAGGGACGCATCCTGAGGGTCGCCTTGGCGACCAAGGTCCTGTGGGATAGAAAATGGCATTGCTCATCCATGCATCGTATTCACTGCGATGCGAGTCGTGCCTGAAAGGCCCAGATCCCAGTCACGTCTGAAAATGCCCTCCTGGTTGTTCAAGCTGGGAGACATCACTGGTTATGCTCAAGCCCATGAGTCCACTGGCTGTTTTTTCATTCTCATAGACCTGGTAAGACGACAGTGAACACAGCTAGATTTCATCTACTCCCTCCAAGTTGTGGGCAAAGTCAGCTGGAAATTGCTGGTTGAGTCATCAGTGATATCCTAGTAGCCGCTAGGTTAAGGGACAAGGAAGGAGAGCACCAGATTGAGGCAGTTTGCTGTCCAAATCCTGGCTTTAATGAGGAGTCCCACTCTTGCATTAAAAGCCTAACTAGCTGTGGTCATGTGACTGGAACGAATCACAGCTGCCATGTCTGAACCTCTGGTGTCCGTTCTAATGAAAGGCTGCATGGAAGAAATTTGTCTAACAGCAACGGAGTTTTCCATAACGCTTGCCACTTTTTACGAGATCCCAAAAGCGACCGTGCGCCTCACCCTCCCGTTCTGCGATGCCTCACTTCACTTGCTGTCGAGCCGTTTTGATTATTTGCACTGACAGCTGTAGCCTTGTGATAAGCTTCTGGGTCATAAGGTAGAAACTGCGATCAAAAACTGAGCTGTTTTTAGTGTATTTTTTTTTATGGAATAGTCTATTATATGCTAAATAATTAAGCCAAAATCTGTTCAGTCATCTTATCCAGCCGCTGAGAATAAAAATTACATAAAAAGCCCATTTGTCTTGTAGGAAGTCAATTACGTAAGTGTTGAAAAAAGTATCTCAATTTATCAATCTGATCCAAAAATAAATGCTTTGGTGAACTTTCTCGGTCAGTTGGATCTTATTTTGGTTTGTTATTTCCGTCGGTTTTATTTAGACAAATTCGCCCTTTTGAAACAAGAGCTATCTGAACCGATGGATGACCTTGCAGTTAGTGTTCAGGACCAGGTGCTTTAGTCTGCTGTGCCTGTATTAAGTCATCATCAAAATAATGGCTGAGTGCAGCTGGGGATTCTAAATCTAATCCTGAACAGCTGAAATCCAGGCGGTTTTAGGTGCTACTCAGAACAATTGGTAAGTAAGCCAATCACTCCTTGTTCAGGATTAAGATGACACGATTGAATGTAATTAACTTGATTTAGCTACTATAATATTCCATCCATCAATCCATCCATCTTCCAACCATTTCTTCCTGGGGTGCCTGGAGCCTATCCCAGGTAGCACATGGAAAAAGGTTGGACAGGATGACAGTCCATCATTTACTCAGGAATGATCATCCTACTTTATGCCAAGGCTGTAGATTTGGGTATGGACAGTATCTACATGTCCTGAGTGATATTGTGCACATACCATGTGTTTAGAGGGGGCGATTTCTTGCTTAGCCCAATAACTTGTTGGATTTAAGGTATCCAGGCTAAATGTAAGTGAACGAAGATGAAATCCATTTAAACTGGAGCACCTTAAATCTAACAAGTAAGCAACAAATCTCACTTCGTGATACAGTCAATTGGTCCCTAGGAATGTTGGAACCAAACCATTGTCTTTGCTTTATGCTCAGTACCAATCTTGATATTTATCCTGACAGTAAGAAATAATAAATTTTAGCACAGAACACTCACATAGTTAAGGTTCTCCAGAAAAACAGTTGCAGACACCTGAACAGATAATACTTACTGTGAAGATAAGAACCTCTTTGTTCCCTTTGTCCCCTAAGCTCCTCGCTGGGATGGACCACTGACTTGAGGAAATGCCATCAAGGACATTATCCATCACAGTCTTGGCAGTCTGCATGGAGCCGGCAGTCTCGTCCGCTTCTGTCCAGGACGCAGAATGTGTGTAGCACATGGAGAACAGAGCCACCGTTAAAAAAAGACAGAAAGAACAAACTGTCATTTTTGCTATGCACGGGTGATGACTTTGAAACATAAAGACGATGCCAAGGAAGTTGTGCCTGGATTTTTTATTATCATGGGTTGGGTCAGACTTTATATACTGTTGGCCGTGGAGGAAGGGAAGGAGCAGAGAAGAGATTATTGAAAGTGTTTGTGCTTTTGTGAAACAGGGCAGGTTGAAAGGGAACAGAGATAGTCAAATGGATTTAGGAGGGTTGGCTCTACAGGGGCCTATTGAGGACGACAATGAAGGAACAGATCTCATCTAGATTATGTGTGCAGTAGGTCTCATACTTGAGGTGTAGCTTTGTGATAAAGAGGCATGCTGGCATGTTTGGCTCACCCCCTGGTGAGTGATGACGCGGTATATCTGCAAGGTGTTTCCACAGTGCTATTCTAAGATGGGCTCATCACAAACCATACCTATTTCAGGTTCTGTTGGTGGGAGGTGGGGGGGGGGGGGTTACGTGGCCAGGCAGTTTTTATGTCCTAGGTATGAAAAGAACATAAAGAGCTTAGGGGTTTATATAAAACTTATGTTGTTTGAAGAGGATATCTTCACCTTTACAAGATAAAGGGCTCGTGCTGTGAAGACGAATGACCTACATTGTAGAAGAACTTCTACAAGTAATCCTGGACTTGCTTCAGAACCTGAGGCATGATGGGACTAGCAGCAAGAACAAAGGTATGACCTATGACCCTTTAAACCAAAAGCTCCTTGGGAACGAGAGCCAGAAATCTGCTGGTTTCACATATATCATCTCTGATCCATAAGAAATACACCATCCTGCGAATCTAAAGCCAGTTCTCCAGCTGTGTACTGGGCCTTTTGTGTAGTTTAAGGTGTGAATTCAGAAGAAGTTTTTCCCATTCTCATGTCTCTTTGCTCTGGTCTGGTGCTCCTACTCGCTGCTGTATTTGCTTACCAGGCCCTGATAGTGATCCTTGCCAGTTGCCACTTCTTGTTGTAGCCTTACTCATAGTCTTCTTCATGGCCTGTTTTGGTGTTGACCTCCAACACTGGGTACAACCTACCATCATTCTTTCATTCCAATCTGAGAGGCTTTATGCTTCTCGGCAATTATAGCAAACAGGACAGACTTCTGAAGGTGTCCTGCCTATCTTTGATGTGATAGCTGGCACCTTTTACCTTATGCCAAATCCCACTTGATTCCTGCAGTCAGAGGCACGATGACCATCAGTTAGTAGAATGACCTGCCAGGCATTATTATTAAGGAGGCGATGGCCCTTTATCACCATGACTTACCCGCAGCTGCTCACAGGGGAACATGAAACAAGACCCAGCCGTATCAACACCACAGAAGCTGCAGTGGCGGCAAAGAAAGGTGAGATGTGAATAATGGCCATCAAGCCGGACCGAAGTGATTTTCCTTGGACTGCTCTGCTTTTATTCTCTGAGTGTTTGTGTTGGAGGGAAAGGGGCTCTGCTGAAGGGCTGGACCAGTCACCTGGGAGACTCCTGTGCCAGCGACTGAGCGGTGCAACCTCTGGGCCCCTACCACTGTTGTTCTAACCTCTATCTCTCTTTCTCTCTCTCTCTCTCTCTCTCTCTCTCTCTCCCTCCATTCTTGTTCTCTCCATCCATCTTACCAACATTCTCTCTCTTCTTTCAACTCCAAATCTGCACTACAAGTCACTGTTGCTGTAACATCTTTATTATTTGCTTTTGTTTTTCCTGTGTTCCATATTCACCTGCCATCTTTCCAATCTGTCATCCCAGCAAATGCTGTCATTCTGAGTCCATTATTTTTGTATCACTGGCTTTTTGTTTTCTGCGTCCGTCGTCTCTTCCCCACTCCGTCGCCGATAAGCTTGGCTTCAATGATCCGGTTGATTTTCACTCATGTTACTGGTCCGTTCCTGACATCCATCCATCCTTTCATTTTTCTCTCGGCTGAGTGTCCAGCTTTTGAAGGCTTATATTCTAACTTCTCCATTATGGCTTTTTATTCTCTTTATTCTCTTTAACTTTCCCATTTTGTTCCACCCATATGCACTCGATCTCTAGCCTTCTCCAAAAATGGATGTTTGTTTGGTAAGTTCCCTCTCCACCTTTTACAACAAATATTTAAATCTTAGTTGATATTATATTTTTGCTTTTAATAACCTGCAAACTGTTTCTGTGAGGCTTTGTGTAACAAACCTGTCACAGGCCCTGCGGTGTGGCGGTGTGTGGTTCAGTGGGTTAAAACTGACCAGAAGGTCACTGGTTCAAATCCCAGAGTTGGCTGAGTGATGTCACCTTTGGGCCCCTGAACAAGGCTCTTGACTTCAATTGCTCAAGGGACTGTCTGAGCCTGCTTTCTGAACTGTATGTCACTTTGGATAAAAGCATCTGTTAAATAAATGGAATTTTTCTGCTGATACCACCTTTCTCATGCAACTTAGTGGGGTGACAGTTGTGGAGGCCGGTGTAGAGGAATTCATGTGTGACCGATTAGGCCGGGGGTGGGCAATCCTATCCTGAAGGAGCAAGTGTGTATGCAGGTTTTTGGGATAACCTATAGGGCAGCTGTTCAAACCCCGGTGTGAGGACTGTTTAGCCAATCAGTGCTCTAATTAGTGACCTAATTAGGGAGTTGCAGCGAAAACCTGCACACACAACAGCCCTTTGCGGATAAGATTGCTCACCCCTGGACTACATGAATTCAGGGTGGTAGATCTAGCTGTACACCAAGTGGCACCCAGCCACCACAGGCCTGTTCCTATGGGGGGGGGGCACATATTTTTATTAAAAATCCCCCACTTGCGTGTTCGGTGTCTTATGTTTGCTGAGCTGTGCCCCCACTCCCACGGGCCCCAATAAAATGACATTTGATATAATCTGCAGAAAATTATGTTTGCATGCCCCACCCAAACTGTGGCGGCTTGTAAATTTGATTTTTTTTGTGAACCTACATCATCAAGTGTACATAGATCCCATCTCATTTACTTAGCAGATGCTTTTACCCAATGCATTGTACAAGGAGAGAACAGGGTCAACCAGTTCATTAAACAAGTGGGGATTTTGAACCTTGCTCAAGGGCCTAATCATTATGCTGACCCTGGGATTTAAACCCACAACATTCTGGCCACAGGCACATGACAAGACACACCGCCCCTTTTGCACCACAGTCTTCCCACTCATTTGCAAGCCTCACACCAAGCCAAGCCTTCAGAAGTAGCTTTTTGTTTTCTCCTCCACGTCTACGTCTGTGCCTCGATTGCAGATGAAATTTGGACAGGGTCCTTCTCCCGCTCTGAACCCTCAAGAAAGACGAGGCTCTTATCTTGTGGTTTCCATTTTTCCCTGAGATAAATTTCTAGGAAAAACATTACCATAATTCCCAAACAAAGAACATTAGCACAGAGATGAAATGTGTAAAATAATCTTAAAAGAGCCAGATGTGATTTCATCATGCCTGCAGATCATATTTGCTGGATCCTCTTTGAAGTGAGGGGGAGATTCGAAAGTTAGCGTGTTAGCAAGTTCTCAGAGTGTGTTTCTCTTGGCTGCCGGCCGGCCGACTGTGAGAATCTCCATCCCCCCAAATGAAAACTTCAGCAGAACCATTCCCCTGACCTGGACTGACCATCAAATTATTATCACCATCTGTGTTGTTTTGTCTGGTCCTGCCCGAGTCATGTGATGTTCCAGTCCATATTAAGGAGGGGCCGCTTTTGCCATTCCCAATGCCCTCCAACTCATACCACCCAAAACATAGACATTCAGACCGTGCAGTTTCATGCCACTAACCCTGCACAAGCTCTACTCACAGGATCAAATGACATTGACTCTGAAATGTTCTCTTTCATTACTTTGCAGTGACCGTGATTGACTGCGATATTGACTCCCGTCTTTCTTCAGAAATGGCTTTTCTCTTTGCAGTGACCGAAATTGATGCTTCTTTGTCGCCCCTTAAGAGTCTACTGCGGACTAAAAGTAAAAAACAAAGAAGCAAGACCTCTAGCAGGGTACAAATGAATTGTGCAAAAAAGTATACTGTTCCCAAATTACTCACAGAAGAAGGTGTCTCCTTGTAATTGAGGATTGCAAGGTCTTCTCACCTTGCAATACAGATTCACAGAGGCTGAGCAAGGCTTGGCATCAAGCCCGGAGGTGAACGTGAACCAAGATGCCCCAGAATTCTGGATCAGTAACAGCCCATCATCTGTCGTCGTGGCATGAGCAGCTCCCTGAGGTTTTTCAGAACTTCCTGACTCTCACTGGGTCCTCTAGGGTTGCCAGGTGTTGTTGGATTCTTGCTGAGTCTATAGGGTTGCTTGCTGCTTCTGCTGTAATCATTGATTTCCATCTTGCTTATGAGAAGGTGTAACTAAAAGTAGAGATCTGCTGTCGTGCCAGGTTTCTGGACACTGATGGGAAAGCACCTATCTTCTGTGGATGGGAGCCTTGGAGCTGAATAGTCCAAGGACCGCTGTCCTCCCATTGGTGAGAAACAGGCAAGTATGATTGAGCGTACTGAATCAGCTTAAGTGACACCCAGCCAGTGGCATGCCTTAAAATCTCAACACCATTTACTGCACCAACCAAACCCTTGACCTTTGAGGACAGATTATAGTCCCCATTAAAAGCTAACCAAACTTCTGTGGTATGACACTGGTGATAACCGCATCTGATGGGAGTGTGGGGTCTGCCAGTGCCCCCTTTTCATAATGGGGTGGTGGCGAGGGGCACAGAGTGGGGGCAGCCGCTCGAGTTTGGGGCCCGGCTCTTTTTGTTGCCCAGAGAACAGACCACGGTTTCCAGGAACAATGCCGCCGATGAGAGACTCTCCAAGGAAAACACGACTCTGACATCATGGGTTCGTAAAGCTCGCAGCTGCGCCAACAGTCTCCTGCCACAATCAGCTTTCAGTGAATTTCCACTGCAGAGTGAGCGGCGTGTAGAGAAAAGGGTCGGGGAGGGGGCGGCGGCGGGGGAGGGGGGCCTCTGCGTGAAAAATGGGGAGTGAGAAGAGAGAGGTGCTACTGCTTCTGCTGGTGCCGACCCCAAATGACTCTGAGGTCAGAGCCCTCCAAAGGCTGTCCAGAACCACTCTATCCCTTACGTCAATCAGCTAAGCCAATGATGCTGAAGGGCGCATAACTGAGAGCACTGTGCAGCGGGGTTTGCTCAAAATCCATGCAACATTGATGATGTTCCAGCTCTTTGCAGTGCAGTTTTAACTAATGGGAACATTTGACATACAAAGAGTGTTCTGCTCTATGGAGGAACATCTGGCACTGAGTAGGCGAAGACCAGTTGGTTAAAGACACAAAACTCCCTTTCAAATCTAGCTGTGAGTCAATTTTTATGTGAAAGGTAAGGTACTGTACAGTATTATTTATTAACATTACGGTCATAAATGGGTCAGATTACAGAGACTGACACCGCATGCTTTGAAAGACCTGATCATCAGCTAGTATCTGTCTAGAGGTAACTGTGTGTTCTGAGCTGCAAGCTTCACGTCTGTCAACAGGCACTTGTGAGGTGACCCCGCCCACGTCCCAGTTGAATAACCATCCGATATTGTCCAAGTCTCTATGGCAGAAAGGAGTCATCTGAACCATGTTCTATGAGCCGTGTTCTGACCATACAGCAAACTGAGAGACTTCGAGAAGTTATCGCAAGAAAAAAAAAAGACACAAAATTGGCAGAACTGTTGACGGAAACGATGTTGACATGGAGAGTACACTTCAAAAAGTACATTTTCTCTCAAAGCACACTTAAAAAATAAATGCACATTTACCAGAAAATGTTCTGCTCATCAAAAATGTACAAACCCACACTCAGAACATTAGATGGCCATTCCAATGCCAAAACCTGTTTACTCTTAACAGCAGACGTGAAGGAGATGTTTCTAGAATGTTCTTAAAATATTATGTATACCAGCAAATTTTACAGTTTATATGTCCAGTGCACACTCTAGGCATCAGTGAAGTATCCATCCATATCTATATAGCTCATAAATCTGACCTGGGACCAGCAGGGCACTTACAAGTTGGCATTGCCTTAGAGTGCTGTGCCAGTCTCTTAGGTGGTAACCTGAGTGCCCATCAGTCACAAGGATATGATCCCCTGTTCACAACATGGCATGAGCCAGCCTCACGGCTGATTCCCTTTTCCTCTCGAACCGCCCAGGTAAAGAGAATGCCATGATGCAGGGTGTCGGGTCGACCGCAAGGTTGTCTAAAAGACAATAGCAAATGTAAGTAGCGAAGCCCAGAGCTTTTATTACAGAGCCAGGTCCAGAAGCGGTGTCCTCACGTGCACTCAACCCTGAGTACAAATGAACACACCAGCTTGCCCTACTTGCTTCCCACCAGAGGGGGCGCTGGAACCTGCCGCCTACCAGAACCTCCAGGAGAGCAAATGAGGATGCTAGAGTCAGGCTGACCTTGGATGCTCCCCGAACCGTCATAACTTACTTATAAAATGTACAGTGTTTTGATGGTTGCCCTGGTTTTGCACATTATATTGCCATGATATATACGTTTTTTTGAATGAATTAGCAGTATTTTTATAAGTGTTGCATTTTTTTCCCACAAGTAATCATGTAATCTTTTATTTTTTGCATTTTGCGGTTTCCTGCAAGTAATTATTTTTTTGGGCTTCGATATAAAACCATAGTGCTCTCTAGCAAAATAATGCTTATGTAATTCCTGTAACCAGTGTGTATTATTTGGCAAGTAACAAAAAAACTACTGTATCGGATGAAAAATGATTGTTTTTTGTTTTAATGGTGTGCTTCACATCTCTGGTCGTTGTGGTTCACGGCTGCGTTTGTGCGTGCGGTGCGTCGGGGGACTCAGTGGTCCTGGAGCAGGGTCACGGCCAGGTTGATGCAGTTCGAGTTCAGCTGCAATGACCACCACCCTCTGAACTCCGCGTAGGGACATGACTCGCTCAGGGGATGTCCTCAGCCCTCATCCGAACCTGGATCTCCAGGTAGAGAAACCCATGGCAATTTATGGTTGGCCAACTTCTTTGCAGGTTCCCCTAAACACTTCATGGCTAAATATTTTTTACACAGTAATTTGGACTAATTGAGCCTAATAATTGGTCCTATAATAAGTCTTAGAGGCAGCTGAATGGAATGAGCATCGAGAGAGCTGGAGTGGGAGGCTGCCAAATCCCTACTCTACGCTCATAGCGGTAATCTCCACTGACGCTGGGCCAGGTGGCCAATCCGTCTTTTAAAAGGGCTTGATTGTTCCGCTATATATTCATTAAAATGTGCTGACGGTGGGTGAAAGGCCCTGTCCTGTCACTGCAGCGATCCCACTGAAAGCTGAACACGCAACTCTCCCCTCGGTGAACCCGCACAGCGCCCTGTTTGCCTTGGCGGCACACGCCATTGTTCAGGAAGTATCACTTTATCATGCAGCTCCGGCCCACTTGCTGCCTGGGGAACAGAACCCGGGCCTCGATTTACGGGGCCCCTGTCGGTCATACATGGCCAGTCCAGTGACCATGCAGTCACACGTGTGTGCGTACACAGCACATAAATAAATGCGAATGTAGATGCAAACACTTCATTCTGTCCTAGTCTGTCAGTACCATTTTTATCCACATCTTAATCGGTCGCAGTGCTGTCTTAATTGGTCACTGTTATTTACATTCATCTAGTATTATAATTATTATTATGGCTTTGTTATGTTTGGAAGAAAATTACGGCGGCAGACCAAGGTTTCCCCGAGATGCAAATCTATGCAAAAACATTTCAGGGGTGCAT
This sequence comes from Mormyrops attenuatus, assembly GCA_026777985.1. Classification (NCBI taxonomy): domain Eukaryota; kingdom Metazoa; phylum Chordata; class Actinopteri; order Osteoglossiformes; family Mormyridae; genus Mormyrops; species Mormyrops attenuatus. The sequence goes on from JAODKC010000001.1 coordinate 10,779,129, forward strand.
TAATCCCTGCCGCGGCCATGGCTGACACCTGAAGTGACAGTCGCTGCATTCTCGCGTCAGGCCAGAAGGTCTGAACACTCTCGCTAACGATCACAGGTTTCAGAGGTTCTCACAGCCTGGCGGCAGCACTGCGGACTTCAGAGAGGCAGAAAGGGAGAGGACGGAGGTTGGAGGTGGGGGCGGAGGGGTCTGTTACTCTCCTTTTGGGGCCGAGGGGGCCAGTG
>JAODKC010000001.1:10788386-10808563 GCA_026777985.1 Mormyrops attenuatus
CCCCCCCGCCCCCCCCCCCCCCCCCCCCCCCCCCCCCCCCCCCCCCCCCCCCCCCCCCCCCCCCCCCCCCCGCCCCCAGTGTGGGGAGGATAAGGAGGAGCTCTGGGCCTCTCCACAAACACACGCAGGCTCTCTGGCGCTCTGATGTGGCAAGCTTACTGCCACGGCCATCGGTCTGCGATCTCTCCCCGCCAGGCAGGGCCAGACGAGTGCAGAGGGGTTAGAGAGAGATAAATTAACCTTTATTATTGGAGCGCTCCATTCATGCGCTGTGCGCGCGCGCTTTGGCAACCGTCTCCGTATCCCTGTCACACTAATGAAGCAAACAAAATTTAAAGACCGAAGCTGAGAGAGGAGGGGGAGAGAGAGGGAGCAAGAGGAAGCCATTAAACGTGTATATATATCAGCTCTCAGGCACGGCCGGATCTGCGAGCAGCTGACGAAATGATGGAGCGTAAATTCAATCTGCTCCCCTGCCACGTCCAAATGCTGGTAAATACATTTTCCCGGCGCGGCCTCCTGAGCAATCGATGAGAAGTCACCGGGTCTCCCATCTATGCGGCAGACAGAGAGGTGAATCGAACAGCCCACCCTCCTATAGCCATGTGATACCTGACGGAGGTGTTGAATACACAATGAGGGTGGTGTAAGGCTGGTCCCTTGTGATTTTTCACTTGGAAATGGCTCTTGAAGAACAGGATGTTGTCCAAGGCTGGGATTGTGTCCTTCCGTTTCAATTAGCTACACCTCACCTGATCTGGGTTACATCTTGTGCGGAAGTGAAAACAGTTCTGTTCTCTGGGGTCCACAATTTATTTGTCCCAGCTTAAAATCTTAGAAATGGGCATTGGGACTTTATTAAATCCCAAGTTTTCCTTAAGTGGCAACACGTTTGCCTGTGGCTCAGAGGGCAACAAACAGGCATCCATCAATGTAATGAAACTTCTGGCAAACTTGAAGGGTTTTCTACACGCCAGATGAAAAAATAACTACTGATCATTAGCTGGTGGACTGCATATTAATTCTTTCATTCTTCAAAACTGGGCAGCAATCTTTAAATGGGTTATTTATAAACATATATAAACAATTTTCTAGCATGACAGTATTTTAATAATTGTTTCTAATTTTGTCCTCTTTTTCTTTATTGTTCACAAAATTAAGGTTTAGGGCAAAATGGAAATCAGGTTATTTTTTGTAGCTGAGAGAGCTGGACCATTACAAGGAAGGGGTCGGGTCTTGGGTGTAAGTGACTCCCTCCACAGGCCCAACACCACATGACACTAGATAAATACTGACACTCAGAAGTGCTCATGATACCTCACCCACCCTGAAGCTCTGAAAACAGCAGAATTCTTGTAAACTTTCTCTGACATAGCAACTCCCACTCTCGTTCACACCCTCAATAGCTACTTTCTTTTCATCCTTTCATCCATCTCATCCCCCTAGACTCGGCCACCCGTCACGCATTACTTATGGCGCTTTTCCACTGGCATACAGGAACCGACCCGTAACCCACCTGTACCGCAAAGAGAGACTAGTTACAGCGCGGTTCCAGCTCGCTTTTGTTTTCCACTGCAGAAGGATCGGCTCGGTAAAGGCGTTGCCAAGTTTGGAGAGCGATAGTGACGTAAAACCGAAGAGATGCTTATTTACTGTTCAAATGGTGAACATCATAATTCATTACGTGCAAGCATCAAACGGTAGTGGAATTAGCCTTCGCTTGCATGAATTTGCATTATGAATCCATTCCGTTCAGTTGTTCTATAGTACTTTTTTTTAAGTAGGAGGTTGGAAAGTTCAGAGTTTTCGGGAATGCATCGCAATACTACTAATAATGAATAATACATAGAATATACCCTTTTTTCTTCCGATAGTCCATGCACTCAACACAGATTTCTGCTTGCATTTTGACCAATCAGATGGTGGGAACACAACCAGCTCAGTTTGGTCATACTTTAGGCCCTAGTAAGCAGGGCCATGTAAGCGCAGGTACAGCTTGCATATTTTACAACGGTAAACCGCCAGTTTGCTGTACAGCTTGGGTAGGGCTCGGTTCTTGGTGGCAGTGGAAAAGCACCACTAGCTATAGTGCACACTAGCAGCTTCTACTACAACGCACATAGCCTAACTTGATGGGCTCGCTTCCAGGTCCTCTCTTCCTTCCACAGTTTGAAGCACATAGCTGGAATAAAAGTGATTGTTTTCCTTCGCTCTGGGTTTGGCCTTTGCTACCTAATCTACCACCCAGGCCACTAACACTCTGGTCAAAGGCCGGAACGTTCTCACCTTACATGACTGTGCCTTAAGATTAACTGGCAGAACCATTGTTCCTCACCCCAGAATCCAGAGTAAAAGCCCACAGTCGGATCCTGCCATTATGCAATCACAGGTTGTGGCAAGCCAGGCTTCTCTGAAGTGGGTTGGCTCCTGTTTTGCTCCCCCCCTCCCCAATCCCGTGGGATAAAGCTCTGCAAATTAACATCCGCTGTTTTTTTCAAAATAACCTGTAACCACACAAACAGCTGGAGAGGCGAGAGGAATAACCAGCTGGTCTTAAAAGGGGTCCTTTTGGAAAGATTACACCCTCCGATCCCTTATAAACAAAGGGCTTTATGCGCCAGGATTCATAAATAAATACATGAGGCGGTCTTTCATGCGCTGCCTCTTGGCGAGGAAGCAAGGTTCTCCAAAGCAGATCAGCGGTGGACTGGCCTTTAACTGTGTTCCCACTCATGTGCATTTTGTTGTGGAATACATATCAGATTGCCCAACTTTTCTTTGGCTTTGACAGAGATCTTGGAACCCCCAAAGGCCTGCTGTTCCAGGTGATCTTGTTGCAGTTGCAAAGTGGAAAAGTCCAGTAGAAAATGACAATTCATACGTCTGGAGGTGTTTCCTGCTAAAACTGAATTATCCCAAGTTCATATTGGGGACGAGTTCATATGGTAAATCTCCTGATGGGGCTCTAGATGGTGTTGCTCAGGTGTGCAAGTGGAATGAAGGATGTGTTGAAGGACACCAAGGCCAGGAAGACCAAGTTCAGGCCAGTGAGAACCTCTGCTTGATGCTTCCTATCAGTAGGCTAAAGTGAGATTCAACTGCACTGTCATCACTACTGTTAATGTTGACTTTGGTAGGAGCAGCGTGTGAGAGAGACAGGTCAGCAATCCGGCCAATGGCTCAGAGGCCTGTTTGCTGAGGATACCGTCTATACATATCGCGCATTCCTGAGAGGAGCTATTCAGGGAAAAAAAAAATGGCCGGGCTCCCCATCATGAGTGCCACGACAAGGATATGAGTTTTACAGGCTTGCGTTGGTTAATAAAAACCAGCGGATTCCTGAGACCAAGCAGTGCACGCTGACTGCAGAGTGTCAGGGAGTTTATGACACGATGGGGACCATGCAGGCCTGAAAACTGCCTTTTTATCACTGGCACCACAAAGTGTTTATGGCTAAGCTAAATTTCCCGCACATTTTAGAGAAACTGTTTTGTCTTTATAAGCTGAGCAATTAAGCCCCAGAGTTTCTCCGGATTCTTGTTTCTCATCCTTCACAAGCTGCTGGTCCTTTCACAAAATGTTAGGTGGCACATCAGTGGCTGAAAGAGTTTGATTCCCTATTGGGTTTCGTGAAGAGCCAGTCACAGATCAGCAGAGTTTAGAACAGCTCAGGCTCCTGTGAACGATTATAAGATTGCACTTCAACATTTACTGTTGCTCAAGCACATGTTCAGGGGTCCATTGGCGTGAACCCAATCCCACATTCCCCTGTTCCTCTTCAATAAGGCCCTACTGCAAGCTTCAGTTCATGCGCTCTTTGCACATTATCCACTGTCTCATGCATATGTTATAAAGAGAAGCACAGGAAACATAATCAAACCAAGGTGTTCCGTTATTCTTCCCCTCCAGGTGCAAAATCACCTTAAATCAGCTTCCCTAAGCAAAGAGGACTCAGGTGCTCAGTCCCATGTGGAAAGTTCTGCTTCGCTTTGGTGTCGCCAACGGCCTCATCAAGGAAACGTTCCTTGAAAAGCAAACCATTGTTTTTTGTTAGGTAAACATCTACGGCTCCATAGATGGGACAGACAGGGATACTCGCTCCAAGAAGTTCCAAGCAATTTACAGCACCATCATCAACAGTCCCTGCTTTAATTTCTTTTCTCGGACTGTCATTTCATGCAGGCAGTTATGAGTTTTGAACTATGGATAGTTTTACTGCACCAAAGGGAGCCGTGTCGCTGACAGTAATGCATGAGTTACAACGTGTTGTTTAAGCTCTGCTGAAATTTTCCACTAACCCTCCCATCCTTTCACCCCCATCCTGGATCAAGGACATGTCACTTTTGCAATGGTAGGAGAGAAAGACTGGTGTTCCCCCAGGGATACTCTGCTGGGGGCATGTTAGTGTGGAAAATCTCATTACATCATGCAGAGTAACGGCCTCTAATTGGTCCCTGTCCTTTTCAAGAAGCTCTCACTGTTTGGGCAGGACATCGATAGGTCGGCAGACATGTTCCTCCATGCAGATGATGGCAGTGTTCCCCCTAGATGTTGCTCCAAGAACTGCATTCCTTAGACCATAGACCAGAACTCAATGAACCCTGCATTCATGACTACTCGGAGGCTGATCTCCATCTCTTTGAAAGCAATGAGTTGCAATAACGGGCTCATTGTCAAAAGAAGAATGAAAATGGAATTGGCTGCTTGTTGTGCTGTGATTCATCGCTAAGTGTCTAGGTAAGTGCTGTTGTGGCTTTGAGGGAAAACAGCCTCCCTGGCCAACAGCAGACCAGACATCTTACTCAAGGATGTTTTCCCTCCTCCTTAAAAATGGGGTAAGCCCAGCAGAGACCGTGAAATAACTATAGTTGCAATAGATACTGTGAGACCAGTCTGAGTTCTGTGTGGGGACAGAGGAGGGGCCTTGCTGGCTGAAATCCCCGTTATGTTAATACCATCTAGAATCATCTTCTCTGGTTTCATATTTACCTTGCAGTTAGAATACCACCGAATTTCCCTCACTGCAGATGCAGCTTCTGGATCAGTCTGTCTGCTCGAACATTAAAAAAGACATCACTAGATTTCTAGGTCAGGCTAATAATTGGAAAAACTGACTAGAGCTGGGTTTTTTTCAGACCACATTTTGTTTCAATAAAAGGTTTTTTTCCACAGTGTCGTATTTCACATTTCTGTCAAGGTAATGAAATCTGAAGTCTTGAAAATCAAATGCGGCCACTCTCAGGGTGATGTAGGCAAGGTGGATCGGCGTCGTTTTGGCCTGGCGACGCCGCTGTCTTGTCCCTGGGTATAGTCAATGGCACCCTGTGTTTCCACGCTTCAATGTGGCTGCCCATTGCTCACTGACCCACAAATGGATCCGCCGTGAGGTTACAGTCATTCTGCCCCTCTACTCACACGCCATTTACTTCCCGTCAATTACTTACGCAAAACTCCACTTTAAATGAATCCCCCACACTGTAGAGCTGCTGATTAGCAGCAGCTCTGCCTACATCTTTGCTCCCACGACACTTACGGTCTCCAGATAAGCTGTTTTCATGGGCTTGACCGTAGAATACATCATTCAAACCACAAACATTAACTGCACTAGACATTTTCATTGAACGTAGCTCTGGGAACGAGGCCTTGTCCTGAATTCACCCCGGACACACAAATACCCAAACCCTTGCTCTGGCCTCATTGTAGATCTTAGTCCTGGTATCCCGGTAACAACTAGCTTGCAGTACTGTAGTACAACATTATAACAATAAATAATGTCAACGTACAGGACCATGTCTCTGCGTACTGCATTGTTCCAACCCCTTTCTTGATAGCTATTCCCATTCCCTGTCTCTTTCTCCTGATTGGCTACTCAGACTCCTTGTCCACAATGACTCCTCCCACCACAGAGCCCTCTTCTGATCTATTTCCAGCCCCTGGCACCAGGCGGTCTTAGCGGACACTCACACTGCCAGAGCCAATCGGATCGCGATGCCTTAAGCAGTCATATCGGCGCTGATCCGAGCGGCAGCAGCGCCTCCTGGGGCACGGAGTTGGACCCCTGGCAAGCGCAATGACGCTCCTGGGTTTTTCTTGGTATTTGCTTTCAGGGGAAGGCAACAGCGACAGCGTCCGATGCCAAGGCAGAGCCTGGCTGGCATCCTTCCAGATGAACCTGATGCTCCTAGCGGCTGAGCCGCCATGGCCGCCGTGGGGCTCGCTAAATCAGATCATGCCGGGACACTAAGCAGGCACTGCGGGGCCTCACCGCACATCGCCGTCATCGGCCCTTGTTTTGTCTATCATGCCTCCACCGCTGTGGCGAACCCTATATTCAAACGCGGTGTCCAAACCGGCAGGCGGACGGCCAGAATCGGGGGCCGCCGCTCTCAGCTGTATCTCCACACCTCCCAGGAATAAAGGGCTCCTTTTGGAAAAAGTCACTGTGGCACGGATCGTCGCATAAGGAAATACAAAATAGTGGCAAGGTCAGGCAGGGTTCCTTGTGGATGAATACACCATCCTTTGTCTGAGGTGAAAGCTATTCCCAGCTCATCATCTCGGCATAGCAAGAAGAGACAAGTTGTTGTATAGTACAACCAAACCTTTTCATTTTAACTTTCCTGGATTACAGTATATACAGTAGTAAGTATATGACAAAAACAGCATGCGTGACCCAGAACATTCAATGGCCGTGCAAAAATAGTGGTAACTTTTTTGATAAAATATCTAAAAAAAGATTTTATGATTTAAAGGTCTGCTAGAATCAGTAGCACTTCTTAAATTGCACCAGAAAGGCCCCTCTGGGTAGTGAAGAGAAGCAGCCTGTTTTGGGTGCAGTACCTGATTTGGCCAGCCAGGGGGCAGTGCACATATCCTCAGCCTTCAGAGACCCCGCGTCCATGCTATGAGCGGTGGCTCCCAGAGAAGCGGCTTGCCACTTGGCGCGCTGACCGTGGTACCTCGACTCGGCATTGGAATGCTAGCCTGGCATTCACCATTTAAAATGGAAAATAGGCAATGGATTCCACACAGAGGGTTTTCTTTGGGTAACTTTTTCTCTCTGTTGGAAAAAAGCTCACTTGTGCGCAGATTTTTCTTTTTTCCCTCCCCTCATTTAAACACAGGCAGCCAAACTCCACTTAAAGCTCTGTCCCCGGGGACAGAACAGCTACTTGCCATGAATATAATATACTTATAGCTGTCAAATATCAATCTACACTTAATCTAACCCTCAGCAGCCCATATAACGCTAACCTCGCTATTCTTGCATCGTCTGCACTCTAAGGCCTGCTGATCTACACTATAGATGGACTAATCGTCCCATCACACATGAAAGCGACAAAGGGATTAACAGATACGCCCCATCACCTTCTCTTCTTATAAACCCAGCAGAAGCCCAAAAATAAAAAAGGGGGGGGAAAAAAGAGGACACCAAAAAAAAAAAGGCAGCTGTTTCTTTATTTATGAAGAGCCCATTAGCACTTGGGGGGGGGGGGGAGGGAGAAGCACTGGTTGTACTTTATGAATAAATAAAAAGTGCACTTACTGAAATAAAAGCCTCTCTCTCCGCACACGAACTGCAGCGTGTCCACCAGCTCCGCTCCGCACAGCGTCTCGGGACCCGCCGTCGCAGCTGGCGTCAGCGCCAGAACGCACAGCACCAGGGACAGGGTATGGGTACAGGAGATACAGCACATCTTACTCTGCGACCAATAGGGAGAGGGACACCGTCAGAGGATTCCAGCACAGCACGCAGGGCGACCAATAGATAGCGAGGGATGCGGTCACTGGGAGCTCATAGCGCGCCAGGCCGCCTAAGCCTCTTCCACAGCTTTAAACTATTATTCTTATCCCTCGTGTAATCGCGACGCTTATGATCAGCAACAGTATTTCGCTTCAGTCCTTTAAAGTCTCGTAATCATCTCATTATAATCAAGGACGCCGTATCCTTTCCTGTCCTCAAGGATGAGTGCACTGATATCTCTGTAGTTACAGATAAACAGGTGGCCAAACACAGACGAATGGTTAGCGACGGACTTGCAGGGCGGGGGGGGGAGGCATAGACGTCGCTCCGTTCAGGCTACCTGCCCAACTCGCAGAGGCTGAATCCTACGATCGGTACGGTCAGGTGGAATCTACCGAGCTCACATGTGCAAGGCGCATCCAGGGAGAATCGGTGTTTCCCACATCTGTCCCAGCCGTAAAGGCATTTTATTCAAAAGAGTAAGTGTGCCAGATTAAGGAAACGACCGCACGTAAAGTGTTTCTAGAAACAAACAAGAAGTTTAGAGTGTCTAGGGATGGGCTTTAAACGGTATTTTGGCGAAATCTCAAACGCGACATTTATATAGTTTTTGGCCGAAAGCCCTATACAGAAGCAATGTGTGCCATTTTAGCATAAAATGAACATAAGCTATTTATTTAATGAACGCTCGGAATTTCTTATATATACTGGAATACCGTCCTATTTACCTTGATGATTAGCTAGCGGATAGTGGTTATGGCAATCGGAAATTTAATAGATAATAATTAATAATAAATAAAGTAAGTAGTAATAGGAAGCAGTGAGACACCGTTGCTCAGCTGCCTGAAAACACACGCACATTAAATGCTGAGCCGGGGATCTTGCTGTCTAAGACAGAGTAAAATGAGATGGAAACTGCAGAACTGCCAGAATCGGTGGCAAGAGCTCGAGGAAGCTGCACGGGCCAAATTTACATAATAAAAAGAATCTACGGCGGATTCTCGCGCTGCAGCCTGGAATCCGCGGCGCTTCTGCTCGTTTTCTCCAAGTGCGCCTGTGAGAGCCGCGGCTGTGCAGCGAGCCATTTCTGGAAAAAGTTTGTTTATTCCGTTTTTTTTTTTATTTGTGCGGCGCTGTCGGAAACGAGTTTCAAAGTTCACAGCAACTGAATCCCCATAACTTATTATTTATCACCGCTGCCCAGTTAAATAATCCATCTAACATGCACTGAAAGGCAAAACGTATCAAAAATGCTCAAACCGTACACACATGTCAATAAACGTACCTGTTTATCTATATTATTATAGAGACAAACACGTGCTCTGTAGTACACCTAGTAATAATACACGTCAATATTATTATAAAAATGACAAATTGCAACAGTAAATGAAATTATATGCATACGAAGACATGTAGATATACAACACAAAACACCGATGGAAAGACAACTAGATGTTAATCTACAGTAAAATAATACTAGTTTAATCAAAATGGTGTATTTCAAAGTGATTAAGTTATGTCATCATTGATGCAATCTTTCTATTCATAGGTGGAAAGTATTTATTCACAGGATGTAAAACTAAGCGCTCAGCGCAGTGATGATATGTAATGCATTATCAAATACAAGGTGTATTATTTAGAGTAAAACGAAATCCGTACAGTTACCTTGAAGACATCACACAACTGCCACTGAAAGAAGTGACCGGCGATCATACCCAAGGGTCTCCACACGGCAAAGACCAGCAAAAATGAATTTGTTTGAAGTCATTAAAAAATCCAGCGAGAAAGACGATGGGATGGATGTAGGCAATGTCACATCTCAGTGTTTCGACAATGTTCCATTGCGCAGGCTCGTTTTGGTGAAGTGAGATTTAGCGAACAGGAGACGGATTTAGAGAGAAAATCCTTCACATTTATCTATATTACAGATATTTTCAACAGGAAACAGCTGTTGCAGTCTCTGCCTTCTCCTCTCGCTAAGTTACTCATTAGGAATTTTGGGCACATTTTCAAATAACGTCATTCCACTTTTTTTTCGATGGGATTGAATTTTGATCTCGTAAAGCCTTTCAAGATAAAAGAGAGTTACCGTGCCACCCGCGCTGCTTAACAAAGCTAGTTAGGAGAAACAGCACGTTATAATCAGTATATAGTGCAAATAAAATGCATTTTAAAAATCTGTGCGAATCAGCGACTAGAGCACATGACAATATTACTGCCCACGAAGCATTTGTGAGCTTTATTGGGTATTAGGTGTGTGTGTGTGTGTGTGTGTGTGTACACTCACACAGAAAGGTACCAAACAATCGGAGAAAAGAAACCTGACTGTAGAATTTAACTTATCGTCTTATTACGCTGTAATACCGGTGTTATTGATAACATGCTATTTTCATTTAGGCTGTTGAAAACATTCACCTACTACACTGCTGTCGGTTTTTTGTGCGCTTTGAATCAGAGACGCTGGGTCAGCTAAAAAAGAGGTAGCCAACAGTTCAGTTTCACTGAACATGAACTACGACTGCACTAAAACTTTATGAATCCGTTTGCGTTTGTTGGGTGTTGGTCTGGCGTCCGTCCGCTGGCTTTGGAAAAAAAAACAGGTCAGGCTGACCTTATACAATCGAAAGTGGGAAAGGCTGGCAGATTACATTTTACCCTTTGCGCAGACACACGCCTCATCTGCACCCAGCCTACCTTTCAATCGGCACCTCTTGCACTTTTCCCGTTCCGCTCACATGTCAAGAATCAAGCCATCCACGTCTGCTCACCGAAACATAGTGGGCTAGGTTGCATGGGTTCATTTGTTTCCCAGTAAAACTGTTTCATCGTATTCCATAAATAAACGAATAAAGAACCAGTTGAATTTCTATTTATCGGGTGACTTTTCGTCCCTGTTCTTCGGCGGCAGCAAATGTATGTATGGGAACAGTTCCAGAACAGCTTCGAAGAGGGCATGATTGAGTTTTGTAAACACGAGCATATCTTTTCATATTAGATATAGAGGAGATACGATACTGAACAGCTTATCCTCATAAAACCTCACAAAAACAATTTTTGCTTGAGCTGCCTGGACAGTTGAATTGTGAGGTTCGTTGTTTCATCGATATGTTCAAGCTTGTAAAAGGATCAGTCATGTGAGAGGCATTATTTGCCTTTGAATGCTTAGACGGATATTTAGTATGAAATCGTGCTCCTGATCAGTGTTCCATTTCTACATGTACAATGCTGACGTCACAACACTAACCCTAGAGCACATAGTGCTGCTGGGCAACTGGAAGAAGACCTTTATCTCACGTGGTTGCTGTAAGCTTGCTGGCTTGCTGGCTTTTACTTTTCTTTGGGTTACAATTCCGGAAGCATTTTGCATGACTGAGCCATGTCACAGAAGAACTGAAGAGATGCTGGACTTGGTGTCCTTCTTAATCGGGATGCTGCGAGGAAGATGAATCAGTGTAGCACACTGGATCTCGTGAGGAGGAAGCCAGTGAAGATGATTGATTTCTGAGGCTCTAAAGTGCTTCTGCATCACTCAGGAGGTAAAATTGCAGGCAGTTGTGGGTAGGATCGTCACACACACAGCCATTTCTCTCCTTTGTCAAACACACACACAACATAATCCTACAGCCACTGCCTTCCCTTGTCTCACAAAACACCCTGCAGTAGGTCCCCTTTATCAAACACACACGTTTTTCACATTTTTCGCTCACGGCATTGTTTTTCTTTTTGCAGACATTTTCTCACACAGACAGGTTAGGATAGACGCGTCGGCCGCCATGCAGAGGATACGCCTCTCATAAGACATCCCTCTTCATTCGTGATCGTCACATTGCTTTGCCTTCATTGCAATCCAAGGGAACAGCTGGGAGCATGACGTCACTGATGGAAAGCGAAACGCTGGCGTCACCAGACTCAGCTTGAACTGAAATCTAGGCACCTGTATCTTAGGACACAAATGCAATGTGACATGCCTACTGTGGAGCCCCCCCCCCCAAAAAACAACAACCATCCACACCCCTCCCTCAACCACACACAAGACGGCAACACATCCCCAAACGTAAGTTCACAGAGTGCACATCAAATCTGTATTCAGAGGAAAACACATCAAATATTTCAGGTTAAAATTTTTTTTTATGTAATTATTATGTTACTGCTTCAGCACACTAATTTTACACCAGATGACATTCTAGCTTCTGATTGGTCGCATGACAGTAATACATAATTCTTGGCACCTGCCCTCAAACCAGATCTGTTCCCCTGCTTTCTTAAGCCCAGCCAGAAAATCCTCAACAGCTCTTATATTTCCAAGGATGAGGTAAACTTTGGAGGCATGTAGGGTGACACCAGCAGCACGTTCACATGAACGTTTAGGAAATGAAGTCAAAGAGATTACGGGATTCTGATCAAGGGGGGAGACTTAGAGAGAAGGCACTGAAAATAACCAAGCAGATGGAGGAAAAATTTGTGGCGGTTCACAGAACCAGGGGCATGGAGATGTGAGGCCAATGGCTGTCAGAAATGACCTGGATACAACTTGATCGCTGATCACATGACACAGACGCTGACACGGTGACATTTATGAGGTCATGAGTCATGCAATGCAGTGGAAAAATCATCACAGGCCTTATAACTGCTGTCTAATGGCCTTTCGGGATAATTGACACAGTTAATCCATTTATAAGACTTGTACATAAAATAACAGCAGGTGTATAATACCATTAAAGCCTCTTGGGACTAGAACCTGCAACCATAAATGTGACTCTGCACTATTGCTGTGAAGAGAACGTTTTCTAAGCTTTCTCGAGCCACGACACAGAAACGCCTTTACAGAAACAAACTGGAAAACACAGGGTTAAACAAAAAGGCTTGCATTCTGCAGTCTTCCATTGTTTTAGTCAATCCCTTCTGGGAGGTTCAAAATCCTCTGTGGTTCTTTCTGGCCCATGAGCACATTGTTCTACCCTTGGGGTCTCGCTGCTCCTAGTGTTCTTTGCTAAGGTGCAGAGGGTACCGCACAGTTCACTCCAGGCTGAGCGAACAATCGCAGAGTCCAAGCAGAGTTGGGGCCCAAAACAGTCATAATCCGTATTTTAAGTAGCAGCAGTGCCTCAGTAAATCTGATCACCTCAGGACAGGAGAGTTAAAGCGGGTGCTCTCTCTCACTCCCTAATAAATTTCCATGGTGTCTGAGGCAGACGAAAACTTGCCCGTAATATTACACTTTTCAAAGCCTTTCAAGGAACTTCAGATGACCTGGTGTGAGACGGGATGTGAGTGATCCTGGCTTTCGTTCCACACCTTCCATCCTTGGTGTAACCGTAATTTACTTCATTTAATGACCTCTCCTCTCTGTTAAATGTGTCAGTGTTATCATTTCAGATGAATAAAATAAACACTGGGAGCTTCTTCAACAATAACCGTCCCCCCCACCCCCCCGCACCACCACCATCTCTCTCTCTCGCTCCCCTTTCCCAGATTCTGTTTGAAGCAAAGAGGTAACATCACCTTTGGACAGCTTTCTGTGTTGCTCTCTCTGCCGTGTCGGCAGAACTACTGTCTCCCTGCCAGCCCCCTTCGTCTGGGAAGCAGCCGGCCCACTCGAACTCGCTGACCAGGAAAGGGTTTGTTTTCCCCACAGCGGACTCTGGGGGGATGGAGAGAGAGTTGACAGCATCCCACGTCTGGTCCCGACCCTGCTAGCTTGCCCGCACAGCATGCCTCTTCCTGGGAGGAAGCAGGGGGAGAAACGAGGTCAGGAGGGGTTGTTACTGCCCTGAGCCAATGTAGAGGAAGTAGAGTCTGAAGTCATTATTAAGCGAGGCCATATACAGGAAGTGGATTCTGAGGTCATTAAAGAGCACAGTCATATATAATTAGAAATATGAGGTCATCATTCAGCGCAACTATAAAAGATCATCCAGAGGAAGGAGCAGACAAAACAAGATTGGCGCGACTGCAAAACAACTCTCAGATGTTTTTAAATAAACCGTTAAAAGCTGAAAGTTTGATTTGTGTCCATTTCAACGTGTCCATTCATTTAGGGGAATGCACTTGCATAATTGACATCATACAATATAAGCAATAAACGAGCTAGTGATTTTATAGCCTTAGATGATTATATGATAACAAAATAGATGCTTTAAAAATATGATGTCCTCTGTTTTATGCCCCGTGTTTCCTGGGATCAGCTCCAGGCCCAAGAAGACCCTGTACTGCACGGACTATGGAAATTGGATGGAAGGGTGGATAGAATAAAAAACAGACATTTAAACTGTTAGTCTGTTTAAGTTACATCACTTTTCACAACTAATATGGCCACAGTAAGCAGCTAAACATATAGACAGTTTTTCATCCATTCCATTATATTTCGGCTCGTATAGAATTTACAAGCTTTAGCATTAGCAACCTGCAAATAATCATGCTTTTGAAAAACCCTGTTGAGAGCCGTTACAATTTTCACGCAAGGTATTTACTCAACTTCCACAGTTTTTAAGCCTCGGCCGGCCCAGTGTAGGAATTTCCTCTACTGCTCGTTAGCTACGTTCATGTCCCGTTTTCTGAAACCATACAACTGGTCAAGATCTGAGACGCTAAGAGATGATGAGACACCATTATGTGTCAGGGTCAGCACCCGTCTGACCCTGTCCTTGTGTGGCCGGTAGCCATTGCTGGCCATCCTGTTCCCTCCTGTCTTTGTACTAGACCCCTGTGTATTTCCCCTACTCCCCGGACCGTCATGTAGCTCAAAGGGCTGACTGTAGCACAGAGGCTGCACCCTGCATTCGTGGCTACAAGGCCAGCCTCACCTCTTATGTTTGTTTATTGTTTTTCAGTTTTTCCTAGTGTTTAATAACCCTTTGCTTCCCTATTTTTGGTTTATCCTTAGTTTAATATTGTTTATCCCTGTGTTTAATTAGTCTTGTTTATGGTTCTCTGCCCCTGACTTGGTTATCTTCAGTCTTACTTCTTTCTTGGTTTTCCTCATAGTGTATGATTTCCCCGTGTTTCCTCAGTTTCAGGTTCCTTAGTTCTGTGTTCTTTAGTGTATGTTTCTTCACCTGTGCCCTCATTGATTGGTTGTTTTTGATGATTGACACACCTGCCTTTTGTTAGTCCTCGTTATCATTATATTAAAGCATCTGCCTTTGTTCATCTCTTCAGTTGGTCAATGTGTTTTTTTTATACTGTGGGTCCTGGTCCTCCTGACCCCTCGTGGTTCCTTTTATTTTGTGGCTTCCCTTTGTGTCCTGTCCTCTTTTTTCCTGCCTGCACCATGCATCACGTTCGCAACATTATGAGACTCGCTAGTTCACACTAGTCTGGGTCTTATCTAAACTGGCTGTGCTGGCTCGTGACTGGCTTTCACAGGACACAGACCTGTCGAAGAGGAGGAAGTAGAGGCTGAGGTGTTTAGGAGTAGGATGTCCTAACTGCACTTCACTATACTCCATTATACTTCACAATGACTGGTGGCAGACAGAGACCCAGGAGACACAGTAGGTGAGGGAGGAGAGCTGAATAAACCTGCCAAGAGGAAGTGGGGACTTTCATTTGAGGGCACCGCAACTGCTCTATCTTCTGCTCAAGTCCTGGTCATAATAATCCATGCATTTATTTCCTGAACTCTAGAAACTGTATTATTTCTAGAATGCTGGCCCACAATACTTTTTATTGCACAATATAGTAGTATGCAGCTGTCGTTGTTGATGAGTCTATATGCTCTTTTGGCTGCAGCAAGTCCATCGGTACGAATGAGTGCCAGACCTCACAAACCGTTTGCTATAGCCCACAGGTGTTCTGGACGCC
Organism: Mormyrops attenuatus; assembly: GCA_026777985.1. Taxonomy (NCBI): domain Eukaryota; kingdom Metazoa; phylum Chordata; class Actinopteri; order Osteoglossiformes; family Mormyridae; genus Mormyrops; species Mormyrops attenuatus. The sequence continues at coordinate 10,803,934 of JAODKC010000001.1, forward strand.
AGCCACGGAATGGAAGTGGTACTACGGTTGTGTGTTTGTGTGAGTCTGTCCTTCCATCTACACATATTCTCATTCTATATCTGTTCATATGGAAGGAATAAAGATGTGTCATTATGTGGTGCACTAAAAACGGGCTCTTGTTTTCATCCTCTGTGTTGCCCCAGCAACACGCTTGGGTCAGAATGTTTCAGCGAAGTCTGAGGGAAGATCTCACAGTGCCAGCTGATTAAGACCAAGTATACATAGTAGGACCGATAGACGGAATCAGTGGAGTGGGCCGATTTTAAATAACAAGACAGCTGGAGTGTCTGGCTAATCAACGACTGTGCTAGTAGTTGAATATTCTTAGAAACACATTCAGGCTTAGCAAAGCAATTCTGGCAAGAAAACGCGAAGCTCGACTGCTGGACCGAGATCGTCGACTGGGGCCTTAAGCTCGGGAATATCTGCCATGAAGAATCCCCAAGAAGAGATGTAAAATAGTGCATTGACTCGCACTCCATTGTCTTGGGCCCTTTAAAAAGCAAGCAAAAAGCACTTTTGGTTTTATAATGACTTAGACCACAAGAAACCCCAGCACCCTGTAAATCAGCTGTGAAATTCAAGGAAAAGGCACAAAACAAACATGTTCGGTTTTGTGTGATTATGCGCTACCATGTGACAGGCCAAAGACGTCGAGTCCAGCAGTGACTGACCATGAGGAGAAATGATCATATGATCACTCTACTTAGCAAAGCGACGAAACCGAAAGAAAATAAGTTTGTGCTGAAAAGTTAAGAGTTAAGAGGCACTCTTGGCAACTTTTCAGTGTTCAGTGGAAGGAGCTCTCTTCAATAACAAAAGTATCAGTTGCAGCTTTGATTTTTAAATCTTTTTCGAAACTAATTGCTAACATGCTCCTGCAGCATGTTTCTGGCAAATCCAAGACCATTTAACAAAGGAAATGTTTGCTCACAATAGTGTGGCACTATTGCTCCCCAACACACACACACACACACACACACACACACACACACACACACACATACACATACACATACACATACACATACACATACACATACGTACGCAGAGCTGTACTTATATCTTTGTGGGGACCGTCCATTCATTTCTATGGGGTAAACTCTAATCCCAACATGACGACCGTAACCCCTACCCAGCCCTAACCTTAACCATAAGTAACCAAACGAAATACAAGCATTTTTTTTTATGAAATTGAATTTCCCCTTGTGGGGACTGAAAAAAAAAATGGTCCCCACAACGTCAAAATAACATGTTATCATCACAATTTTGGGACAATTGGTCCCCACAGCGTAACGTATATCTGACCCACACATATACACACACCATTCTGGCTGGCCTGAGTCTGTTTAGAGGTCAGAATCCTGCCTCATCCAGCAATGATAGAGCCTCGCCCCTAGGGGATCGTGCTTCCAGTCTCCTCGTCTAGCTGAAGGTTGGATACTGGGCCTTTGCCCTTCCCCCCTACAGTAGATGGAATTGCCCCGTACCACCTAGCCAGAGTACAAAGCCATGTTGCTACGATCTATCATCCTATCATGCCAACTTTGTTATGATCTGTGGTGTACTCCTCCATATCCTTCTCTGCAATGATGTTCTGACTACATGACTTGTCCAATGTATTACTGCAATCTACATTTCATCAGATTCGCATGACACAATCCACAAACTCCTCAGTGACCATCAGCATGGAGATACAGGTATGAGGAAGGTGGAAAAGATCAGGGCACTGTGCAGGGTGCGCATAGAGGGTGACGGTTTGTTGGGAGGTCAAACCGGTGGGTTTAAGGGTCAAGAGGGGCCGGGGGGGACAGATCAGTTGAAGGCTGTGCTGCTTACAACTTGACACTGGGGAGGTGAAAGCGAAAGGGGCAGCCAGACCCCCCCCCCCGCCCACCCATACCCCAACCCCCCTTGTGGGGAGTCGTCCAGGACACACTGAAGCAATTAGAGGCTCGTATAAATCAATTTGCAGTTGGTTTTAAAACTGATCTGTTCCAAACAATCCCTGGACAGGGTGTGATTCAGGTTTGTTTTGATTTGTGAGTTCAGAACGCAGTGGGGTTTGAAATGGCCTGGGTTTAAGTTCTGCTTTGGGGTCGGTTGGTTGGAATGGGGGGGGGGGGTTAATTCTATTCAGGGTGTGGTTAGTTGAAATAGAGTTGAGTTTCACGCCAGTTTGGGATAAGACACATATTGTCCATCTTCTTCCTTGATGGGTTACCAGGAATGCCTTTTAAAAATAAAACGTCAGTGCTATTCCATGGATAATCACCAGCAAGAAACAAACTGTGCAATGCTATACACGGTGCCCTTTTTACTAAATGAAAGTGACCGTTGTTATATATTTCAATGTCAAATTTAAAAAAATTCTGCCATTAAAAACTCGAGAAGTTATGGCTTAGCCTAAACATTGGCAGCAATTCTCAGATGTTAAATACATTCAATAGATCAATCGTATCTATGCCAGTAATTGTCATCGTGGAAAATACAAAAAAAATGTACTAGCCATTCCTCATAGTGTCACACATATTACTCATTCATGCAAAATCAACAGAGATGCGAAGTACTTCGTGCCAGCCTGCTTGTGAAAGCGTACTGAAATAAATGAAATTCCCCGGGCGAAGACCAGCACTGTTACCTTTGCGGCCACGGCAAAGCTGATTTTTCATTAGTTTCACGCCACTGCCATCTAGTGGTCGCGTAAGGACAAGCAAAGGATTTCTAATACTTGGAATACAGTCGAAAATTAAGACATTTTAACAGTAGCTGGACGACTTGTAAATTATTTGAATACGTGTAAAGTTACGTATTAATGAATTAATATTTTAATTTTATCTGAACAATCCCATATCATAATCACACCATACCATACCACAATTCATTTACGTAAGTGTCCATGCATCCACCTTCGAGATGTTTATCCAGTACATCTTCCCGGGGAAGCCTGGAGTTTCTCCCAGGCAGCACAGTGAGGAAGGCAGGGAACACCTTGGACGGGATGGTAGGTCATCTCAGGGCACACACATCCACATAGCATTTAGCTAACTAGCGCCATTATTGTGCAATATAACAACAGCAGTGATAACAAGAGAAGTTAATATCACGCAAACAAAAACACTAAATAGGCTACTTTTCCGTATAGCGGTAACACTTTTATTGTCAGTGTCCAAAGGATGAATTTAGCGGTATTGGTAAAGCCAATCAACTACTTCCGGGTAACAAAATCATGTGACACAAGCCTGACAGTAGTGGCTACAAGTGCGAGGTGGCTGGAGATACTGACGATCACTGGCACCCTTTTAACAAAGATAGCCATGGATGAAGACGGTCTGCCGATTGTCGGTTCGGGGGTTGATCTGACAAAGGTGAGCTTTCGGCTCGTTTCTGTTTAGCTGTCCCGCTGAGTCTGCGTCTTCCACAGTGTAGTTGTACAGCTGACATGGGGCGGTCGTTTCGTTTTGTAATAAAAGTAGACATGCAAAGGAAAGTTATGCATGTGACGGATGAATATGGCGAATGTTTCCCAGTGCAGAGCCCTCGCTTTGGAGCCTGTAAGCCCCTTGCGTTCTGCCTGCACTTCCGTTTATTGACCCACGCCACCTTCTCGGCTCCATCCCGCAGGTCCCGGCTATCCCGCAGAAACGAGTCGTTGCGTTTCTCAACCAGTTCATCGTGCATACGGTCAGGTTCCTCAACCGGTTTTCCACTGTGTGTGAAGAGGTAAATAAACCTGACCAACATATGCGTGATATTATAATAAACGTCATTCTTAGTGTTTTGGGTAGCGCACATACTGCTCTTGTGTCTATTTCAGAAACTGGCCAGCATATCCCTTAGGATTCAACAAATTGAAACCACTCTCAGCATTTTGGAAGCGAAGGTTAGTTGTATTTTTCTCATGTATCGTGTATGGCTAGCCCACATTGGTTCTTTAACTCGGTAGTTTGATTGTAGTTTACATTAGTTGGTAATGTTTTTTTATTATTATTCTTATTATTTATTTTTAAGTGAGAAAGTGACCGTTTTCAGATGCACATGGTTAGAGGTCCCCCTACAACCCAGAGGTCTCTGGGCTGCAGCCCGGCAAAGCCTGTATGTTAAAACGCCCTTTCCTGTGCTGATACTGAAATTGTGTCATGGTTTCTTCAACCAGCTGTCCTCTATCCCTGGTCTGGAGGACGTGAGAGTGGAGGGAACCACTCGTGCACAGGCTGAGTCCAATGGCCCTGTGCTGATGCCTGGGCAGTCAGAGAATCCCACAACATCATCATCTCCAGAGGTATCCATGCAGAAGCTATTTAACCTAGTTAAACATCTCCAACGTGTGCAGGCACCTTATCTCGTATTTCGTTTGGTTTAATGTTAATATACGGTGACGTTTTCATTATTTTTCCAATCATTCCCATCCTGCCGATTTCATCCCTATCAAGTGTTAATTTAGTGTTTTATTATACCCGGCCTTTTATTGTTGTAACTATACGTTAATTAGATCAACTAAAAGTTTTAATTCACTATACTAATATACTGGTCTGGGAGTAAAGGACGGGGTCATAGTGAGTTAGTTAATTATGGGGCCAGCTCAGTGTTGTGTTTGCAAGATGTTTGC
>JAODKC010000001.1:10808663-10823982 GCA_026777985.1 Mormyrops attenuatus
GCTATTAGTTAGGTTCTCCCCAAACGAGCTTGATGGGCCGAATGGCCTCCTCTCGTTTGTAAATTTCTTATGCTCTTGCGTGTTTTGGGTGAAACTTCATCAGCATGTTGCATATCGTGTGACAGTACAGTGGTTTGATGGTGTACCTCCACAGAACCCAGAGGAAGCACAAGAGCAACAGCGGGCAGATGAGGGTAGAGACAACATCATGACTGTGGCCAAGGACCCACGCTATGCGAGATACTTAAAGATGGTGCAAGTGGTAAGTTGGGAGTCAAGGGCTGACTGCGGGGAGGAAGTCAACTGGGCCGGTGTTCAGATATTCAAAGTTTATTCTGTTTTGGGGGGTAATTCTACATCTTTTTAAACCTTAGGGTGTTCCTATCATGGCAATAAAAAACAAGATGATACTTGAAGGTTTGGATCCCAGCCTGCTGGAGTAAGTTCCCCTTCCGGAAAGTTCTACCCCTCCATCCGTACTGATGTTTCTTCGACTACAGCTAATGGTGTTAGGCTATGAAATCTGAGATGGATAGGACTGTTGTTCAGAAAAAAAAGTTTCATTTGTGCTAGCACAAGTACTGGCTATGATGAGATGCTTACTTGTGCGTTCCCTGCAGACTGGGTAATTCAACACAAGGTAAGAAGACATAGGACAAACATTTAGTACAGCTATTCTCAACCTGTGGGTTGCGACCCAAGTCAAGTTCTGAGAGGGTCATGAGGCAGAGTTGGAAATGCACGCATTTTAAAACCAGCAAACTCCTACACTGATCCATGATCAGATTTCCCAGCCCCAATTAACCTATATAAATGGGTTTTGGGTCTGCAACCGGTGAGTGCAAAATTATTGAACACTCAACTAATCCAAGAAGCCAAACCACAGATGCTAAATTTTAAAATTCACTGGCACATCCAGTGAGACTTGTTCGATAGGCATCGATTGGCATAAATTGCAGAGTTCACTGCGTGCTTGATCATAGCATCAATTTTGACATATACTTGATATAGAGTCGCAGCCGAGCTGGCATGGAAACACTTGGGTCACCATTAAAAAAAAAAAAAAAAAAGATTGAGAACCACTGACTTAGTAACAGGACATAGGACTACACTTGGGTAAATAAATGTAAGTATGAATATGCAAATATAAATGTGGGGATATGAATGTATCTGGAAGAATAAATGGTATAGTTATGTACAGTATACATGCATAGCAGCAGACAATAGCACTGAGTGAGAAATTCTAGGGCGGGGGTGGGCAGTCTTACCCACAAAGAGCCGGTGCGTATGCAGGTTTTTGGGATAACCTTTAGGTCAGCTGTTCAAACCCAGGTGTGAGGACTCTTCAGCCAATCAGTCCTCTAATTAGTAAACTGGTTAGAGAGTTGCAGCGAAAACCCGCATACAGAGCAGCCCTTTCTGGATAAGACTGCCCACCCCTGTTCTAGGGGTATAGGGCTGTAATGGCATCTGTACAAAAACTACTCTTGATCACAGATTTCAACTCGCCTCTTACTGGATTTTACTGGATTGAACCGGTGATTGACAATGTATGTGAAATCCATCCCCTTACGGTTTGCAAAGGGCTGTTTCTCCAGATATAATCAGGCACTTCTAGTAAAGGCATTCAGACTTGTGCGCAGTGCCTGGCATGTTTTGACTCGTGCTACTGTATCAGTGCATCTCTGCTTGTTGCTCTAAGTAGCAAATTCCCGGCCCTCCCGTACACACTGCTCCTGCCGCTAACACGGCTGAGGGCGGAGCCAGAACCTTGTCTGAACTGTCATCATATCCTTCTCAGAGCTGGTATGTACGAGTTATAAAATATCGGTCCTGGGAAGTGTCCTGTTCATTTCATTCCCAAGGCTTTAAAATCTAATTTTCAAGCTACTATCTGAACTTAGACCCATTTTAAAAATAAAATGTTAAGTTAAAATGCTAGTTTCACAGTTTCCACATCCATGTAGCTGTTTATTTACGTAGCTGTTCTGGTTGTGGATGTTGCTGGTACAACTGCTTTGCCTGTTGTTTGTGTTTTGACTGTGAGATGGATCTCTCTTCCTCCTTTCCATCGTCAGTAATCCTGAAGCCCCGGTGCCAGATGGAGGAAAGAAGAATGTAGAAGAGGAAGACAATAGCTCTGGCAGCGAATCATCCTTCAGCGACTGATCCCCTCCCGTGACACAGCCATCTCACTTTAGCATTAAAAGACTGGAATAAACGTCACTGGCTCCTATACCATTCTCGCTCACACCAGGCTGGCGGTTCTGTGATGGCTGGGACCACATCAGTGTAGAAATTCAAATTGTATGTGCTCCCAGGGGGGAACAATATGTGATCACTGGATGAAATAGGAAGGAAGGGGAGGAGATCGTGGGGCTCCCCTGCTAGGCCTAACTGCAGTGAACACCTGCAAGCGGGTGTCACACCCAAAGACATGTGACACATGACTCAGCGAAGGCCTAGTATGGACATGCACTTATCAGGGGTTTTGTTCTTAAATTTAAGTTTTCATTCTAACTTGGCTACTGATCGAAGATCTTTAGTTTAGGTGTTATAGTAAGAGAGCTGGAAAGTCCAATGTAGCGTCATTCAGAGTCTGTCTCACTTGTTCTTCACTCTTAATGGCTCCTGTCTTGTTTCGTCCCAAATATGTCCCTTTGAGTTCTGATTGGCTAACACATCCTCGTGCAGCACAGCGTTTGTGCTAGATGTCGTCACCAGAGACAGCCGAGTTGTCTTAAAACCAGGGTTCTAATTAAACCTCAGTGTTTCGTAATGGTTTCTGATAGGCTATTCATTTGTGAGCTTGGATGACTGTAAATGGAGAACTGGGGGGCGGCTGTTGGACATTTCATCCATGGGTCATGAGCTTATGCCACGCTTTAGTGTTCATTAATAAAATGTGTCCAACCTACTGTTGTGATGAGGAATAAATTGGGTATTGTTGCGTTCTTTTGGGGAAAAAACTAATACAGTACAACAACCAAGGCTATGAAGTAAATAGCTTGTGGGTAATAAAAATCCAACATCTGTAGAAAGGATTCAGTTTTATTTCAAAGTGCATGATATGTCTGTAGGTTCAGTGCAACTTTATACAAAAAAAGTCAAAATATAAAAATGTTATTTTTATCCATTAACTAATGAAAAAAAAATAAAAAGAACAATTTTGTCAGTAGTGGACTGACACTTTCAGTTTCAGTGTGACTTTCTGGAAAAGAAAAAAACAAAAGGTGGAAATCATTAATCTACAACATTACTTCAGATTACCCATTACCCAGTTTTATGACCTGTGGTTATAAACCATTTGCTGAAACTTTGAACTAATATGTAAATGTCACACAGTCGTTTACTTTACACAGTTTTATGCAGTGTGCAATAACACAGCTGAAAACAGTCAAGTATAGAGGTGGAGAGAGTAGACGTGGATACAGTCGGGTATAGAGGTGGAGAGGGTAGAGATGGATACAGTCGGGTATAGAGGTGGAGAGAGTAGAGGTGGATACAGTCAGGTATTGGGGTGGAGAGAGTAGAGGTGGAGTCAAGTCCTTGATTGACTTGACTTGACTGGAGAGAGTAGAGATGGATACAGTCAGGTATAGAGGTGAAGAGTAGAGATGGATACAGTCAGGTGTAGAGGTGGAGAGAGTAGAGATGGATACAGTCGGGTATAGAGGTGGAGAGAGTAGAGGTGGATACAGTCAGGTATTGGGGTGGAGAGAGTAGAGGTGGAGTCAAGTCCTTGATTGACTTGACTTGACTGGAGAGAGTAGAGATGGATACAGTCAGGTATAGAGGTGAAGAGTAGAGATGGATACAGTCAGGTGTAGAGGTGGAGAGAGTAGAGATGGATACAGTCGGGAATAGAGGTGAAGAGAGTAGAGGTGGATAGAGTCGGGTATAGAGGTGGATAGAGTAGAGATGGATACAGTCGGGTATAGAGGTGGAGAGAGTAGAGATGGATACAGTCGGGTATAGAGGTGGATACAGTCAGGTATAGAGATGGAGAGTAGAGATGGATACAGTCAGGTATAGAGGTGGAGAGAGTAGAGATGGATACAGTCAGGTATAGACGTGGAGAGAGTAATAATGGAATGCACAAAGATACATTATTAGAAGATAACGAGCAATATTACCTTGAACTCCCTAATGTAGGTAAAAAAGAAGAAGACGAAACCAAAGGACACTATCCACTCGCTGACAGCGCTGACAACATGGAGGATGTACTGCTGTTGGCCACAGAAAGGTAGAGGACACTTAGAATTGGTCCCACTAGGGTTGGGCGATGTGAACCAAAAACCATTTATAAACAATGTTAGTAAATTATTATTCTTCCTTTCATATGAAAAGTAAAAGTCAGATTTATAAAAACTTGCATAAACCACAATATGCATCGTGCAAATTATAAATCCCACATATAGTAGAAACATTTGCATGTGCAGGTGCTTAAGATATCGCCCCATTACCACCCACTAATCACCCTATATTGGTAATGCAAATTAGCTACGTGTATATAGTCACGCACATTCTATGCTTGCAGCCAGTGGGACTTTTACATACACAAAAATGTTCTGAGGGCAGAACAAAAAATGATTGGTTCAGAAAGATAGATTGCAGAGGAGGCGGGTTTAAGCAACTAGAGGAGGTGGGACCAACCAATCTGATTGGTTCAGAGAGATAATCATTTTTCTTTCTGCCCTCAGAACATTTTTGTGAAAGTGAAAATCACAAGCATGTTTGCAAAGCCATTTCAATGACGATGGAGCCATAAACCACGGAGAAAAAAGATATTTCTCAGAAAGCGAAGTGTAGACGTTTTAGTGTCCAAAGTAGAGGAACGGCAAACCATTTTATGCGGTAGTACATTTGCCAGTTTGACAAAAAAAAATTTTTAAAACTCAGAAGGCAGCATGTAACCGCTGCTGTTAATGCAGTCATTCAACAAACCGGATAAAGACAGAAATTTAAAAATGGCCGGATTTAAAATCCGTTGAACTGGCGTTCATAAGATAAAAAGTCTGTTTATTATCAATGTCTAAACAAACAGTGCTATGCTATACACTTTGCTAACATGTGAGTGAGGCTGGTTGCAAAGGCGTAGTCAAGGCAAGACTTTGAATATTAAAGATACACTTAGACTAACATATAGTATGTAGGGCCTAAATACTATTTGTTAGTCTAAGTGTATCTTTAATTGTAGGCCTATCACTAATATTTAAATATTATATGATTTTATGTGATCCAAATAATTTTCACCATTGTTTTTGGCTCACGCGTCCGCTGAGAGTTTCTGCGATCTTTCAGTAATCTCCAAAAACATTACCATTTAATTGTTCAAGGCCAACTCACAAATGACTGATACCGCTAATGTGAAGGGGGTGTACGTGCAGATGCACACGTGTTGGCGACTGTATTGACTTTGACTTTTCAGTATGTACAAATCTAACTTAGATTCCATGCAATAAATATACTGGTACATAGAAATTCATTCATTGGAAAAATCAAACTAATTCTGTTAGTTGTATATCAATATAATAAAAATATTTAACTTCATAGAAAATACTGAGTTATATATCACATAATGCTATTCTGGCTAAAATAGAAAGATATGGGGCCTCATTTCAAAAGGCTTCTGAAGCAACAAAATAGCCGTGAAACATTTGTATGCACATTTATATGAAGATTTTGGATTTAAAGAGGCACAGCGAAAACAAAAACACTAAACAAATGTTTTGGTGGAAATATAAATGAACGACATCTAGGGGCTAAATGTTCAGTTGTAAGTTCAGAGCTACACAGATTGCAAATACAGGGTTTCTTTCATTCTTTGCACACATACATTCAACTATTCAGTACAGAAATGTATTTCTTCCAAACAGAAGTCTCAAAACAATAACAAAAATAAACCGCCTTCCCTATCAGATTTGCAGGGAAAAAATGGCTCTAAAGTGCATTCTATCCAACTTCCTTTGGTGCAATGATGTAGTAGTAAGATGTCATGGTATTACCTCATTATGTATCTCCCAGTGCAGCTTGGAGGTCTTCACCAACACTCCACATATGATCACTGATGGAGAGGAAGTTCAGGAGAACCTCAACACAACACAGTGTTGTGATCTCAAATCAAGAGGATGATTTCTGTGGGGTGCAAGTCAAAATTGCAGCTGTTTTTACAGTGCAGCTAGGCCACAAAGTTTCAGGCCAAGTCAAATGCTTTTGTCGAACATAACAGACAAACCACACTCCTTGGTACCCACTTCCCTCACACCACGGCACTTGCTGCTTGAAGGCAAGTGCTTAAGGTGTTTGAGGCAGCAAAGGATACTTGGCACAGCAGCAATGACGGAAATGGCGGAGATGAGAGTTTGGCTGAGACACACACTCCTGGAGGACCAATAAGGGTACATTCTGCGGGAGATGATGGACTGGAGGATGATGTAGGTCACTCCTGATACAAAGAAGGTGAGAGCAGCAATATCGTGCACCACTGGAATCTGGGTCTCCTGAAACAACACCAAGAACCAAATTGGTGCATCACACAATGAGGGGAACAACCTACCACAGACTGATGTGGGGTTGAGTTGACCTTCCCACAAAGCATTGCTTTCCTGTTTGCTAATAATCTGAAATGACCTGATGCCAAGTCAGTTAATGATTAAAGAGAGTAGAGCAGCCTGAGATCTGCTGTGTGAAGTATGAGAGTATTGCTGTTTGAAGAAAATAAAAAAAATGATACAACATGTTGATCATGCTGAACTGTCAGGATCAGTCCCTGTCTTGCCTGTTGTTTCCCTGTTTGGCCAGCAGATGCCACTGGCCATCCTGTTTGTCTCTTTGTTCCTTATAACTCCTAGCCCTAGTATTTAGTTGCTTAGTAATGGCCCACACCTGCTCCTCGTCTTGCCCACGTTACTAGTGTATATATGTGTCTGCCCTGGGCCCATTCCTCTGTCAGTCTTTATATGTGCTGTGTGGTGTTAGCTTCCTCAGCCACAATGTGGACTGTCCTTCATCATGCCCTTCCATAACGGAACAACCTAAACACGCCCAAACTCTTGAAGCATTGTGTTTATGGAATAGCCACATATAACATTATTGTGATATTGCCTGTGGCCGTAGCTTCTCTGTAGAGAAAACTATGCATATTGAATGCTTAATTAAAACATGATATAGAATATGGGAAAATAGTGTGTTTGGAGCCTTAGAAACTTTATTGGTTCACTTTCCACCACACATCTGCCACCATGATTAGTTCAACGGTGTAACATATTTGTGCATTAGGAAGTACAGAACCTGGAAGGGATTACAAACCACTTCAGTTGTGTGCAATGAGATGAACAAGCGATAACCATGAATTAGAACAATTCCATACCTGAAATGTAGCAATGAAACACATTCCCAAGCAAGAGGTTATTCCAAAACAGAAGGCAATGCAGTTCAGGCGGCTCCTAGTCGTCGCCTCACATATCTTCTCCACGTACTTGTATCTAGCAAATATGGTGGCTATTCCTGGAAAACACCCAGTGTGTCAGAGAATGAAGTCTACAACAACAAACAACATTGTGTTTCTTTCCAAATGCTCTTGAGTAACTCTGGGACTTTTCCCAAAAAACCATTTCACTGCAGTATAGCGTAAGAATGCAAATCACATGTGCGGCCATATAGTCAATGCGCTTGACCCAGAGTCCCATCATGCCACCAGTTCCTGCTTTCATTAGCCCGTAAATGGGAAGTTGCAGCTGCGGTATTTCAACGCTCTTCATATGATCATATTTCCCAGCAAGAGGGACATAGAAGTGCAGACATGACCTAACCTTCCCTGCTCGGAAAGCTTTGAAGCTTCTCACATCCCTCCTTCCAGGTATAAAGCCCCCCCCCCCACTTGTCTTTCTTAAAATAATGCAGAAAATCAAAAAGTACAATTTATGAAATAAAAAATGGTTTTAAAGATCCATTCAGTTCCACATCCTTCTTGGGAAGCAAAATGTAGATAGCTGGGCAAAAAAAAAAAAAAAAATCACTGACCAAGCACATGTTATGGGACCAGCTGTGGTCCTAGAAATTCGGGGTCCCCCCACCCAATTTTACATATTTTTTTTGTATTCAAGGGCCCCTATCAAATGCTGGCCCCCTGAATCCGCCAGGGTATCCATGCCCCTCCGAGACCCCGGTGTGCGACATCGTGAATTTGGGTCAGCTATCATGATCAGACTGCAGTAATTAATACAGGGTTTTATAGTCCTTAGACTATTTTAACTGTATACATCATATATAATTACAGCCGTAGACTGGTTCACCTACAAAAAACTAAATACTTTGTTATTGGTCACTTTCTCCTTACTCACCTGCAAAAGCACCGATACTGGTCATCAGTCCAAAAATGCCACTTTCTGGGGGCTTAGTGCCAGTGTCGCTAGAGGTGATCAGACATTTCATTGTCACATTGTAATCTTTGAAGAAACACAACATTATTCACTGTTCTCCACTGTTATACGCTGTCCCGAAAGACTTTATCACATATATTTTTAACAAATGACTTAAATTATTCATTTAACAAACATATATGAAGGAGAACAACTTTGTCGCAGGAAATGTTTTCCTGGGTGGAAGCACAGGGACCATTCAATTTCCCTTTAATGCACAGGGTAAATTAAAGCAGATCTATTGTCTTGTATGCAACATAATATTTCCCGCTACACCTACGACCTACTCGTAGTATTAGGCCACTGAGTTCGCAAGTATCGAAAAAAACGTTGTATTATAGCTCACAGCTGACATTAGGCGGGTTACGTTAAACACGATATTTAATCCAAATGATAAAAATATATAATATGAATTAAATACAAAGTACAGTCATGAATCTTGAAAAATAATGGTAACATGAGTAACTGCAAAACAGCTGTAACTTCAGTTGTGCACATATACCAGCAGCAGTAAGCCTGTGATCTTTCGGGTGAAAACGAAACTGATTTATTTTCTTTTCTCAGACAGCCCGGAATCTCCACAGTTCATATGGCTGAAAAGGGCACATATAACGACATAAATATGTGACAATTAATATAGATCAATGAGAGTTTATAATTTAGAAAGTTAACTCATTATAATTTCCACCCTCTCGACAAAGAACCGTTGCGGATTTCAAATAGACTTAGACTATTGAGAACGATGGCGAATAAAGCGATGATTACAGCCCTTTAAAATGTTCGCAAAAGCACTCACCTTATATATGGGAAAATAACGTCAACATCATGTCTTAACATTGCAACAATATATGAAATTATGAATGTACAGGAGGACCATATCACCAAAAAAACTGGTAAAAAGCATATTCCTTCCATGAACCAAAGCATCACGCCTTCAAAGTGCACTGGCAGTCAAGTAACAGTGAAGAAGTATCTCATGTGGAAACTGTTTTTGTCCTCTCAAACGAAATCAGTGACGCTTACAGAACAAAACTTTTGGAGAGAAAAAGTTCCGACCCAGGTGTCACGTGGGCTGGTGTAAAAGAGGGGCGCTTTGAACGGCTTAAATGACGATGCAATCGCATATCTCTCTTCCTGATTGCCCGTGGTTTTACTACGTACTCTTAACCTCTGAAATGTAATCATTGAATAAATCTAACAAGTCCTAGTTATCAACGTTGTGCTTTTCTTGAATATACAGCTCCGGAAAAAATTAAGAAACCACAGCTAAATTTTCAGTTTCACTCATTTCTCAAATTATGAGTATGCGCCTGTGTAATTATATATATTTCGCAAAATCCAGCCTGGCTTCTTCCTTGCTTTGTCTTCGCAGCAACTCACACCACATAATGTTTCCTATTACTTTTGAGTATTTATGAGGCACTGCCGGATAACTCAATGGTCATCTCTGACATTAGAAGGTTGCTTCTGCCCTCTACCTGGCTGGTTTTTGGTTACTGCCAGTGTCTCCTGCTTCAATTAGTTATTGTGTACCAATATTTTACAAATTTTGAGCCTCAAAGCAACCTGCCGCTCAGTGTAGCCTTCTGGCAGCAGAACCAGGATTGAACCAGGATTTTAAAATGCAGATTTTTAAAAGATATACAGTGGTATCCAAACTGTTGAGTCTGTTTCGAAGTAATATTCATTGTCATATTTATTTGCCCCATCACATGGTGGGTTATTACACGATTCTTTTGCTCATGGGTGTGTTCTGTTTTTTTTCTTTCTTAAGAATGTTTCGCCCTTATTACTTCCTCTGTAGGCGTCACATGTGGTTTGACACATCTATTAATACCATTGCAGCATGTTGGATGGAAGGACAAAAAAAAACGCAGCTAAGATACCACTTAAATAAGGCAAAAACGCTTTTATTCGACAACTTCGGGAACTCCAGAAGAGTAACACGACTCTGCAACTGCTCTTTCAGGATTATCTGACAATGCTGTATCTACCACCACTCCCCCATACGATAAGTAGCCACCTCATTGGGCTGCATGTCATACCCCCCACGGTGGTCCACCCAAGCATACCAACCTTATAGTAACATAACATTATACTGTATAACAACTATATACACTCACCCTCACAACTTACATGTCATGGGCCAGGCAGGCAACATCCATCACATGCATACAACAATGACCCACTACTGAACTGAGGCAGGAACTTAAGTACAGAGGGATACAAGAATAACGCAGGACAGGTGGGAACAATTAACAAGGGCTGGCAAAACGGGCAACAGGTGAAACATCTAATTAACTCTAGGAACTCAAAAACTAACAGGGAAACTAAGAACTGAGAAAGAAACAAGAAAACAGAATCTAAACACAGGGAAAATAACGAAGGCAGGTAAAACAGAACCAAGTCAAAGCAAAAAAAACCCAAACTGAAAACAAACCACAAAATCACAGGAACTAGAAAAACTGATAAATGAAACACCAGGGAACAAAATACAAAAACAGTGGAAGTAGGATTCAAACACATGAGTGAGGGAATTACAGGTAGCTGAATGCTCAACACGTTGAGCCACGCGGCTGACATGGAGCAAAGAACAACACAAAGGCTGACAGGAAGGACAGGATGGCCAGTGACGCCTGCTGGCCAAATGGGGAAGGGACACAAAAGACTGAGACATTACAGAAATAAAACATTTTTAACTAGAACAACCTTGAGATAATCATGAACATGCATATCTGACCCAAACAGCCCCAGAGGCTCATGGGAGCCCAAACTTAAACCAGTCCTTATTCCGTCCTTCAAGAGCAGTAAGAGTTGCCCGTGCAAACTAACCTGTAGCAACCGCTACGAAATTATCTTTCAGGGATTCAGCGAGACAAGACTATAGCGTAAAATACATCAAATACAAAACTCCCCCGGTCGTGGCAAATAGGCTTGGGCGACATTGCGGTGTACCCTGGTATTCAGAAATCCCGACAGTAGTACTTTTAATACCGTCAAAAATAAAGACGATCCTCTTTCAATTTAGCTGATACGGGGATGCTGCATGTAGGCGATGTATTACAGTGCGCAGCGTCAGCTTGGAGCCTTACTTAAGTTAAAAAGTATAAAAAATATTAACGCCCATACCGTGGATAAATCGCCAAAAACACCGTAAATGCCGGAAACTATTGGAGCACGTGCGGCATACGTAAAACTTAGTGCGCATGCGGTCGCAGATTCCCACACTGGACCCTCCGACGGTTCTCGTTTTTGCTCTCTCCCAAATCGCAGCTAATTGGAAGAAAGCAAAACTGGTTTGAGAAACACTGCAATGAACGAAGGGTAATGTTTTTAGGCTCTCTCTGATTCCGGAGTTTACAGTAGCCTACATGATTTACGTTTTTTTTAAATTAAGTACCGTCATATACTATATGCCATTAAAAAATAGATACCGCCCAAGTGTAATGGAGAGACAAAATGTTCCTTTATAAATGAATCACTTCTTGACAGACACCCGTTTTACATTTATTCCACGCTGACATTGTTACAAAGTGGAACAACCAAAAATATTTTGATGTTATTTCTTTGAATATGTCATATCATATTTGGATGTTGTTCTTGTATTTTGTGCTTTTGTTGCTCAGTGCTAATTCATTCTAAACAGTATTTTGGCCTCCGGCCGCTAGACGGCGATAAACAGAAAGTATTGCGCTTGTACGGTCACCCAGGTGACACAGTGAGGAAGTGTTATTCACTGGATTTCGTTGTGACAGCTCCGAAATGGTCAGGCGTTGAGGACTCACGGTAGTAATGTTACAATAGCACTATTAAAGTAATGTATGAGTATATTGTTTGTTAACGTTCGTTATGGGTCCGCGGTGTTACTGAATGGATGACAGCCATGGTTATCATCAATTCCGTCCTGAAACTGCTGCAGAGGCAGACGTACACATGTCTGTCTCACCGATACGGACTCTATCTTTGCTTTGGAGGAATTGTCCTCATGATCGTTTCCGCCTTTCAGTTTGGGGAGGTGAGTAAAACGAGATCTGTGTGTGTGTGTGTGTGTGTGTGTGTGTGTGTGTGTGTGTGTGACCACGGTAGTAACTTATCGTTTCAATCTCCGCTGTATAGCATTTCTCAACATTTAGTTGTTTTGGCTAACTCTGCAGTTCCCCTTTTTTACCCAAATGACTGAGTGTCACAGTAAAGGCGTTAGTGTTAGCATTCCATCGATCGCAAAAGCTTGCTTAATACACGAAGATCTGTAAAGAAAGGAAGTAAGAAAGAAAGATGCATATAGTGATTGCACGTTAAAGAAAGCTTCGCTGGAGTAGTGCCAACAAGGTGACAACTGGACTGTTTGTAACCTAGAGAGATGCTCAAGTCAAATTTCTTTAGTAAAATAGCCAACTGCAAGAACAGGCAGACATGTGCAATTAAAAGATATGCATGTTAACAAACGTGCAGCTAAATTAATTAATTAATTATTAATTAATTAGCGTGAAAATTGATGTTATTGCATGCTTTTACTAAGTACTTTCCTGCAGTCAGTACAGCACAATATAAATTCTCAATGTTGTACTTCCTGGCACTTTACGGTATTTATTATATTCATTATTACAGTTACTCATACAAGGTACAGTATGTGCAGCTGTGGATTCAGTCTGACTTGTGATGTCTTGTGCATTGTACCCCCCGAACTTTGCAAAGTCTTTTGTCTTTGCTCTCTGCTCGGCCAAAGGGACATACCACCACCTATGTGTAAATCGTGAATATCGAATAAATATTGCATCTCAGATCTTGACTCGAGCTTCAGTCCGGGCCGTGCCTTTTTAGACCTGTTGTCCGTGGTGTCAGTGGTCTATGGCTAATTGTCAGTATCTCGGCCTGACAGGTCGTGATCGAATGGAGCCGAGATCAGTATCACGTCCTGTTTGATTCCTATAGAGACAACGTGGCTGGGAAGTCCTTCCAGACACGGTGAGTTCCTGACCCATAGCTTTTAAGCCAAGCAGTCTGAGTCTCGCGTTTTGATCCAGGCTTCGTTGGGATGCTGTGTATTACTGCTATCTTTTGCTGGTTGCTGCAGGGAGTCTCTCTCTCATTTGTCTCCCCAGGCTGTGCCTCCCCATGCCCATCGATGTGGTGTACACCTGGGTGAACGGTACCGACGCGGCGCTGCTGAAGGAGCTCCACGCGGTGAGGGAGAAGCTGCAGGCGGAGCAGAAGGCCCTCAGGTGCTCGACGTGGAATTGTCTGAACGCTGGCATTACATAAACTCCTGCCGCTCATCAAGTAGAGCATTGTGCTAAGAATGCAAAGGTCATGGGTTTGAATCCCAGGGAGCACACACAAACTGTAACCCCTCCCTCCACTGTAAGTTGCTTTGAATAAAAGCATCAGATAAATGAGTTACCTGTAAATATAAACTCACTGTTGTGCACAATGGTTCACACATCGTGAATGCACGTGTAATCTCTTGAGTGATATAGCAGGTGCTGAATGATGCTTTATTTGCACAGCTACGCTGGAATGCTTCTTTTTTGCCTATTGCTGACCTTTTCCCAGACATACACGCACATGCTGGTTAGAGTGAAGCTTGGGGGTTGGTGCGTAGGGTCCGGCCAGTTATCTGGTATCCCTGGAGCATTTTTTCAGTTACGGGCCACGCTTAATGGCCCAACAGCAATGCCACTCTTCTTCTGAGACTGGGACGAGACTGGTGACCTTAGGGTTGCAAAATTTTGGGAAGTTTCAAAGTTTTACGTGGGAATCTTTCCATGGGAATTTACATGAATATGTTGGAGTACGTTATATACAGGTAGCCAGGACTTGTGATTCTTTACCCATAACGTGGCTCAGCTATGGTGGTGCTCCCTGACGGTGACTCCCAGTGGTTAGGTGTGTTTTGCCGTAAGAGCAGTGCAGTGCTTTTACCTGGGGGGGGCGCGGTGTGTACTGCATTGCCCAGGAGACCAGACACTGCAAATTGACAATATTTCATTAATGGGGCTCCTTGTTATACCCTTGTAGAGGGAATTTGCCTGTATAAACAGGTGAAAATATAGTAATATTAAGATTAATAGGTCTCCTAAACAAAAGAAATGAGTTAATACTATCCTTCTTAATGAAACCTGCTTTTTTCGCCACAGGGAACAGCTTGGGAAGAACGTCAGTGATGCGACTGAAGTGCCAAAGAAAAGGTGAGCTGTAGGGGACAAAATTCTGTGAGGGGGGGTGAGTGGTTGGCTGCCTCTCATGATGGCTTCCCCTCTGTGGTCATGCCAGCGTTTTAGCTGTAATAGACATTGTTAATGTAGTAGCATTGTAAGGTGATCGCGACCCAATGACCCCCTGGTAGTCCAGCCTGTAGATGATTCTTCGTCGCGATGGTGTTGCGATTGAGTGGAGGTGCTGCCATGTGCTGGGACGCCGTCGCAATGGTGTCGTGTCCACGGTGCAGCGAGAAACCGGAGTGTCTCCTGTCCCACTGCATCACGGCACCCGTGCTGGTGCTGGATCCCGGCCTTCCAGCCAACATGACGCTGAAGGAGCTGCCCTCACTCTCCGCTGCCTTCTCGGCAGCCAAGCATCTGCTGCAGGTGGCCAAGCCCCGCAACCCCTCCACCAGCGTGTCTGTCCTCATATTCCACTCCCAGGCTGAAGGTACAGCTATACCGCGCTGCATGCTCCCCACCCCGCTGGGCCAGTGTGAATCGGTATCCTAGGTTCCATTAGTTCCCTATCAGCTAATACCATTGGTGCTGAGGATGTGTGTGTTTTTTTTATCAGCCCATATCCAAAGCAATGTACAGTTGGGTATAAGGAACTTATCCACAAAGGGCCGGTGTGTATGCAGGTTTCTGGGATAACCTTTAGGTCAGCTGTTCAAACCCAGGTGTGAGGACTCT
>JAODKC010000001.1:10824358-10839849 GCA_026777985.1 Mormyrops attenuatus
ATCCGCCGCGGGTACTGGGGGCGTTGGGGCATCAAACCCCCCCCCCCCCTCCCCGGCTCCCCTCCCCCCCGCACAGAGAGACATTCCTGAGGCATCTTCAATATTCCCTTTTGTATGGGAACAGAAAATGAGTTGCAGTAATCAGTGTTCTTACCCAGAATACACTACGACATCTTCCATATGACTGCTGGGACATTGAGTTTTTCTGTCCCTTGATAGACTACAGATAAGGAGGCCCCTGGAGTGGTACGGATGCAGTCGCTGGCCTACCTGAGCGGCTTCCCATCATCCCTCAAAGAGGCTGAGCAGCTCAGGGTGAAGCTGCCACCCACCATCACTGGCAAGATCAAACAGGTGAGGACTCTCTGGCCATGGAATTCGCCATATGTATCATAAAAGCATTTTGATGCTCTGTCACGTACCACTGGATCGCGGCTGGGTAGATTTTAGAAAATGCAGCTGTGGCTGATGGGAAGTAAAGTCCAGTATTTCTCATATCAGTCTGTAGATGCTGTGCTCCTGTTAGTAAGGTAAGGACATCAGTGTTTTTACACTTTCTGGTAGGTATACAAGCATAATTTGATAGGAGTAAGTAACATCATTGCACATTGTTACCTGCAAGAGACATTCACAGTGGACACAGGACAGCTGAAATCCACTGACTTCATTGTAACACATGGTAGAGTCCAGCAGAGGGCAGGAGAGCCAAGGGTAATTACACTTGTCCTGCACTTTGAATGTTTGTCCATTGACCCCAACCATGGTGCATGCTGGTCGATTAGTCAGGTTAGTCTGAGGAATATGTTAAGGGTCACTGTGAGTTTTTGCATCTTAATCCTCTAAACAGTTAATTTTTCAGTATAATTATTTTCATCTTTATCAATCAGAATTTATATGAAGATCACTTTGGATGAGTGAATGAAATGTAATTGTAAAATGTTTAAACTTCCTAGTCAATCACTATAAGTGTTAGGAGTAACATTGAAAATAAACAGGCACATAAATTTTGCGAACTTAGCACCCTGGGAAAATCACTATTCAGTCTGGCAACCTGATCTAAGATTACTGGTTCAAGCCTTTGCTTTAATCAATTAAAATACCATTAATATATAACATTTATCTGTTTCAGAGGAGTAAGGTTGTACTTCGTGTTAATCTTATTTCTGCCACAAGGGGGTAGTATTGTTTCCCCCCCAAAGAGCTACACTTCCCTGGAAAACCCGTGTGAATATGTTTGGTTTGGACTAGATCTCACAGTGCACTAATTGGGCTCTCTGTCACTCCGTAATAATGCTGTTGCTTACAGTACCTTCTGTGGTGAAGATAATTTGACATGTGACCAGTGTGGTCATTTTAAAAGCATCCAGATGTAGCTGAAAGGCCAATCCTGTCTAAGCGGCAGATTTTGAGTAATTGGCTTGTTATTAGAAGATTTGCATAGTATCACTGTTTTATACCCCCAAGGCTCAGCAAATACAATGTAACACTTTCCTTCCTATCGCAACTTCAGAGACCTTGATTGTGGCGGGATGTTTGTAGTGTGGCGGGATGTTTGTAGTGTGGCGGGATTTTAAGCACCGCATCTGCAATGGAAACAAAGCTGTGGTTTTCTGTAGCCCTCCACTGTCCACTCTCAGGTTCCTGTTCCGTGTCCATTTGAGGGAATAAGATTCCTTGCACTTACATCAGATAGCTTGGTATGGAGCCCCACCGGATAAATGCCGATTTAATCCCCTGTCTGACTTTCTCTCCACGTACATGTACATTTAGATATTTAGCAGATGCGTTTGTCCAAAGTGAATCAATTAGCGCATTTTAAACATAAATATTGTCAAGGAGTCACCTAGACATAAGTGCAAAGTCGGTGTCCTACGTGGGTGGAGTTTGTGGGGAGGCACATTGGCTCACAAATAACTACCACCCCCCCCCATGACACTGACCCTGGTGTGACCCAAAAAAGGTTGCGGCTTCCTTGCCTTAAATGGACACCGTTGACATCTTTTTTTTCCACAAAATGATGGATAAATTTTCTCACATTAGAGCTAATGAAGTGTACATTATAGATCTATTTACAAATGGTTCCCAAAATTCAATGCATGCAGTGTTTATGTCAAGGGCATTATGTCAGGAGCTGATATCTTGTGCTCGCTTGCCATATATACCTTGGGTTCCTATAATAATTAATCATTTAATCCATTAGTTGACCTTAAAGTCTGCTGCTAAACTGCCAGCACCCCGTGATAGAAATGTTGTCCCCACCCTTGAGGGAGGGGGTGGGGCGGGGGGTGCTTTGTCCCCATGATTCCATCTTCTGGGCTGTCATGTGATAACAGCAGGGGTATTAGGGCGAAACCCGAGCGGGGAGGACAGGGGGTTAACTATAGAACAACTGTTTCAATTGGCGGCACGCCAGACCAGTTGTGGAGAAGGTCAACGAGGTATTTTTGTCACCTGTTCCCTTGCTCTCTCAGCAGTGTCCTGCTAGCTTACCGCCAATCAAACTGGGACCGCGCCTCTTCAGCCGGGGTGACGGTCAGCGGTGAGGCTCTCTGAGAAAGCCTGGACATGGGCAGCAAGCTGGTGGCTGCAGCTCTTCCCTGGACTAAGGCGATTAGCCTGGCTTCTTCAACCCAGAGGCTTAGATGGGGAGTAGCCAAGTATCTCCGTACAGAAGTATCTGCTAAGCAACTCACGGATGCGTTGATATTTTGGTGTGGGGTTAGGGATCTGCGGTGACATTTCCTGGCCTTTGATGGTCATGGGAGGAGGTGCGGGAAAGCCAGTGGAGGTACTGCAGCCTGAAGGGGGCGAGAGGTTAGGGGAACTGGGTAATGACCCAGAGATCTGATACCCCTGTAGGTAAGATGTTAGCATTTCAGGATTTTGTACTGTGAGGTGGGGGGGAGTCTCCAATTAGTATGGGAGTAATGTAACATGAGAGAAGGTCTGGTTTTAGGGTTGAAGGGCAGTGTCTACAGTTACAGTCGAATATGTCGGTGATGAAAGTTCTCAGCTTTGCCCCTGTCATCCACGTGCCTGGAGAATACCGCCAGATGTTCCGAGAGAGGAGGTGTCGGTGTGAGGCGTGTGCCCCCTGCCGTGTCACATGGGCTGCCCTAAATATACCCGCAGCTTCTGAGGGAAGCAGCTTGTTTCTGCTCCAGGTGGATCAGTTGTAGGCATTACCTCACCATCGGTGACACCATACCAGAACCACCTTCTGACCCCTTCCGGCACCTTTGATTGGCCGCAGAAAGGCCTGTGTTTATGGGGGTGTTAACAGCCTGATGGCCCCCTTCCCTAGTCTGTTGGCTAGGCGACTGAGGTGATGGAAATGGTGACCTGCCATGCCTGAAATAACCGTGAGAATCTGATCTGGAGGGAGGCCGTGGTATCTGCCAGGGATGGGCAAGACTTTGGCTCAGCCTTGGCGTTTGGGATGCTGGTGCAGCCCCATCCAGGGAAACCAGGAAACATAAATTATAAAGTTTATAATCGCACAGAGATGAATGATCTAGTATGACTGACTTGGCTGAATGATACATCAACAAACATCACGTTCATCGTGTAGTACAGAGGGCTGAGTTTTTTTTTAATATTCAATATTAAATTCTGCACGAGCTTTACTGGTGACACATAAGCTAATTTTTCTGTTTCAATGAATAAATCCATAAGAAACCTAAAACATGAAATATTAAACTAAGGGAATGTAGTTTTCCTTTTTGATAGTCCTACCTTTTTTGCATCACACTGTCCGGTGATGACAGCGAATGGTTGGTTATTCTCCGTCTCTCCCGGGAGACCAGAGACAGAGGTGTAATAATGTTGGAAATTAGGGTAAAATGCAGCGTTTTGTGGGCGGAGCTGAGTTTGGAGCCCAAGTGCAGCTGTTGCCCTCAGTCCCGGATCACAGCAGCTGCTCAGCTGTTAGACGCTGTTATATCTTGGCAGTATAATTGTATAATCATGGTTGATTGAAGAGGGGGAAATTGAGGGCTATAATTCTCTTGGCCAGTGGGGTCTGGTTTTTAGGTGTTGTTTATGTCAGTTGGGGGGTCAGTGGGCTAAAAGTCTGTAGAGGTGAAAGCATAGGAGTAAACAGTCTCTCACCGTGTCTTAGATGCCTGCTGTCAAGCCCCAAAGATCCTGGAAATGCTCCTCTGTGTGTCTCCATGCAAGGGCCATTCTCCAGAGAGGAATGACATCATGCCACTTTCTGGGAACAACCCACATCTCTCTGCCATGGGTAACGGAGAGTATGTGAGGCAGCCCAGGGTGCAGGAAAGAGCAGGTTCATTTTAAATTCTTTGGGGGGATGAAGAGTGAGACAATAGGCCTCTAGTTGTAGGAGCACCATTTTCAACTTGGATTGATTTATCTCTTGAAAAGCAGTAGGGGGCAGGTGTTAGTGAATAAGCTTGCCGCATTGTAGCCGAACTGCCGCTAGAGGGCTCTGTCATGTCATCGTCTGGTCACCGTGTCTTTACATCGCTATGGACTTCTAAGATGTGGTTAGGCTTAGTTGTCTCCTTTTCAACCTCATTTGAATCTTATGTCTGTGACTGTGCTGTATCATGAAGGCAATGCTATATAGTTCTGTACAGCTGCTTATGCCCTGTTGGCTCATCATGTATTAAATCAGGGTCTCTGGAGAGCAGCAGCTGTTGCATTAGATGTAGGTGTGAGAGACGTTTCGAGTTAATTGGGTGCTACGTGCTTCCTGTTGGGGTGGGTTTGACACTGTGGGCTTCTGCTCATGGAGGGAACTAGAGCGGCTTGGGAAACTTACAGCTGTCTGCCTCCCTGGATGGTGACAGTGTATTTGTTTCATTCTGCAGCTACAGCTTTACTCAGAGGCCAGCATCGCACTTCTCCATCTGAATGACCCTCAGGATTTTGGCGAGCTGACTCAGCAGGCCCGGAAGAACCTGACTCTGGATGGCAAGGAGCTGACCGTCAGCCCTGCCTACCTCTTCTGGGATCTGAGTGCCATCAGCCAGGTGTTGCTCACTTCCTGGTTGTTCTCACAGCAGCCACCTGATTGGCTGGTTACCTGACAGGCTGGTAGCATCGACTGCACCCATTGGACAAAGCATGTCCCTTATCATGAACTTTGTGATCATTTCGTTTTTTCAAGCACTAAGCAGAATGGCTTCAGAGGTGCTGACGTTTGGCCTGTCTTTCTCCCTCCCCCTGCTCCGTACCTCTGCTGGGCTCAACAGCCTAAGCAGGACGAGGACATCTCAGCGAGCCGCTTCGAAGACAATGAGGAGCTGCGCTACTCGCTGCGCTCAGTGGAGAGACACGCCCCCTGGGTGCGTCACATCTTCATTGTCACCAACGGTCAGATCCCATCCTGGCTCAACCTGGACAACCCAAGGGTCACGATTGTCACACACCAGGTGAGTGTCGCAACTGATGACCCATCCCATCAAGCCCTATTATTTTTAACGGCAGTGATAATTTAAGTGTGATAAATTGCTTGGATTGTAAAATCCATATAGGATCTTCTTACACAGTGACGATGTGTTTCTTGTGAGGAGCAAGCCAACATAGCTTTGTGGATATTTAAGGCGCTCAATCCCCATTGCTCTTCTTAGGAGATCTTCCAGAACGTCTCACACCTGCCCACCTTCAGCTCACCTGCCATCGAGGCTCACATTCACCATATCCCTGGCCTTTCACGCAAGTTCATCTACCTTAATGATGATGTCATGTTCGGGAAAGATGTCTGGCCGGATGACTTCTACAGCCACTCCAAGGGACAGAAGGTGAGTACGGGGAGGGAGTCCTGGCTCTCTGATTGGACACCATTCATCTGATGATTGGTCACATTTTTTCCAGGTGTGCCCTTATGAGATTACTTAAGGTGTTTTCCCACTTCAGCTTCAAGAAAGTACCAAAAGTACTGTACTTCAGTGTGTTGGTTTCCTCAAGCTTAGAGCCATTTTTGATGTGTTCTTCTGTATTGCTTATCTTAAGGTATACCTGACATGGCCTGTGCCAAATTGCGCGGAGGGGTGTCCTGGTTCCTGGATAAAGGACGGCTACTGTGACAAAGCCTGCAATAATAGCGCCTGTGACTGGGATGGGGGGGACTGTCTTGGTGAGCAAAGACTCTGCCCTTTATTTTGTATGCATGAACTCCCAAACTCTGGTGTAGAGAATCTGTGTATCTTGTGTAACATTCCAAATTAGTGTTTAGCTTCATTAGTATAGATCTGTGTTTTAGCTATTTCATGGTCTTCAGCTAGAGGATAAAAACAGAAGTCCTCAAGGTCAGAGATTGCGAAATGGTGGAGTACAGTATGGAGCATGTATATTTTTACCCATAATCCCTTGGAGTAACAGTTGTTACCCATATTGTCCTGAATTTAGGAGTTATGGCCCCAGTCATCCCTGTGTGGAACTTGACGTCATTTGGTAATGAAGGTTGCCCGTCTTCCTGCAGGTGCTCCGGGAGCCAGTCGGTTCGGAGCTGGTGCCGGGGGCGTAGTCCCTGGTGTGGGAAATGGGCAGCCCTGGCAGTTTGGCGGAGGTTTGGGGGGCATAACTGGTGTGTCATACTGCAACCAGGGTTGTGCCAATTCCTGGCTGGCAGACAAATTCTGTGACCAGGCCTGCAATGTGCTGTCTTGTGGATTTGATGTGGGTGACTGTGGCCAAGGTTAGTATCTCAGGGATTTGCGTTATCTATTGTATCAAGGTGTGCTTCAGAGAATTTTGTTTATGTATGTTCAAAATGTCTCTGTTTTTCTATATAAACATGTTCGCATTTGATACCTGCTCTCCCTGAACCAGAACACTTTGGCCAACTATACAAAGTGACCCTACGGAAGAACCAAACCCGGTACTCCCTCCCTCAAGGGGAGACCAAGCCCTACTTCAGCTTTACCCTTATCGGTCGTAGGGTATCCGAGGCCCAAGTCAGTGACAACCCTGTGGTGCGGCACACTTCTATAGCCAACAAGTGGCAAACGGTCCACCTACTGCTGCATGCTGGCATGAATGCTACACAGATTCAGTACAACCTGACCTTCCAGGGGGCAGATGACCATGAGTTCTCCATGGTCTTCACTGTGGATGTTGACACTCGTGAGGGTGTCCGGTCCAACGCATCCGATGATGGCCAGAAGGATGTTGACAAGGCGGCCAAACCCACTGAAATAGCCCAAGAGCTTGAGGTACCTTTTGAAGATGTTCCATTGGAGATGAGAGGTCCCAGAGTCCATAAAAGACCCCCAGGGGAGATGCATGGGATTGTGGTGAAAGTGCCTCAGCTGAACGAATCCCAGCTCCCAGCCAACATTCGCAGTGAATTGCTGGAGTTGGAAAACAGACTCCTGATTGGAGACATCACTCTTAAAGGCTTCAACTTCACCAAAGCAAAACTTCTGGAACTATACCAGACATCAGCAGGACAGGCTATGCAGCAAAAACGAGGGCTCCCTACTGAATGGGTGGTGGAACTTAATCCTCCAGAGAACTTGGATTCCCACAAGCCATACAAAGATCTTGGAGCAGAAGATGTTAAGAAAGACAAGCCCGTGGCACCCTTGGCGGGTGGCAAAGAGAAACAGAGACTGGTCCAATCTCACCCTTCTTCCATCAAGCTACGTGTGGATGACCAAGTCCCTGAAGGTGCAGTGGCCCAGCTCCCAATTTCTCCAGTTCCTATCACCACCAGGGGACCATCAGCAGCCAAACATCTTATTGCATTAGTGGGGATTGGGTCCAAAGTTGCCGATTCTGAAAAGGGGGCCAATGCAGCCAAAAGGGCAGGTCCAGAGCAGAAGGTAGAGGGTGGAGCGGCCTTCCTCAGCAGGAAGCTCCAGCACTACATGTCAGCAGATCGAGGTTTCCTTCCCTGGGAGAGGAGGAAGTACTTCCATGACCTGCTGGAGGTGGGAAGCATACCTTCAGAGGATTTCTGCCGTCCTACATGCTTTTACAGTGCAAGTCAGTGTCCTGTACGGTGTAAGTCAGTGTCCTTGGTGCCCTGTTAACCTTCTGCAGGAAGGCGAGCAGCTAGAGAGGCAGCTGGAGCAGAAGCTGGCTTACCGTGCTGATGGCGCAGCCACTGGCCGGAGGCTGAAAGACACCTTTGCCGACTCACTGCGCTACGTCAACCGGCTGCTCAATGGCCAGTTCGGCTTCACGTCACGCAAAGTGCCGGCTCATATGCCTCACATGATTGACCGTGTCATCATGCAGGAACTGCAGGACATGTAAGCAGCACCTCTTAGAGGCCCCTGAGTGCCATAACACACAGTGAGAATTAAATTGCTTTCGTTTTGTTCTTTATCATGATTACCTGTAAATTGTTCCAGCAATGGTCATTTCAATATGCTAAATATAATTCACAAGTGCTGTGCTTTAATAGTAAGCTGGCATCTGTGTTACTTTTACTGTAGGTTCCCTAGTGAGTTTGACAAGACCTCATCTCACAAAGTGCGCCACTCACAGGACATGCAGTTCGCCTTCTCCTACTTCTACTACCTGATGAGCGCTCTCCAGCAGCGTAGCGTCTCTCAGGTCTTTGATGAGATTGACACCGACCACTCCGGCGTCCTCTCCGACCGAGAGATACGCACGCTTGCCACGCGGATCCACGACCTGCCGCTCAGCCTCCAGGTAGGGTCCAGCCCCAGGTTCAGAAATACTGAGTGGGTAGGGAAGAGTTTCCTGCTTTTAATTCAGCCCTTTGATAGCTGGTCTGTCCTGCTGTTTGTGTACATAATAAGCAGATTGAAGCATTCAGATGTATCACCTGTCTTCTGTTTTGGACAGGATCTAACAGGTCTAGAGCAAATGCTGATTAACTGCTCCAAGATCCTGCCTACCAATGTCACACAGCTCCACATGATTAGTCCCACCCAGGAGGCCTACTATGACCCCAGCATGGTGAGTATCTCATGAGGAACTAAGACCCCAGACCCTTGGATGTGCGCTCTTTCTGCTCCATAGCGCAAGGTACTGTATGAATGCTGTATTATACATCTAAGAAAGGTCTGGCTGCAGATGTATCAGGGCAGTCTTGGGTAGATCTAGGTCAAGTTGGAAACATAACGAGTGCCTGAGAATGAAATGTATATCCACAGCCTCCAGTCACTAAAGGTCTGGTTGTCAACTGCAAGCCTATCATAGACCGCATTCACAAGGCCTTCAGAGACCAAAACAAATACAAGTAAGTATTTCAACTATGCTTGTAACCTTGACCAAGATAAGTAGTTGGATGGATGGAATGATGGATGCAGTAGTTCAACTATACAAATTATTTACATAATTTTTCGTTTGATGTCTGCTTTAAAAATGTGGTCCGAAGGCAACATTGCTGTTTCAGGCTGAATGTGCTGTTTGTGAAGTTCATGGCGGGTGAATGTCTTTTAGAGTGTCCTCATAGCTTTATAGTTCAATGCCCTCATCACTTTCACTTCCTCGAGCAGGTTTGAGATCATGGGGGAGGAGGAGATTGCCTTCAAGATGGTTCGCACCAATGTTTCCCATGTGGTGGGCCAGCTGGATGACATTAGGAAGAACCCCAGGTGAGTTGGCGAGGGAGCTTTTCTTGCAGGTTTGGGTGTCCATTGCCATGCCCGTTTCAAAAACTTCTTCCGTAGGCCCTACATGTATGAAGGTGCTACTTGTGTACCCTACAGGAAGTTCATCTGTCTCAATGATAACATCGACCACAGCCATAAGGATGCCCCTACAGTGAAGGCGGTGCTTCGGGACTTCTACGAGTCCATGTTTCCCATTCCTTCTCAGTTTGAGTTACCAAGAGAGTACCGTAACCGATTCCTCCACATGGGGGAGCTCCAGGAATGGTAAGACCCAGGGACAGGAAAGTGTTCAGTAAATGTAGAAAGCACTGTTAGCCAGTCAGAACTGTTAGCCTAAATTATAAATTACCATTCTGTCACTAAGCCGTCATTTGTGTGTTTACGTGATTGCTCACTGCATAGCATAAGTGATGTATTCTGTCAGTGGGTGTTTTAAAGGATAGATTTTTCAGAAGGGAATTTAGATCATTCAGCTAGTGAATTGTGTTGCACTACTGCTTGTTTGCTGCTGAATTTGCCTGTTTTATTAATAGAACTTTTAAGCCAAGAGGTTAAGCGGCCATCCTGGTTAGTGGTTTAGTAAGTCTAACCTCCTTGGAACGGTGGATAAATGACATTCAGTCTTTATAAGGGATAGTCGAAGGTATTTTGAAAGCAGTACCCATTTTTGGAAAGGTGATGCCATTGATTTGCATTGTGGATGAACACCCTGGCTTCCATTTCATGGAAAAGCCGCTTGATATGGTCCTACTTGAGTGACGATGGACAGACAGTCCCCAGACACACATCCGCTCACTGGGCCCTGCATGGAATACGGCTCTGTGTGTGTGTGTGTGTGTGTGTGTGTGTGTGTGTGTGTGGCTGTCTGTCTCTCTGCATGAATGATAGTGTGTCAGCAGTTGGCGGTTGACGTCCCGCAGCGTTTGTGACACTGCCCCCTGCATGTCTTCAATGAACCGTGGGCATTGTACTGTGCAGTGCACTGCTGGGTGTGCATGTGTCTGCACATCTTCAAATTCCCTCCTTTACTTTTATAAGGCATTTAAAGTAATGCTCTTCCCTGCTATGAGTGCATAAATAATGGTCTAGTCCTGTCAATAGAGGAATGACTGAGATGGGGTTGAACCACTGGTGGAACGGCGGGGGTGGTGAGCTGTTTTGCTAAAGAGCTGTCAGGAATGCATGGAGCTGTCCAGTGAGATGATGTCACTCGGGGAGGGAAGAAGACCAACTCTGTTTATATATAAGTTGAATAAGCTCATGAGGCTCTGTCATGGAGGAAAGGTACAAACAGCCTCTCTGCCAAAAAGCATATATAGTTAGTGGCCACTTTATTGGTTACTACACCGTCACCATGTGAATTTAAATCAGCCAGTACTTAAGAGCCGATGACTGGATCATTATTACAGCTCCGCAAGATTATGCAGCAAAATGAAGTCAGCTGAGTACCTGAATCTCCTGAATGGCCAGGTTATCCCAACAATGGAGTTTTTCTTTCCTAACGGCATGGGCATATTCCAGGACAAGAATGCCAAGATTCATCAGGCTCGAATTGTCAAAGAGTGGTTCAGGGAGGGGGCGGCATGGTGGTTAGCGCTGTTGCCTCACAGCAAGAAGGTCCTGGGTTCGTAAGACCTTTCTGTGCAGAGTTCACATGCTCTCCCCATGTTCACATGGGTTTCCGCCAGGGGCTCCGGTTTCCTCCCACAGTCTAAAAGTGTGCACAATAGGTTAGTTGGCAACTCTAAGTTGGCCCCCTAATTGTGTGCGTGTGAATCTGTGAGTGTGTGCGGCCTGCAGCGTGTTGGTGACTGCCAAGCGTTGGTTCCTGCTGGCACCCATTGTTCCCACAATAGGCTCCAGTCCCCCCCCCCATGACCCCTGTTGGGATTAAGCAGTTACGGTGATGGATGTATGGTTCAGGGAGCATGAGGAATCATTTTCACACATGAATTGGCCACCACAGAGTCTTGACCCATTGAAAGTCTTTGAGATGTGCTGAAGAAGACTTTACAGAGTGGTTCAACTCGCCTATCATCAAAACAAGATCTCAATGAGAAATGAATGCAAATCTGGATGAAAAAAAAATGTTGAAATGTTGCATAAGCATTAATGAATGTACACCATAATGAAAGCTAAAGGTCTCACAAAATATTAGTGTGATTTTTTTTTTTTGGCCAGGCAGTATGTCTAAACAAGTCACCAACCAGTAAATGACGATTAACGGGTAGATATTTAAGGCTTGCCTTGTCGAATGATGCAAAGTGCCCCCCTTCTCCGCCCAAATATACCCCACTAATACAAACAGTAATCGGCCAAACTTGGATGGCTTACATTCTTTACTACTGATCCATCATGGGTGTAGCATAGATATTCTGGCCCCAGGGGCGCTTTTCCACTGCACCAGGTACCGTACTTTTGGTACTTCAAGTTGTTCGCCTTCAACTGCCATAAAGACTGGTACTGCTGCTGAATGACATCACAACATGAGCCGGGGAATTTTGTACTGAATTCGAAAAATGGGTGTAGTATATCATACAACTGGGAGATGTGCAATTTTAATACTAACATCACATGTTATGCATACTGTATGCGATTTGTACATCGCTAGTCAGCGAGACTGAAATCAGGCTTTCTCTTGCTTTCAATTTGGTATGGATATTATAGGACAAGGTGTTTAAGTTTTGCTAAAACATTTTTACTCTGTCAGAGGAAACAAAACTTGGCAAGCATTGCAATTTTTAATGATTGTTCCTTTTCAAAATTATCTAGTATATGTTTTAAAATAAAAATAAATAAGTCATCTCCAAGACAACCATAATCATTTTCATCTTTGCTGTTTAAATCCCTTTCTAGATGGGTTTGTGAGAAATTTATTTTTTGCTCAATATCCCAATATTACAACAAAATCACATTGTGATATTTGAATTTTTTTCCAATATTGTGTGGCTAGCAAATACATTTTTGTTTCTTGCCCATGTCATCCAGATCGTATTGAATCTGTTGGGCATGGTACCAAAAGTACTGTACCTGGCGCAGTGGAAAAGCAGACTAGGCCTCCGTCAGGGTTTTATTTAGTGGGCGCACCTGTTCTTTAATGCAAATAGCCTGCTGTTCTAAAGAGAGGGTCATTTGGCTACAGCTGAAAATATACAACATGCAGACAGGGTCAACAGGTTTTGTCGCTGAATGGCGAAGATGTGAGATCTCGGCAATTTCTGAGATACGGTGGAACCACACGTGGTGGTTGAAGCGGGTCGGAAACCACCGCCCTTCTGGGACTGTGTTACAATGTCTTGTTTACACAGAACAGTGCAATAAGCGAAAACATCCAGTACATCAGCGGTATTGTGGGTAAAAAACGGCTCGTTAATGAGAGAGATCAGAGGAAGACGGCCAGACTCGTGAAACTTAACAGCATGTCCAGAAGTGCAAAAATAACAGCTCAATAAAACAGTGGTGTGCAGCTAGACTTCCCCAAATACACATCTCGTCAACCCTGGCTCTGGAGACCAAGGGACTCCTACCTGGCACTACATTGGGGAAGCTAATAGGGGCCAATGAGTACCTATCTTAAGCACATCTTGCCTAGTACTGCAGTACCCAGTTTGTAGAATGCTTTTCCCTAATCAGCAAGATGATACGCTATTATATCTCTGCATGTGTGTTTCAGGCGTTTGTATCGAGACAAGCTGAAGTTCTGGACGCACTGTGTACTGGTTACCCTAGTCGTCTTCACTGTGATCTCTTTCTTCGCAGAACAGGTAAATAGGCATTTATATTTATACTGAGAACATACATAAGTGCATGTGTGCATCTTGCGTTCATGTGGGGTCATATACGTTACATTGTGGGGACGAAATCTGGGTAGGGTTTAAGGTTGTCATTGTTGGGATTAGGGTTTTGCCAATAGAAATGAATGGACGGTCCCCACAAAGATACAAGTACAGGTGTGTGTGTGTGTGTGTGTGTGTGTGTGTGTGTGTGTGTGTGTGCGCACAACGGAGTGTGGATGTGCTGGGTCTGTTCATGCAGGATTTCTCTACCAGACATCTGAAGACCTCTCCTCCTCACAGATTTACAAGGCTGAAAGCAGGGCCTTCACAAAACGTCTCTGATACCCGATGTGTCACAGACCCCCATACACTGACATCAGCCCCATGGCAGTCTCTGTCCCACATGATCATACCTCACTGCTGTTAACTCGCCTAACAGTTTAATCCTGGCTGACCACTCTGTCCGCTTTCCCTCCCCAGCTCATTCTCCTGAAACGGAGGCTGTTCCCGCGACGAAGGGCCAACAGGGAAACCAACCCTGAACGGGTGTGAATAGAAAGGCATTTCCTATACCTCCCCTCCTGCCTCTTCTTTAGGCAGGACTTAAAAAATAGAAGGTGGGGAGGAACAGGAAGTGTCCGAGGGAGCTCTAGTAGAACTGAGAAGCTCCTGTTGGTGCATGTCTGCATGTCGCCACTGGACTGAAGTGACTGTGCCTAGTTGGGCATCTCTTCTTGTGAGGAGGATGATCCAGTTGGTGGTTATTTGGGGGGGGGGGCTTTGTTTTTGGGTGTTTGGATGGGGGTTGGGGTGGAGGGGGTCATAGATCGTATTGGAGTGGCACCCAAAGCCCGAGGACTTCTGGGCCAATGATGCATCGTGTACATCTGTCCAGGAATAGTGAGTTCCCACCTAAGAGGATTTCACTATGGCTGTTAGGGATTAACGGTGTGTTCTGGGTGAGAAGACCTATGGGAAAAGGGTTAGCTGGTTAACCAAACAGGAAGCAACGTAACAAGAATGGCCGGTTTAATGAAACACGTTTTTCCACTTCAAGTGCCTTTTTGGGGATGTTTCAATGAAGCACGTTTCCTGTTAATTCCCATAATCCATGGTTTTGTCCTCGTGTTACTTTTATGTCACGTTGCCCTTTTAAAGTTGTGCTGGACTGATTTCGCCATAGAGAGGATGGTGTCTCACTTGAAGATTTTTTTTATATGTATTTTTAATCATGAATGTAACACGGCTGATCTCTGATTTTGAGATAACCATGTGTCTTACATGTGTGGAGGAAAAGAGTCATACCTCCAGTGTCTGAAATTCAGATGTTATCTGCATGTACTTTTTGGTCAGTGATGTCAAACTTGTCGATTGGTGCATCTGAAGTCTTACTTTTTTGTTAAAGATTACGTTGTGCTCCTATAAATGTTTATTTGGTGCCATCTTCCTCTCTGCCTGCGCATGCACACGTGGCGTCACCTGTGCTGTACTCCTGCGTGCACACGTGGCGTCACCTGCGCTGTACTCCTCCGTGCACACGTGGCGTCACCTGTGCTGTACTCCTGCATGCACACGCAAGGCAGTCTTAGCTACCTTTCTGATTTTCTTTCGCTTTGCACACACAGCTGGGGGCTCCCCGAGTCCTGCCTTTCTGCCGATGTTAAATGTGGTGCTGAATTAAACTGGCTCAGAACCATCACAATGTCCCTGTCACATGATGGTCCGTTCCATTAACAACGTATTTACTTAGGAGCAACATACAGTTGAGACGGCAGGGTTAGACAGTCCCTGGAGTAACTGGGAGCTAAGGGCCTTGTTCAGGGGCCCAACAGTGAAATCATTCCACTGACCTTGGGACTCAAACCTGCAACCTTCTGATCATAGGCGCAGCATCCTAACCCACTGAGCCACACACCACTCTGCAGTACAGCTCCATTCCCCGCCTGCCATAGCGCTCCTGTTTCTTTCCAATTCACTTCTCCGTAAAATATGCTTTATTGAACTCTGACTTACACTGCTAATCACACAAAACCAAACCCCTTTAGGGAACATGCACTGGCTGCACTCACCACACAAGAAAATACCTCAGGCTCCCGGTTGGTGCGGGGGGGGGGGGGGGGGGGCGGGGGGGGGGCGGGCGGGGGCGGGGGGC
>JAODKC010000001.1:10849527-10861548 GCA_026777985.1 Mormyrops attenuatus
GAGAGATGATTGGGGGAGGGGGGGGGGCGGTTCCACTTACAGGCCGAATCGCAGCGTCCCGGAGACGTAGGCCTGCCAGTGCGCGCAGAAGAACATCAACATGCCCACGAAGCCGCAGAAGAACATCCAGTTTGGATACACGCCCATTCCACAGGATATGCATGTTCCCACGGATACGAACACTGGGTGGAACACGGGATATGGGATGGTTATTCATTTCCAATTTTGTATTATACACTCTTAATGATGTTATAATGCATCAGGACACGCCCATGTAAAGTGCCTTGGGGTGACTGTTGTGAAAGGCGCTATATAAAACTAAACTGCTGGGACGTACAAATAAAAACTGATAGCTTTTGGCAGAAAATATCACGAAAGATCACGGCGACTACAAGGGCGGCGTGTTAAAACTTTTGTGCCTGTGATCAGAAGGTTGTTGGTTCAGATCCAATGCTTGGCAGTGATGTCATTGTTGGGCATTTGACCACAACAATAGCTAACCATGCTTTCTCACCTGAACGTCACTTTGGATAAGAGCATCTGCGTTACCTGTAATGTAAATCGTTAAACCCTGTCTAAGCTTGTTCCCTCAGAGGCACGATGAGTATGTGCATCTAAGAGATCCCGTAACTTAAGTTACACTGTCACTACACCCTCCTGCTTTTCAATCCCTAGACAAACTGTGTAAATCCTTCTGAAGTTCCGCGCACAGCTGAGGGCAGAGTGACAGGTCAGCTAAAACCACAACATTTCTCTGACATGGTACCTGTGGACACAGCGTCACAGCCATGGTCAAAGAGCTCCCCGAGCGCCGAGCTGCTGTTGGTCCTCCTTGCCTGCTTCCCGTCGATGGCGTCCAGGGATTGGTAGATGAAGAGACCAAATGCGCTGAGGATGAAAGCCCAGCTTGGCGCCTGTGAGGCCCAGAAAGACTAGTCACACCCTGCTGTTCTCCCATTGGCCGGAAGGGGCCAATCAAAGCCTTGGGTTTTAATAAACATATATTAACCAACAACAAGAAAAATGAAATGCCAAATGTTTAGCTTCCCTGTTTTTTGACAACTAAGTGTATTTTTTTTAACGTTCTAGAGGCATTTCTTATAATATACTTCCATATAATTCCATTGTTTGTTTTTCTAGCCGGAAGATATTTTCATTGACAAAATGCATTCTCTTGTTTAATTGCAACCAACAGCAGCGCCCGCTCCAGGAATCCATCCACCATAATAATCTCTCCCAGCCGTGTAAACGGTGCAGCAGGATTGCATCACCGAATGGCAGCCAGCCGGACTCGTAAACAAGAAATTACAGGTTCAAATGCCAGTAG
Organism: Mormyrops attenuatus; assembly: GCA_026777985.1. Lineage (NCBI taxonomy): Eukaryota > Metazoa > Chordata > Actinopteri > Osteoglossiformes > Mormyridae > Mormyrops > Mormyrops attenuatus. Next base: position 10,850,855 of record JAODKC010000001.1, read on the forward strand.
GAGAACCAGTTTCCTTTAAGCAAGGTGCCCAAGTAAATACGCAAAAGATTAACTAAATGACTAAAAGAACAAATGAGTCACCATAGCAAAGGTGTATAAACGCTGGTAAACGAAACGCTGGTAAACGAAAAAGGCAATCGATTGTATTTGACCGGAAGAATGGATGAAAACAAAGGGGAGGCAGTCCCTACACCAGTACGGAACGCAGAACTCACCCTCCCAGTGACAGGAACCAGGAGCGGTTTACGACCTGTATAAGTGACTGCACGCTAAAAGGGCTTTGTCACTGGACTCTCCTGTCATTCTCCTCAAAGACCCTAGTTTGGAACAGGAATATGACGACCGCAATTTGATGTTTTATAACCTGGATGTTCACAGGGGAGGCGTGTACATTCAGGGGAAAAGGGGGTCTTAAAAAGTCGGGGAGCATAACGGCACCTACGAACAAACAGCAGAGTGAAGCTTAAAGTCCATTGAGTGTCTTCTTGTTGTTGTTTTTTTAACAACCGGCATGCCAAACAACCTGTTTAGTGACGCTACTGCAATCACGCGAGTTCCGCAAAATCATTTATGACCCAGCTAAATGGCCAGGCCATTTTATTTTCAGTTTAATGAAATACAGTTAGCAAAAAGGGCATTACTAGCTATACAACATTCATCTTGTGGTTTTGCTCTGGAAAAAGCTTAAATCTGATTCCCTGCATGTATATAATTAGCTACACTTACAGAGGTAAGACCTCTTAAGTATGATGCATTCTCTAGCATAATCAATGCAGAAGCAGGAAAAGTGAACTGAGCGAGAACCTGAACAAGCCGGTGAAATGAATAGTTTGCCCTTGTTGACCGGAGGCGCAACTCACCCACGCAGCGTTGGCTGTGAAGGGGCGCTAAGTAGGACTCATGCCCCTACTGTCCTATCTACCTTCTCGGCCCAGTTACGCTGGTGTAACGGAGAGCTGGAAGACGGCACAGTGACTATGCGGCAGGAAAACGCATGTAAAATTGGCATGTGGGGGACAGCCAATGAGGGGCTCGAGCACACTGACCAGGGTAAAGCAAGCAAGGGCCTACCAGGCGAACATAACCATAAGTAGACAACCGGGGGATTCAGAGAGACAGAGAGACAGGCTGTTTAACAGCAGGCGGTGCCTGGAGCATGACCAGGTGTGTAACTGTGCATGCGTGAGTGTGTGTGAGCGTGCACGCGTCTGCCCCGCAGGTCCAGATGTCCCCTCAGTTGGACGCTCTCAGGCTGCCAGGGCCTGATCCTCGACCTGCTGATGCAATTCCCATTTCCCGGCTCCTTTCCAGAAACGCACACCTTAAAAACGCACACGGAAGAGAAAGGCCAGTCTTAATATGCCCTAACGAGGCATGCAGCCTTGTAAGGCGAAAAGACGTCACTTGACCATCAGCGCAACGGTGAGGAAACCTTGAAAAAAATACAACCCAGTACTCCTCAGTACCAGAGATGTTTATTACAGCCGTTCACTGCCTCCCTTATAAAACTGTTAAAAGATCCTCTGTAATAAACCAGCTGACTGACAATATCTTTTTGTGCAAACTTAATATGCAGCAGCTGGGTGGGGGGGGGGGAGGCTAGACACCCACCCCATTGCCCAAAAGAAGTGGCTCCCTCCCCCCACTGAGCAAAGACATGTTCAAAGTACATCTTTTGGACGTCTTGCCCCCTGAGGAGCCAGAATTAAAGTTTTCATGAACCTTCTGAATGTCCAATATTGTGTCCTGCACCTGTCCTTCACGTCCACAAATGTCCAAAAAATCTCCCAGCCAGAGGTCCAGATATCGACCTGCATATCTACATAGAAAAGGGGTCGTGGTCAGATGTCCAAATACCGTACGTGACTTGCACGTCATGCAGATGTAGATATGGTCCTGGACCGACCAACGAAATTTAGACAATCTACACATCTGACAGACACCTTGTGTTTGCTGTGGCGGTTGCGCGACACTTACAAAGAATTTCACTTGACGTTTATCTCCAATACATGGAAGACAATAAATATTAAATAATTCAAGTAAACGTAAAAGAAAATAGAGGTGTTAGGTACTAATAAAATCTATACTGCAATACTCCAAATAGTAAATATATATATATATACTCTAGATGTCTACAAACTGGCTGTAACCAAAGTGAGACAGTACATAAAAATATACCGTTGAAATCTTTAATTAAAAGCAGCTGTTTTGCTGTCTTGCTGTCAAGTCCTCTGATAAAATTCACCATACCGAAAGTTACGGTAACTTCTGGCTGTAGACCAGGCAGTGATGTCTGTCACTCGGCACGGAAATGTCACCTGACACCTCCGGGGGAATCGGTGCCGGCAGGAATGCGTGCATCTCCGGCCGGTCCAGCACTGCACGCCGCTACTGTGTCAAACTAATACGATGTCTAGCTGATCGCTTTACTTTGATCCAGGATGTTTGGTGATTTCATCCTTTACAAACCAGTCGATCGTGAATATTCGATACAATGTCGCGCGAGCGATAACTTGCGGGTGATGTGTTGGAAACCTGACAAAGCTAAACATTGTTATTCTCAGTTCGTAGTAGGGTGTGTGACTATTCAGCTGTTTGCAACACGCTAACCGAGTGAGTTAAAAGAATATCGATCGCGGTAAACGCCCGGAGAGAGCAACCAAGTCCGCATACATGCAAGCAGGCCTTGCGGAGCGGAGTGGGAGATTATAACACAGGCGTTATTGTGAAAAGGACGGACCAAGTTTATCTAGTCACGCTAGTCTTTTACTAATTAATACTCAAACAGCCTGACAAAAACACCAATAAAATAATAATAATAATAATAATAATATGAAACCGCAAGTGCGGATAGATGTATGTTAATAACATATTTAATGCAACAGTTCTTAAGGTGGGGTGAATTATCACAATAATTCCTCAAAGGAAAAAAAAAAACATTTTAGAGCAACAAGGCGATTGCATATTGTGATGAAACCGGGATAAACGGGGAATTCGCCGCGAGACGGGCATGTGGGCCACCGCAAAAAGCGCCACTCAAAGTTTACGGTGACCGGAGCCAAGGCGGGGCACGGCTTACCTCCTCCGTGGCAGACGGGCAGTAGAAGACCAGAATAACAGTGGTGATGATGTTGACGATAAGTCCTGTAATGGTCAGCGTATTGGGAGCTACCCAGGTGGGGATCTGCTGAACCAGCCAATTCCAGTATATCTGACAAGGCGGCTCGAAGAGGGAGCGCCCCGACGCGCTGTATTTGTGCTCCTCCAGTCGCTTGAGTTGCTGGGCTGAGAGCGGCTCTAACCGCACAGGGAACGGCATCGTGGCTGCTCCCTTAATGCGCTGCAGTGAATGCCTGCGGTGTCTGACGGCTTCCCACACACGCCACTCGTCCGATCGCTGGAGGGTCACGCATCCAGGCGCGGCGTGGCCGAAGGCATCCCCGCGCTGTGCCAGCGATCTGTCGCTCTCCGAGCTGGAGTTACGAGTGCGCTTGGACAGGAAACTCACGCCCGGAAGAGAATGCGACCGGGAAATATGAATCCCACCCCACGCCTTCTACTGACTATATATCTGCCACAGGGGTCGTTGGAGAGGAAAATCCGTTTAGCTGATGCTTGTTCGACAGCTGTTTAATACATTAAGGGCCGTTTTCATGAATGACGCCCACAATAGAGGTAAGTATTGCAAATGCATCCAAATCCATGTCCATAAGTAACGCCCGCACGGCACGGTCACACTTCTTCAAGCACTGTGAAATGGTTCAGCTTCAGACCACTGGAGACTAGTATGATCCCCTAGTGATTCCGAGTTAAAGAAATCTACCGACTGCTTAAGCATTCAACTGCAATAAATATTAAGCCATACATTGTGTTCACTGGCGTCTGATTTTATTTTCCGCATTCGATCAATGCCTCTGTGTTCTCACAAATCAAGTATAAATGGAATGTGTGCAAGGAAAAAAATGTACCTCCATTCATCTAATGTTTTTCCTGGTATGAAAAAAAATATGGGTAATGACTGAAAGTGCCGAGTGAAGTGAGGGTTGTGTTTTACGTTTGTCATCAGTACTTGCTTGTTGTTTCACATTGTGCAGGATCATTTTAGAACCTTTCGTGGGATTATTTTTCCCCATATGTGTATAGTTCTATTTACGGAATACTAGTTTCAATAAAGTAATACACTCCAACACCCTCATATATACATGACATTTTATTCATTTGGCTTCAGTAAATCATAAATTACAAATGAGTGTGAAGTTAAAAGCATGCTCTGATCTCCAGGCTGAGTAAACTGTGTTCTGTAGCCTCAAAAAAAACAAAAAAAAACTGGAAAACAGAATCACCAAGGGAGTTTTGCGAAAGCTAGAGGCTCAGTTTAAACAGACTTCTGTCAAAAATCGAGACCTTACTTAAACTCCTCCCCCTCTATTCAGCTCCCAAATGAGGGCTTTACCCCAGTCTCCCCTGACACGCACAAATCACTGTTGAGTGAAATCAGAACTGTTCATTCAAATTTTTCCACACTACCAAATATGTCTAACAGAAAGCAGTTTGCCAAAAACATCACTGACATGCTTTAGAGCTTGAAATAGTTGTTAAACATCAGCCTTTAAAAAGACGGGACCTGAAACAGCTGTATATATACTGATTCTATGGTAACAAGCTCCACTCTTACAGTACAGACAGCATGCTGTGTTGAAGCCCCGCCCCCTTTCCTTCCACGAGCCCCTGATGGGCTGCAGATGGTTGGGAAGTAGGAGGGATGGGTGAAGCTCCAGTGTAGAAGCCAGTATTCCGATCACTTCTTCTCTGGCTCAGGCGATTTTGACTCGTTCATAAACTTATCAATCAGATGTAAAGGAACTCCGCGATGCAACAGGTCAGAGAAGTTCATCCCCCCTGGGGGAAAGACAAGAAGCCCAATCAGTGTCCGTGCAACAGGTGAGAAGGGACCAGATCAGCCTAAAGTTTCTAGGGGGGGTGACAACCTCAGACTGAGTTAGGGGTAGGTGGACTGAAAAGAGAGACTATGGTGTGGTCAGTGATCAGACTACGCTGCACGATATCACATCGCAACGTAATCGCAATTACAGCGGGATGTGATGTTGTGCAGTCCTAGATCAGACGGCAGAGGAAGGTCATAGTGGGAGGAGATATTTTGTCAGAAGAAAGTGAGAGGAAGATTATATGTGAACACTAGTCAGAAAAAAACTGCAAGCCCCTCAGTACCAAATCCCCCCCGAAGATCTAGTTGTTCTACAGTCTGGCCTTCTGAACCAATGAACAGATAAGTAGTGAGTAAAACCAAATACAAAGTTTTCTTTCACTCATATAAGGCATAAGGAACTTGTATGACGGTGACATGCATGTAACATTCTCATTTGTTTTCTAATGGAATTTGATTTGACTCTTGCCTTGTTTAGCTAAGATAATGGACTCTGGTATTGTTCACTCTGGTCTTGGGGTTACTCACCTTTTGTATGGTAAACTTTACATGAAGATCAGAAAGCTGTTAGTAGGGCAGATATGTTATGCAAGCAGGAGGCTCAACGTCAACCTCTACTACAGACAGCCAAAGTCCCTGAGTTCTCTAAGGTAAGACACTTCCAGACAAGCACAGTGCAGCATACATGAACAGGAGACTGGACACGCATTCTTACACTGTTTACTAACAAAAGCACATTATTTATTCATGATTTGGTCACACACCATTAGCCATGTTTGCTACACTGGTGTTCTGCCCTGAAGTCTCATTTTTCTTTTCGCAGACTTTGACTGTCTGCCTCTTAACTCCAGTCGCTGAGCGTCTGCTGGATTATTGGCAGGTGCAGAATGAATGACATAAGCTTCATATGCCAGAACCATATGAAAGCTTACCTTGGATGAGAACATACATTCACAATTCCTTGGTGACTAGGGGAGAGAAAAGAAGAGGGGTCAGCATAGTTAAAGCAGCCAAGGCCCAAGTGGCCGATCCCGGCCCACTGTCATGTGACTCCACCGTGCTGGCAAACCCACTCAACTAGAAATCCACCCAGTGACTCTGAGTTTGGCTCAAACATCCACACGGTTTTTCCTAATTTATATACCCTATGATTAGCACGCCTGGGGAAGAATAGTGATTGTGTGGCTAATTGGCCGTTAGCTTGCTTCCTACCGTGGGAGTGTTGATACTTCTCCTGCTTTAATATCTACTTTTGGTGCTGGATTTTAACACCGTATGATGTCATTTGTTTTTTGAGTCTACCCGTCTTGCTTGTACAAACACCTCGTAGTCTACATTGTGTCGATATTTAGTGTTACGAATTTTGGCGCTTGGAAGTGTGTGTTATGAAACTAAAGTAATTTAACTGATTAAGTCTGAGTACTGGAGTTATAGGTGTTTCAGGGGACATTAATTTGGTGACTGAACCAGTGATGACAAACTTGTGAAAGTGTGAAATCACGCCTTGTTGCCACTTTGAAAAATGTAAGAAGGTCCCTTTTATCTTAGTATTATGTAAATATTTTTATTACACTTTTCTACTTTTACTAAAGTCAAAAGTTGCAAACGAGATTTTACAAAGGTTTTTAGTGTGCTACAAAGATAGGGAAAAAATAAAAAGTAAAAATGAAAAAGCAAAATATTGGCTTAAATCTGTTTTGCTACACGGCGAGAAATTAGTTTACAACTGGTGCATTATGGGAGTAGGTGTATGTTGAGAGTAGACAACACGATGTGAACAGTGACGCATGTTGGTCAAGGTATGGAGAGTAAGCCAGGGGTTAGAGGTAAGAACAAACAATAGGATGTAAAATGTGACTGTGATGTCATTATTAGGCTCACATGCACTTCAGTATGCATGGGAAGAGTATAAGGGCATTGAAAGGTTACAGAGATGAAAAAGTACATTTCACAGAAGGGACCCCTTGGGAATCATCACAGTAAAATGCAAAAAGAGCATTAAAACAAAGGCAAAGAAGAATCAGACAAAATGAAAATCAAAACAACAAATGCCTGGAATCTAAAAAACATCACTGAAGACAATTAAGCCAGACTAAGAACTCAAACTGGCACTTCAGCGTTGCAAGAAATTTTCCCCTAGTTCACCGATTTCTATGCGGATTTTGTACCGTTTACCAGTTAGTGGGTTTCAGCTCGCCTAGTGAGAGGGCCGCCACCAGGAGCGAGACAAAGCAGAGAGAGAGGGCGCATTTCCTCTGATGGATGTGTTCCTATCAGAGGTGGCAATTTCAGGTCTAGAAATTAAAAATCCAGGCCAGGATTTTGTTTCAACCAACCAGCTGAGCGTTAAGAGTCACAGTCAAATAGAACTCAAGTGGTTGGTTGAAACAAAATCCTGGTCTGGATTTTTAGTTTCTGGACCTGAAATTGCCACCTCTGGTTCCTGTTGGCTGAACTAAACTCCAGCTGCAGGTGAGCAAACAAATTAATGGGTGTTTTCTAGGCCAAAAGAAAGTCTGTCCACAGGGCTAATGTGGGCTTCATCCTATGTTTACTTCAGGAACACAAACCTAAAGCAGACCTTCATGTTCCTGTCAGTCACAGTGCCTTAATACCACTGGATTACATCTGTCTTGGAAGAGTTATTTGTGAGAGCTTTTCCCACCCATGTCAAACTGACATAAATTAGAGGGATTCCTTCTGGAATGATTCTGTGTTAAATGGTTCATAGCCACACAGTGGCTCCGAAAAGTCATTTTGCTCTAATTACCTTTTACACTATTGATCCATGATAAAAGATAAAAGAAAGATTGAAACCAAAAGCCAAAGCCAAGGAGCAAAGCCAATGAACGGCTCCACCTAAAGCAGCAAAGGGCTTCTCCACTCCAGAGCCCCATGGTGAATGTTTGTACATAAGCATGAAGTGATTTCAGATTCCTCTGCGGTTCTTCTGCTACTGTATGTTTTATTTACCGTTATTCAGAAGCTGTAATTGATTTTTAACATGCTGAGTCACCTCTCTGGCCCCAGCAGACGGCCTAGTGCAGACGGCCCCGAGCGTATAGGTGCAGCATGGTTCAGGCAAAGGCCAGCTGCCTGTGTATACTCGGGCAGGCCGCCAGCCACCTGATATGCTATCAGTGACAGCGGGCGGGGGGGCAGGGGGGGGGTGTTCCTGTTGAGCCTGTCCATATGGAGAGGAGTCCAAATGGGAACACCTGGGAGGGGTCCAAAGCCTGGGCCGTTCAAAATCTCGATATTCTTCTGGCAGAACAGAGTCTTAAGACATTTAGAGATAAAAAATACTACCTCAGCAGAATTTAAAAACTGATTTACATGTTTAACCTGCATAATTTACATAAAAAAATATATCTCTGTGTGCTTTGTTAATTAGGGTATTAATGATATATGTATTACAGTTTTAATTCAGTTATCATTAGATATATGACAGTGATATTCTGGAGAATAAAACTGAACTGATGTTTGATGTTTATCAAGATCTCAGGAGAAGTTACTGTCACCCAGAGCGGATGGCAGTCACAGACTAGTGCCAGTTCCCCCTAAACCCCCCCCCCCCCAGGACTGACCTTTGACCTCCAGCTTGCACTCCACCTGTGCTTCCCCGAGATCGTTGATGGCCTTGCATGTGTAGACGCCCCCGTCGTAGGGGCTGGGTTTGCGAATCTCCAGCGTGCAGACACCCTGGTTGCTGAACATGCGGTAGCGTGGGTCGTCCAGGATTATAATCTTGTTCTTCATCCATATGACTTTAGGCTACAGCCGGAATGGAAAAATTACACATTATTTTATTCGAATGACAAAGGTGTCATAGAACTCAAAGTACAAAGGATGTCAGAACACAAAGAATGTATCATCTCCAGAACCTCATTTCGCACATTTCACACATTTTAAATGGCCTTCAGGCTTCTTGCTTATGGATGAACAATGCTGAGTGGTCAAAACAAGGCATGGGCCTTGATGCAGACAAAACAGCCTGTACGGGGGGGGGCGACACTCCTAGCAGCCTGTTCCAGGTCAGTGGGAATGACCCAGGGTTCCTGAACAGGCCTGGGACAGAACCTGAGAAGAGGCAGGTTTGCATATGGCCAGCATGAGGGTGATGGACCCACCCGGGGATTGGCACGGACGCTGCAGTTGAGCGTGGTGTTGTAGCCTGCCACAGCAAACGTGTTGATCAGCGGCTGGGTGAACTTGGGTGCCTCAGTGAAATCATACTCGTTGTACTCCGGAATCTTCAGGTTCAGGCCTGGGGAGGGAAGGTGATGGGATTGTATGATACCCGCACTCAGCAAGATCATGGGGGAATCGGGATCAATATGCATCTGACCTACTGTTTCTGCTTCTAAACATGCAGAAACATTCTCCATTCGCAGCGGGTATCTTTCATACAGTATGACTCTCACGTGAAAAAGAAGCTATTCTCTGGGGAAAAAAGGGTTTGGCATGTAAAAAAAACTACAACGCAGGAACATAAAGAGCATAGAGTCGTGCAGAAAGACCTTAGGCTTGCGAATCAGCAGGAGAGGATGTATGCAAATTTCACTTCATGTGAAGTGGTGTTTTTGTAGAGACTGTCTTTACAATAATGTGTCTCTTAGCAAAAAATCTTTTGATAAAGACTCAGGAGTAGCAACCAGGGAAGTGGTGTAGCTTCTGTACCAGTAATTCAATGAGCTCGTAATCTCTGAGCTCCCTTAGTCCTCCTGGCTACCCCCTGGAGGTGCGGCCAGCCTGCACACACCTTCCTTGACGATAAGGGCGCTGTCCTTCGTCATGGTTGCGCTCTCGCTCAGTCCGCACATATTCTCCGAATACACGCGGAAGAAGTACTCGTTCCCCACCACCAGGTCGGGGATGGTGATGCAGGTGCGATGGTAGTGCTCTATGCACGTGTACCACTCCTGGCACAGGGCGGAAAAATGCCACATGATCAGCAACACTTTGCACAGGCCACAGTTACTGAAGGGCTCAGTTCTTATAGAACACAACTAAATAACAATACACCCTAAATAATCAGTCGTAATCCAACAGCACCAACAGCTACGCACCATGGTTTTCTTGTCCGCTTTCTGAATGGTGTAGCCAGTAATGGGGGCGTTGCCATTGTCTTTGGGGGGGGTCCAGTCCAGCGCCACGTTGACGCCCCACACTTCATCTATTTTAACTGCCTGAGGAGGGCCTGGAAGGTCTTTTGGGGAGGGAGGGAGGGTTGGCAAGACAATTGTTTTGATTTTATACATTAAAAACATTAATCAAAGCCTCATAATAAATCATGGAAAATATGATAAAATTATATAAAATATTATAATATTAAATTAAATATGATAATATCATCTATCTTCCCACAGTGCAAAGTAGAGAACACCCTGGCTGGGGTGCCAGTCCATCACAGGGCACGCACGGACAGTTTGGGAAATTTGAAGATGCCTAACTGGCGGTTCTCGGACTGTAAGAGGAATCCTACAAAGCACAAGGTGGACCTGCAAAGTCCACACTCACAAAACGGGGCCGCGATTTGAACCCGCCACCCTGCTAGGGGGTGAGATAAGTTTAACACTATGTTAAATGTATGTAACTTTAACATTTTAAATGCATATACAGTGGTCTTGGGAAATTTGCTTAATTCAGTAAAAATATAGCAAATTTATTGGTTTTATGACAAAAATCATTACTTAATTCATTTGTTCACAATATATATTGTGAACAAATGAATTAAGTAATGATTTTT
>JAODKC010000001.1:10861648-10874454 GCA_026777985.1 Mormyrops attenuatus
AAAAATCATTACTTAATTCATTTGTTCACAATATATATTGTGAACAAATGAATTAAGTAATGATTTTTGTCATAAAATTAGAATGGTATTAGAAACAACCAGTAGCTTGAAGTACAACATCGATTTCAAATAGGAATAAACTGGAGCCCAAAATGTAGTTCGAAAAGAGCTGTTACAGTTTAAAATTTCATTGACAAGCATCACTGGGTGCTTTTTTAATTTGTAACAGCTTTACAATAACATGATAACATCAGATATTTGTGTTTAGTGTTTTGGAAGCCAATGAGTATAATTGCAGAAATGAACGAGTTAGTCAAAACTTAATAAAGAGAAAATGTCTGTGTGGGGCATATGTACAGATATGGTAAATGTTGCTTGTCAATGGACGTTTGTTATGAAAATTTGCAACATTTTTACAGAATTAAGCAAGCATGCCAAGACCTTCTGTGACTGCTGTATCGCTGTCCCAACACTCACCCACTATCTGGATGTCCAGGATGGCAGTGTCCACGTGCTTCTCCACCTGAACACTCATCTGATACTTTCCGGAGTGCTTCCGCTCGGCTTTGCGAATGAAGAAGATGCTGTCGCAGTCCGTGTTGCGGATGCTGACCTGCGACGGCTCCACGATCTGCTCCTCCTTCACCCAGGTCACTTTAGGCCTGGGTTTGCCCTGAAAACAGGTCATGGGACGGCTGAAGCCAAAAGCATGACATTATCAAAATAATAACAGGACAGAGACGACCTGTAGTGCCCGAAGAGGCCTGTTGGGTTTCTATATATCAAAACTGCCTTAAATCTTTAGGACCCTGCCACATGCATCTAAACATGAAGCAGTAGTATGATTCTTCTTTTCAAGAAGTATTTAGCAGCCTTACCACAAAAGGCACGACAAGGTTGACAGCTTCACCAACTTTACGGATGTACGTCTGCTTCAGATGCCTAGGTACTCGAATCTTGGGCGCCTCTGTTGGGTTAGTTTGGCGTGAGAAGGTGGGCTTAGAGGCAGATGGGCAAACCTCACACTAAAAGTTATTGTACTGTACATTCAGATTCATTCATTCACATTCAGAATACTTCATTTACCCCAAAATGGAAATTTTTGGGTTGCAGTAGCAATTCACATAAATGAAAAAGAAATACACACACACACAAGGTAGGCATAAAGGAAGACATAACACATACGTTATATATGTACAAATATATAAAACTACTATACTAGATTTAAAAACTAAAGACTTACACTAAACATATACCTTTAAGTGTGCAAAATAAATGTAAATATGCATTGTGCATCGCCTCAGTGGAGAAGACTGTCTTCCAGCACAGAAAGGAGCCTTTGTAGATGTAGGAATGACCTCCTGCAACAAATCTTATTGCAATGGAACTGAAGGAATCTCTGACTGAACAAGTTCTCCAACCAGTGGACTGTCTAGAAGATGTATAGTATTATTGTATTAAGTATAATACCTTGATTTGAGTAAGACTCTTGGTGTGCAAAAACAAAATAATCAGAACTTGACCAATGATCTATGACCTCACCTACGACCTCTTTGACCAGGATGGAGTGCTGGGTGGTCCTGGGTTGGCTGGCTCCTGCAGCATTGAGTGCCATGACACGCACTAGGATCTTGCCCTCTGTTGGCAGGCCAGTAATGGTGTACTTGGTCTTGTCTATGAGTTCCTTGTTAGCAGGAATCCACTCGTCAGCTGTCAAGCACACCACATCATCATTGTCAAGCTAATGCAGATCAAAAATAGACTCAATAATTCAAGTACTTTATGAAAGCATGCTATATTCAAGTTTCTTCCTAAGGAGACCATGTGCTCAGTCTGAAAACAGCAGCGAAGAAAGCTGGCAGTGTGTTTCACACTCTTTAGCCTGCATGTATATAGGAAAATACTGCAGAAATGTAACATATCAATGCTATATGCAGTGGCAGTGCGTTAGCTGCTCCGTACATCCTTCAAGGCACCACTCCAGCATGTATCCGTCCAGCCCCGCCGCGCCAATGGTGTCCGGCGGCCGCCACTTCATGGTCACCGTGGTATCCGTGACTTCATCCACCACTAGCATTGTGGGCTCACTGGTCACCGCTGCAGGAAGAGAGCATCAGAGAACATCATTCACCACAATGACGCTCATTAACCAAGCTATAAACTATTCAGATTATGCGTATTTGGGTGCTGACAATGCTATAGTGCATATCAGAGTAAAAAGTCAGTTGGACTGGAAATTACAGAAACACTACAGACATGTTTCATGTAGAAATTACAGCATTGTGCCGCTCAGATGACGTGGTCTAATATTTCAATTCTGTTACGTTTCTGCTTGTACGATCTGACTTTCTAAAAATGGCTTGACAGCAGCTGGGTCAGAATCTGGGTGGGAGAAGCCAAATGTCACTAAAGCGTTATGCTCCACGTTCTCTGGCAGCCATTATAAAGACATATTTGTCTTCCCCCCAGACACATGTCACAGGCAGAACAACCTATGTCGCATTGTTTCACGTGGGACAGCTGCAGGGACGGGCGCTGGGCAGCCCAGGCATGCAGAACGCCTCCTTTCTCAGCTCACAATACAGTCCCTTTGTCTGGCACTCAGAGGGAAACAACACCCTGGAATGGCTTGGCACTGCCCAGAGCATGATGCGTGTCATCATGGAAAATAACACACAACGTCAAATGTGACTTGAAACATCCATTCATCTTCCATACCCACTTGTCCTATGCAGGATCACAGGGTGCAGAGTCTATCCCAGAAGCTATAGGCACAACACAGGTAATAACCTAGGACAGGGCGCCAACCCATCCCTGGGCACACATACCATTCTCCTACGGGCAATTGGGCACCCCAGAGTAAAACACATGATGAAACGGGGAGAACATGCGAACTCCTCACATTCAGAGTTGGGTACAGTAATTCAGGTGCAGAGAGTAAAAGTCCAGAACGGGATTTTGTTACAACCAAGCAGCTGAATACTCTGTGAATGTGACTTTATGCTCAATTGGTGGGTTGAAACAAAATCCTGCTCTGAACTTTTACCCTCTGGACCTGAATTACCCAAGTCTGCTCACATGTACAGCCAGGCCGGAGACGCAAACCCTGGTCTCTAGAGGTGTTAGGTAACCATGTTAGCTGCTGCACAAACCTAGATTACTAACTGCAGTGCATGTATTCTTAATTAGCGTACAATGAAAAACGGCTTTCCCGAGACCTCCTGAGTTGTTCTTTTAACCATTAGGCTAAAGTCCCAGATCGTTGTGCACAGGATAAGGTAACATGCCGCAGGGAACTAATATGGGCACCAGAATGCTTACCCAGGGGCACGAACGATTTCGAGGGCTCGCTGGGTTTGGACACGCCGATGGCGTTCACGGCAAAGATGCGCACTTCATAGGGGACCCCCTCAATCATCTTCTTGGGCTCAAAGGTGGTCTCTTTGCAGAGGTCAAAGTTCAGCCGCATCCAGCGGGAGCTCTGCTTCTTTTTCCTCTCTATGAAGTAGCCTGATGGATACAGGCACACGAGCATGAGAACACGCTCAGAGAGAAACCACAGCCAGTCAGACCCATACACGTATACCAGCAGCATCCAGCTTTAAAGTTCTCACATATACACACATCCATATATGGTCACTGCCCAATGAAAACCATGTACGTCCGCTTTTTGACGATTGCAACTTTCACTGTAGATAGAATATGCCCACTACTGAGTTTGATGACTAATTTGCCAGTGAAGAGATGTTTTATAAAGTCATCTATTTAACTAGTATTTATGTTTGTAGTTATCATTTTTTTTCATGATGGTCATGTGTATAGATTACTTAACATCGCTAATTTTAACAACATTGATAGCTAATCAGCCAGCTAACTGACATCATAGTTAATTGTGAATATAAAGTGAGATTACTTCATATCTTGCTGACACTGACAACAATCCATGTAAGTCCATTTAAAACACTGGTAACACTTTACTTGTGGGGGCGCAAATATTATATTATTAAGCTCTGCTCTTAGTTATGTATTAATTAACCGCAAACTTAGTTACATACTGATCTCATGTTCAGTCATCATTAATGAACTGTGACTTGTCTTAAGCAGTTACTATACTTCTTACTATATCCGTTAATTCTGTAAACCTCTGTGAACTACTGAAGGAAATACTGAAGGAACAAGGCATGAATTACACAAGTGAAATACCAATCTCATGTTTGTAATTCATTAATGAATCGTGACACATCTTTTATCTCTAGTAGTTACTAGAGATATTTGTACTATATTTGTTCATGATTTGTACTTCAGTAGTTACTATTAAGTATTTGTGAAGGCTATGTAAAGGTTTCTATTTGTGGTACTAATGGTGTCTCATTACTTTGTTTTAGGTTTATTTTGTAAGCAATTTCTGAGAAATTGAGTTATTTCACATCTAAAATAAGGGATTTTCGAAGCTGAGAGGTGATATTTACTTTACAAAGCACCCACCCACACTTAAACCTTCTTCAAAGTCCTTCAAATTCAAATACCTCAGAGGCCTGTAATCATTAAAGAACATTAGTTATAGTCCTGAATCTCCTAACATCCCATTTACCCTAGTTTGTACACCAACATCCCTTGCTTACCTAAGATGGGTGACCCTCCATCATAGTGGGGGGGACTCCATGACATAAAGCACCAGTCTCCCCCCACTTCAGTAACCAGAGGGGCTTCTGGTGGATCAGGAATGTCTGAGAGGAGACAATCCATTTTAATACATGTTAAAATTTCATCGAAATAGTTGTTCTTTGGAACTAAATCCTGACAGTCTATTTATTGATTTTTCAACTCCACATCCTGAACAGGATTTCAGAAAATTCTGACAGTGATATTTATATACAGTATACATAAAATAATTTGCATAACAATTTGCTATCCATCCATCCATCCATAACTTCTCATCCAGTACAGGGTGACTGTGAGCCTGAAGAATATCCCAGAAAGAAGAGGGCATGAGGTAGAGAACATCTGGGATAGGATGCCCGCCCATTGCAGCATGAATACTAACACACAGAATTACACACTAAATGCAACTTAGAGACACCAATTCACCAATTGCTATGTGTTTGGAGAGTGTGGGAGTTCCCAGCGGAAAGGTATACATACAGTGGGGGAACATTCTTATGATAACTGCAGTATGTACATGATTTTGGTCATAACAGTGCTGGAACCTGTTTTACTCAATTATAGAACGATGTGCACATGCAGTCTGGTCACCATGACGTCAGACATTTTGGACTGACACATCCTGTTTGGGGTCTTTCTCAAGCTCCTTACCCACAACCTTGACCTTGACAATGGCCGAGTCTTCACCCGCCTCATTCTGGAGTACAATCTTGTAATTTCCTGTGTCTTCCCGCTCCGTGATATCAATGGTCAGGCTGGTGTGATCAGGGAAGGTCTCAGCTCGAACACGACTGCCCGTGTCCAGAATCACCTGGGGCAGGGGAGGGAGAGCGTTCATTCTTTCCATGTGTATCACAATACTCATTTAGGACAGTACACAACCAACTACATTTGTATCCTTGCACCCCTGTTCAGAGCCCCACTTGGTTGCTCCCAGGGCAGCCTAGACTCACCCGCTCCCCCTTCATCCACACCACTCTGGGGGCCGGCTCTCCACTAATGGGGATCTCTAGCCTCAGCTTGTTACCAGCTACGATGGTCACAGTGTTGTCAGGGAAGTTCAGATGTTCCAGATGAACTCTTGGGGGGTCTGCAGGGATGAGGTCATGTGACTCAAGTGTCCGTGATCTGTTTGAGTACTCTGTGTCTGCGGGCGGACACTGTAGTCCCAGGAATTTACCTTGGCTTACTTAGCAGGCATGGCTCCTTAGCTAGATGTACACTATATGGCCAAATGTATGTAGACACCCCTATCAATGAGGACTGCTTAAAAAAGCTACACCCATTTCTGACATAGCTGTATAATTATGCACACAGTCACACAGTCTCCTGCAACAAACATTAGTGGCAGAATGGTTGGTTGTACAATAAAGGTTAGTGACTTTACACTTGCCGGCATCATAAGACGCCATCTTTCCAACAACTTAGTTCGCCACATTTCTGCCCTGCTAGAGCTGCCCTGATCAGCAATTGGTGAGGTGATTGTGACGGGCAAAATGGCTGGGAGCAAGTTCAGTTACAAACTCACAGAGAAGGACCTCACAACCCAATATCAATACCCAACCTGAACAGCAAAAAACCCTACCAGCAATGAATCAACATCTAATGGAAAGCTTTCCCAGAAGAATAGAGGCTATTATAGCAACAATAGGCAGACTTTTGGCCATATAGTGTATGTTCTAGACTCAGTGCCCTAACTTGTCATGTCTTCACCCCAGGGCCTTTCCCAGCTATATTCTTTACCCAGAGGGCCTTACCTATGATATGCACATGGGCAGAGAGCTTCTGAGTATATCCCTCAGGCACAAATGTGTAATCCCCTGCATCGCTAATTACGGAGCTTTCAATCTCTAACCTGTGGTTCCTGTAAGGACGAAAAGTGTTCTCTCAGGAAAAGATTAAACATGAGCACCTTTAAAAGGCTTTTAAAAGGGTCATCTTTGTCTAATATCACTTTTAAAAATTTGGATCCTTCAAAAGAAAGAAGGAATAAAGTCTTTATACTAGGAAGATCTAGACAAAGGTTTTTATTATGTATTTATGGGCTGAACAAGTCTTTATTAGGAGACAATGTATACTTGATTGAATGAAGACAGCCAACAGTGGCTTTAACCAGATGGAAGTTGCTTCTTGGCTGCAAAGATGATTGGATGTACCTGGCTCTTTGCAAGATGTTGATGCGTTCAATGGCCTGGATTGCCTGCCCATTGCGGTACCAGCGGCCGGGCACGTTTCCTGGGGAGATCTCACAGTGCAATTTCAGTGGCTGGCCCAGGCGAATCGTTATGTCACTCAGGTCTTGTATGATCTTCAGGGGTTTCACTGGAGGAAAGGCAAGGAGGAGGAAGGAGACAACAGGGAGGCTGAGGAGTGGCAGAAAGGAAAAGTAACTCTGAAAGAATGAGAGGAACCTTTCGGTGGTTTTTAGATAAAATTAAGTTTTAAGAAAGCAATGAAAAAAAGAAAGATGAATAGAGAGATTGTTAGGTAGGCAGCGATACATACAGTCAATTTTCACTTTGGCCTGACTAGTGCCCCCAGTGGCCATCAGGGAGTAGGTGCCTGAGTCCTCCCTCATAGCATCATCAATGATCAGCAGGTGCCTGGTTCCCTCACACTTGATCCGGTAGCGTGAGCGAGCTCCAGTTGGGACCTCCACACCATTTTTCAGCCTAGGAGACAGAACTATGGCTCAGGACACAGGATATGGATTCCTAGCCACCATATCCTTGTGAGAAACACTTCTTCTATCAGTCAATTTAGTTATCTTGGCTGTCATTGATGACTGTGGGACAAAGGCAAGGAAGACACACCATTTGACTTGGGCTCCCTCTTCAGACACCTCGCACTCCAGCTCGACTCTCTCATTTACTGTGGTATTTACAGGTTCGAGCTCTTTGACGATATTCACCGGCAACTCTGAAAAGCAGTAGCAAGACAAAAGTCGCAGGTAATGACAACATCAACACATTCCCCTAATTTGGCTCTCTCTCTCTCTCTCTCTCCATATATATATATATATATATCATTGCTGTCCGATGAAAACTGCATATTCTACTTTTTCATTATTGTGACTTTTTAATATAGATGGAATACACCCATTCTCCTCTGTCTACTGGTAGCGTTTGACATCTAATTGCCCAATGAAAAGATGTTTTATTAGTTCATGCATTTAACTCCTATTAGTATGAAGCAGTACAGACGCTCCTCTACTTATGAACTTTCAACTTATGAACTTTCAGACATACGAACGAAGAGGACTGTAAGTCCAAATTGTGTTTGTTGGGCTCCCGTTTCCTGTCCGCAGCATAATTTTTTTTTTCTGTGCGCCAGTTCCGCCTAGTACACAGCAGCGTAGCGTGCGTACTCCCAGCATCCTAGTTCTTTGTACTTGCATATACCCTTAAAATGATGTTGACTAATGACTTACGAACATTTCAAGTTACGAACGGCCGTTCAGAACGTATCTCGTTCGTAAGTATAGGAGCGTCTGTACTATGTTTGTACAAATTAACATTTGTATGCATGATGCTTGTTTGTATGGATTACTTTATATCGCCAATTTTAACAACTTAACATTGATAGCTATATAGCTAGCTAATTAAGATCATTGACTGTGAATATAAAGTGAAATTAGGTGAAATTAAATCTTCTTGACACTGACATATATGCCTTTATAATAGTACTCCATGTAAATCCATTTAGGACATTAAACCATTCACTGGCTGCTGTGTAAAGACAGACTTCTATTTATGGTTAAGGTGTCTCATGATGTTGTTTTAGGTTTGTTTTATAAAACAGTTTCTGAGAAAATGCATTTTTTTCACCCTCCTAAAATAATGGATTTTTGGAGATACATGTTTTTCATTGGATAGAAATGATATGTGTGTGTATTAATATTTCTGTACATAATCTATGAATATGTCATAGAACTGAAAAGTACCTTTAACAAACAACTCAGTGCTGCACTTCTCATCACCAGCGCGAACGGAATAGGCAGCATCATCATTTTTGGAACAGTTGTTGATGACCATGATCCGTTGGGTGCCCTTGTGCTCAAAGATATATCTGTGGAATGGACCTTTTCATCAACACCCTGCTCCAATAAGTACCTCACAGAAACAAAAAGTGTCTCAAAGAAGAGAGGACAACACAATTTTTTTGGACAGCCTCATATATGTCACAACAAAGAGTCTCAAAAATACTGTTCTGTGTTCAGGACAGAGTTCAGGATCAGAGTCGCTATCAATGCAGAGCTGAAATGCAGACTTACTTCCTTTGGCTTGGGGAATGGCAGCAGATTGAGGTGTCATCAAAGAATGTGCAGGAAATGGACGTTGTGGCAGACAGAGAGGAACGTCATTGGAATACATGACAGACAACAGCACAGAAGGACAAAGAGATGTCATGTCTAGAGGGAACTGCATAAACCATCAATGACCACAAGAAGAAAGAGAACAACGGGGTGCAGCATCAAAACCAGGGATACTGAGACATGGGCCCTCAGAGACCTAGACTAGCAAAGGTACAGCAGCCTCCCAGACGACTTTGTCTAGCTGTGACTCTGGCTGGACACCTCAAAATGTATTTAACCTAAATTTCCTAATGAAAGCTGATTGGGCCCAGAGTACACCCTACCCTGCCACTTACTAATTCGAAACACATTGTTGGCTAATTATCCTGGTTCAGCATACTAGTGCGACAACAACATGACAGTTGTGATCATTCTGGAAAATGAAAGTAAGTTCTTCTGAAAATGTGGTCTGGAGGCAAACAGATAACCAATAAGGCAGCAGAAGACAGTGAGGAACATACCACAAAAGAAACACATTCTTTGGAGAAATTTCCCTTTATGTCATTCATTTGTAAGAAACTGGTAAGTGAAAATGTGCAGTGAGAAGACAAGAGAGGAGGACATCACTTACTTTGGGGTAGGACGGATCTCCTGTCCATTCTTGTACCACTTCAACTCCACTGTTGGGTCTGCCAAGTCCACCACAAGCCGGATTTTCCCACCCTTGTCTACTTGATATGCAGGTTCTAACTTCTTTGCAAAAGCTTAAAAAAACAGGGAGAATATTCATTGTATTTTCTGTACCACATTTTTAAAGTAAATAAAACCCAGGGAAACATTTGGAAATACACAAATGAGCTGGTTTTGATTTGATGATAGAACTGATGTGAGACTTGCTATCAACAGTTGTGGATATCTCCATTTGTCTCTCTGAGGGTATTCTCACACTAGGTGATCCAAACCGTGCCAAGAATGTTTGACCCCCAAAGTCCGGTTTGTTTGACTACTGTGATCACCTGCAGAGGTGGGCCTGGGTTTAGTTAGACTCAGTACACACAGTTTGATTGCTAACCATGCCTAAGCAATGAACACATATATGATGTCACTGATGTGACTAGCACACGCATCTGCACATGTACACTATACAGGAACCAGACCCAGAATGAACAGATCTGGTAAAAAAGATGGGATCATCTTCTTATACATGCAGCAGGATTCAATAAAAATTGTTGCCCTGTATACGCGATGAATCTATAGAAGGGCTATGTGTCATTGCCCCTAAAATGACTCCAAATAAGCCACAAAATGAGGACATTAATCATGAATTCCATTGTGCCGTGCAATCATGCTTTTCCTATGTTTTCTTTAACCAAAAGAAGTCGCACGGTGATGATGAAATCATGCTCGGCCCCGGAACATTAAAGGCAATGTGAGCGCAGACCAGCAGGGGAGTGGGAAGGGGGTATAATCATGTTTGGGTATGTTACTTGGCAATGGGCCAAGTGTGAGTATGCCCTGAGGTGCCCAGGAAAGAATAACTAACTTTCTAGAAATTTGTATGCCATAGCCTCAAAGTCTCATGACCCCAAGAACAAGTGAAAATGTTTTAGCCAGTGTGTGAGTTTGGGAACAGTGTAATTGTGTAGGCATGACCTAAGTAATATGCCAATAGCTTCTGGGGCCTGGATTTTTACCTTCGCTCTTCTTCTCCTCCTTCTTGGTCTTTTTCAGCCTCTTGAGCAGACCCCGCAGGTCTGTGATTCCATACATGAAGGCGATCTTCTCATACTGGTCTGGTCGGGCATTTTTCAAGATCTCCCATACATCTACCTCCGGCACCTCCTCCTGCTTGTGCTCCCTGGACACCAGACATCATGGCGTAGAGTGACAGGTGTTAGCGTGGGGCTTGGCAGGCAGAGCTCGCAACATGTTCTGAGGAACTTCTCTCTGGAGGCCAGGGCCAGAGGCAATAGGTGACAAACGCCACTGCAGAAGTGGATTCTGGGTATACTGTACTGTATATATCTGCTAGGCTGAGAAAGGGATCTGGAAATGAGATTGTGCTGTGAACTGGACTTTCAGAGGAATGGATGTCTGCAGTAACTCATCCACCACTTGGCTTACATCATGTTTACCTGATCCGCAAATCTAACGATGTGACAACATGACATCATGCAACTGTGCACTCTGGAGTTCCTCAGGACATGTTGCATGATGATGGGGGGGGATTCCGATAATCTCTCTGCCTGCAACTGTGGTCATGTGACTGGCTTGGAGAGGAAGGGAGGGGGGGTTCAATGGCAAGGGCAAGTGTTAGCTGTAGCTGTGCTTGCAGTTTCTCGGGCTAACCTAATGAATACTGCCAAGTAATGCTGTTTTCTTCTTCCTGACACGTAAAATACAAATGACGTGTATGGGGTTGTACCAATTAATAAGTTGATGAAATAGCTTAATTGCCAAACGTTTAAAAGTTATATATTTCTAAGGAGCTGATGGATTATTTCTAAATTTACAAAAAATGGCATTTTTTCTTTATTTAACATGGAACATTAATGGGAAAAGTGCAATCAATGGACAGCCCTAATGTTTCGCAGGAGTAGCTTCTGTGCAGAGCATGCTGGGATACTGGTGATGGCAGGGAGATGGACATGGAACTGCAGTGAAAATGATTCACACTGGATGCGATTCAGGGGAAATACTATTGGAGAGCTGCTATCTACCTGAAATGATTCAAGTACCATCACATGATGCTAAGTGGATTGTGTTAGACATGACAGCACCCAGAAGGCCACTGGGGAAGAGCCTAACAGGGCACTTGTCTGTAAATGTTAGCAATGCGTTAGCAAAGATGTTAATGAGCAACATTAATGATCAAGGGTCCAGTTTAGTCAGTGATTTCATTTTTCAGTCACGCCACCAATCCTTTCTTTCGGAGACATTCCCCAATGTCTGAAAGTTTTGAGGCAAAAGCACATAAAATGCATCTACATTCTTTGTTTTAATATGGTCTCATGATTACCGTTTGTGATCAGGCAGGTATTAAGTTGACATCCACACTATAATAGATATACCATATACAGCACATATACGTGTATATATATATATATATATATGTTGCAATGTAACAACAATGTAGCGGTAACACTATTTTGCAGCAGCATTTATAATCTTGCTCATCAGCAGGACACAAACGCTTGTGAGAAGTTGCTATGTGATATACCCATATAGCACAGAGTGACCTACAGCTGCTAGGAGTGTGGGCTTCTTAGTGCCATATGCCTGCAAGGCAAAAGCCCTTCCCATGTTTGATCCCAGCTGCTGTAGGATGCATAAATGCTGCCTCTAAATGAAGTGTTACCAGGCTACTTCGGGCCAACACTCTTGCTTGCCCGGGGTCTTCGGGCTACAGTCCATGCTGGTGAGACTACAGGCTTATGCTACTTACCAGTGTTAAGATCTAATATTTTAATTACTTATTCATTCTACTAACCTGCTGTTTCTGAATTCATAGGGGAAAAAGAAGAGATAAGTCCAAAAAAATGTGACTTTTTTTAGGACGAGTGGGAATGGAATCATAACATTCTGGTGTTATTCTACAAGCCCAACTACAGGAAATATTTGTACGACAACTCAAAATGCATTTGTCTGTTGTTTTTTGCCAGCAAAAATAAAGAGCCCGACTATATATTTAAGGTTTAAGTTGTATTATTTACTGTATATTGCTCAACTAAATAAATTTACTGTAAAAGCGTCATATACAATAGAAAATAAAATACAGACGCTCCTCTACTTACGAACGTTCAACTTACGAACTTTCAGACATACGAACGAAGAGGACCGTAAGTCCAAA
>JAODKC010000001.1:10874554-10915214 GCA_026777985.1 Mormyrops attenuatus
CGCAGCAGCGTAGCGTGCGTACTCCCAGCATCCTAGTTCTTAGTACTTGCGTATGCCCTTAAAATGATGTTGAATAAGGACTTACGAACATTTCAAGTTGCGAACTGCCGTTCAGAACGTATCTCGTTTGTGAGTAGAGGAGCGTCTGTACAGTACTTGTGAATATCTTCTGTTTAGTACCACGTTAAGACTAAATTTTGGAGGACAAAAGTGTTTCATGATTGGCCTGAAAAACTGGGTGTTCAAACAAGGAAAAGAAACAGGAAGTAAGAGCAGCTGAAGGCTCTCAGTGAGCCAGTGATGCGTTGGTAGGAATGGCCTCCAGCCGCCAAGAGGTGGACTGTTATTCTCACCTATGTTTAAGGAGGCCACTAAAGTCAAGCTCTCCTGCGTCTTCTTGCCCATCAGTGCTGTTGTTAACAAGGAAAGATTAATAAATACCACAGACACAGGCACCACAAAAACAATGCGTAAAAGAACAATGCAGAGCAGCAGCAGATAATGCGACCTATGCTTTAGGCGCAAACTAACGCACACTTGGGCCTTATACAAAAACGCTGTCGTTTCCATGGTAACAGACTCTGAGCGAAGCGGTTTGTATAAGGAGGAAACTGAGTGCGATACACACGATGATGTTCTCTAGACAGCGCCTCCACAAGGCCGCGTAAGGAGAACGCCATGTGCGATCTGGGATGCTTGCATTGCTTTTTGACGCATCGTTGAACGGGAGTCTTCCTTAATGGTTTATTCACAGTTTGAAATGGTTCGTATCTGGTTGGTGTGCCAACTTGGTTGACTCACCTTGTGAATTTCCCATTATGAAGGCATAATCGCTGTGAAGGCTGACGACAATCGGGCATTTTGCCAAACCATACCCCCCTATGGTTTGCCGCGATAAGTGCCATGGTTTGCCATGTCTGTCCATACCCAACCATAAAGACACTTGTCTCTCCCAGCTGTTGATTGCACATGTGCCGCGCTTCAGCAGCGTTAACCTTCATAAGAGGGAGCGTGCAGCCATTTTCCCCATTTCATTCTCTTAAACAGGCCATAAACTATATTTCATGTTATCTACAGTCAACAATACTAAGATGTGTAAACTTAAGAATCTACATTACACAAATATGCAAAGGATTAATAGGGCCTACGCTAATCTGCTAAGGTCTCAGGATTAAGATCATAATGTTACTAAGGATGTCACTATTCTTCAGTTCTATATAGAACAAAATACTGTAATAGGCTGTAGTATTGTTGCCTATAATTAACCAGAATCATTGTATATAGTATCGGACACCCAGAACAGCATAATAATAATATCTCATATATCATTAATTAACCTGTGAGAAGACTTTTGAAGAATACACTTGGATAGCCCTTGATAATCCCCAAATTAAAAAAAATCTTTCCCAAATGACATCAGTTCAGCCATCAGAGTAACATCTTAGTTATCTAAGATAGTTGCTATGGCACTGATGAGTACTCCGTTACCTCCTCTTAAAAGCAGAGCGGATGTCGATATTTTGAGCAGCTTCTGGAACATCTGAAAGACAGTAAATCACAAAATGTATCTAGTCTCATACACTTAGCGGCCAACTTATTAAGTACTTCTGTGCGTTAATGCAAACATCCCGCTTCTACAAATAACAAATCATGTGCCTAGAACTGAATATTTACGGCATGTAGACAAGGTCAGGTACAGTTACTGTGTGGCTAAGGATTAGAATGGCTAAGACACATGATCAAAGTCATTTTAAACATGCTGTGATTGTTGGAGCCAGACTTGGTGATTACAGCGGGTCAGGAACAGCTGCACACCTACGATTTTAATGCACTACAGTGTCTAGAGAGTTTACAGAGAATGATGCAATACTTAAAAGTTCTGTTTCCGAAAACGCCTTGTTGATGAGAGTGGCCAGAGGAGAACGGAAGGTGACAACTGCAAAAATAACAGCTCACTATAACAGTGGAGTGCAGAATGACCTCCCGAATCCAAAGCTCGTCAACACTGGTTCTGGAAACAAAGGAGGGTCCCACCTGGTACCACCTAGGGGTACCTAATAAAAAGGCCCCCAGTATGCATCCAGCTACAGAACACTGTGTGATTGACCTTTAACTTCCAAATCGAAGGAGCAGCTGTCAAACTTGTCCTTGTAGGTCACTTCACATCTGTAATTCCCGGAGTAGTCCGCCTTGGCCTTAATGATGTGCATCTCAAAGGTGTGGATCTACAGGTGAACAAGACAGGAAATAGGGAGCTTCATTGGTAGGATACTACAAGACAACACTTCGGGGGCAGCGTGTGGCTTTTCGTTCTGTTGGATGTGGGAGATCATTCTGCAGCTGGGTTCACAGCTAAGCTTGAAGAAAGCAGCCCTGTGTGACACCTTGTTGAAACATCAAGGGCTGTTTACCTGAACCTTCAGAGTTCATATACCTTGGTGAAACGGTCAAAGCTCTCCTTTAGCTGCAGATGTTTCCCTGTTTTGCTGGCCAGGTCCATCCACTTCCCCTTGAACCACTTAATAGCGGGTTTCCGAAGCAGGTCCTTGGCTTCCACCTTAGCAATGAAACTGGCATCTCCCCCTGACAATATGCAAAAGTCAGCAATCTCCATTGAGGGGTGCCATTCTGATCTCTCTGTATTTAAGTTACCTAAAAAGCAGAGACTTCCAGTTTTCTGTCAGAGCCAGATTCCCTCCATCACTACTCAACCAAGCTGTGATCATGGAACTTACCCACATTGATGGAGGTGGTCTGTGGCTTCTCAATGAGTAGGGTGGAGAGTGGGGGGGTCTCAATCTGCTTGTCCAAGTCCTCTGGAGCCTGTCCATCTCCCAGGGACCACACTGCTCATTCAGGAGAGAGGTACCGTCACCTAGTCAGTGCCCCTTCAAAACAGACATCTGGCTGCCCCACACATGACGCTTTCACTCATATTTTCATACTCATTCATCAGGATTTGGGAATCATGGGAATACCCACACAATACAGTTCCTCACTATATTGAGAATAAAGTGTCGATCTACACACACGCGCACACACACAAGTATCTGGACATTCAAAATGTCACTTTTGTCCTACTCCAACTTAAATTAAATTAATTAAATTTGTCCTACTCCAGCTTTAATTTGCAAAGCGAAACAAGACTGACAGAAAGCAGAAGCACAGAAAAGCACTCACCAGCTTCACTGTTGATAGTAAATCATTCATTGGAAAATTGTAGGAAAATTGCACTTCAAATGCACTTAGTCCATCTTATCCATACCTTTCCAGTATCTTCCTTAATATTTTTCTTGTCTGTATTCCAGCCTTTTCCTTGTGTATAGATAAATATTCACCCCCTACAGGATCCAGTGCTGCTCTAGTAAAGTCACTGCAGTTGTGCAGTGGCAGTTCAGCTCCATCTCTCCTTCCCCCTCCAAGGCTCAGCATCCACGCAGTTTAACAAACCAGCCGCGTTCTGTACCTTACCCCACATTAATGGATGTTAAGAGTACGGACTGAAAATGCGTCTGGGTTGGCATTGGACATCGCTTTCCTATAGTGTTTTTGCTCCGATTACTATTACCGTTGTTACTGTTATTGTTATGACCACTGTCATACAATATTACCTGAGTCCTTCCTCCCCACAGCTGACTCAGGAACGCTATCATCTAAACGAAGATAAAAAGATGTTTAAAAAATATAATGCGCAATGGTGACGGAAAGTACAAGGCAGCAAGCACACGGCACGCGATAGACACGAAGGGACAGGCGTGCAGTGTTAGTGCAGTGTTAGTGCAGTGCACCTCTGTGCTATCTTTAGCAATCTGCATCTGTGCTGTTGGGGACTAACATAGTGACATGCTGTACTTATGTGGTATATGATCTGGCAGGTGTGCAAATTATTCCTGATTAAAGCGGTCAGTGCTTGGCCTGCTATACCAAATACCTGGGTTTGAGACACAGCCCTGATAATGATAAAAGAGAGGGGCAGGCATGAAAGGGCAAAATAAAACAAGTATGATTTTTGGGGGTGGTGTGTCGCTTGGTGGGTTAGGTTGCTGGATTAAATCCCATGGTTGGCACACTGATGTCACCACTGGGCCCCTGAGCAATGGCCCTAACCCACAACTGCACCAGGGACAGGCTGACCCTGATTTCTCAACAAAAAAAAAGAAAACACAGCTTTGGATAGAAGACTGTAGTAAATAAACTGAAGTGTAAATATTCTTCTGCAATGAATAATTTAATATGTGTTAACATACAGGTATCCATCGACTTATGCCTGGGTTGTGTCTCATAACTGAAGATGTAAGTCAATCTGAACGTATTTCGATCATTATAGGACAGAGGTCAAATATACTGTGTAACATGAGATACAATATCACACACATTTGACTAAACCTCTATAGAAGCAGTACAGTTGGTTTGATTTGGTTCTTTCCACATGCCGCACACGTGGTACAATACATCCCCTAAAGTCCTCTGCGTCTGCATCAGACCTCTGTCGATATATTTTATTAATGCTGTCATGAGACAGAAGATCGACCAAACGTTGCACGAAAAGATGATACATAATAGGACATAAGTCGATGGATGACTGCATATGTGATGAAAAGAATTTCAAAGGACGGTTTATGAATAAGTGAAGTGGTGTTACATGTTAGCATAGCAACGATAGCAAGCATAGCAGACAATCCCATGTGACAAAACAAACTATTTAAGTGACAAACTGTGGAACACGCATTAGGGCAGACCCTCTCTATGTGAATGTTAAGGCTACGGATTAAAGCTGCACTTCATTACTCATGATAATTAACTGGCTCCTAAATTGCAATGTACATTCTTAAAAACATAAAACATGTCTTAGGACATGTTTATTATGGAAGAGGCAGTTCTTCCATGTCAGCCTGACCTACAAGCTCCATCAGAACTGAACGTCTGTTATGAACTGTAAGCCATCCTTACTAGCAAGGTCTACAGACAGTTTCTTGAGTGAACCGGCATCGTCTGTGAAGGGAAGCACAATGAGAACGGAGAGGTGAAAATCTGCCAATCTTAAGGAGAGGAATAGGAAGGAATAACTCAGTGAGGTGGAGCAGGCTGAGGGTGTAATGTATAAGCAAAAATATCTGCCTAAAATACAGATTATGAATGTAATGAGGTGCTACGTGCTAATTAAGAAAAAGAAGTCATCTGCCTTTTTAAATCTTCTAACATTTCTTCCTTGGAGTAGCATGATTTAAACATCTAACTCAGTTTCTGTATATCAGTTATGCTAAAAATGTGCGTTGAAAACAAATCAAGGATGGCTTTACCACAGGTAGACCGGTAGAACCTTCATCAGTACAAACATGTACATGTGTTACTTATATATATATAAACACAGACTGCACACACAAAGCACATATACATTGTTTCTGCATATATGATAGATGTGTAATGTCACATCTATACAATTATATAACTAGGACCAAAAAAATAAGCTTTGTGTGCTTGTAGGAAAGCGGTCTTTCACATTGCATTTTAAAGGCAGCACACATATGAAAAGCATACATGTATGTAATATGCGTATACAAACATAGCATTAGTTGAGAAGCTATGCATTATAGAAATGTTTTATGCAGGAAAAGCATGTGGATAAATTGATGAGCAAGTGCCCATTAATCTGTTATAATTGGTGCTGCACATCCCTGAGGAAGTGAATGGGAGTTTCTATTTAGTGGCGTACGTAGAGTTCTACCATATACCGAAGAGAATGCTTGCTATCGTTTTTGAAAATGTTGGCGAAAACACCTTCAACACCTAACCGATAAAGTCACCAAGATGTATGTTGATCCATAAACTTGACTGGAAAGTCCGTGCCGTCCCGGACTCTCAAACAGAGGAGATGGATTGGTTCTATATCCACTTTATCGTAGTACCTAATATTTATCATCACGGTCAGGGTAGAAGGGGGGTGGTGAGGCATAGTTGTTACAGTCACCAACCTGAAGGGGGCGGCGGTGAAGGGGTGCTGTTGGTGGTATCCTCATCTTTATCTACAATAAAGTTGTGATTGGTGTGCCAATCGTTGAGGCCAACGTCCATCACCGGCAGGGAGGCAGAACAAGCAACAATAAAGACACGACACATAAGACCACATGTATGTTTACAACATGGGGGGGGGGGCATGATGAGAGCAAACACGTATCGATGAGACAGAAGCACACACGTGTGGACACCGCACACGCGACGGTGGCACAGAAGAGGGTGGTATGGATGCACTCGTGATCACCGCAGAGAAGCGTGACGTGTGAAGCCACGGATGTGTGTGTGACATGGAGGGAGGGGAGTGGATGCACACGTGTGCTGTAGGAAACAAGCGTGAATAGGGCCATGCCTGCTGGTTCAAGATACAATAAAAACTGAGGAACATCACACAATGCTGTCATGGGGAACGCTAGTTGATGTATCCAATGGATGGAGACTCAGCAGTCAATCAGAACGATGCCATGTCGGGGAAATTGACAGATATATCCTCCAGCAGAGCTCTTTGTAAGGAGGGCCCAGGTCCTGAGCTCTGTCTCCAGCAGCAGAGAGCACCAGCGAGCACCTTCTCCATATCTTTGACACGCCTTCACGGTTCAGCGTGTTGACTTGTGCCATTTAACGCTATTCCACATGGCGCAAACACGGCAGCTTACAGTAATCAGCATATTAAACTAACGGGCCAAAATGATCTTCACCGTATCCAAGACATGAGTAATAGACAGAGCAGATGACAAGCTGAAGATACGCGTGACACTAAGGCTTGTTTCTACTTTAGTGACGAAGCTCCGGCACAATGTCAGAATCTCGTCCCAAGGTCAGCGGAGGCTTGCTGACAAGTGACAGCTCCGGGTCCCTGAACTTTCCGGGAAAACAGCAGGGCTCCGTGATGCGCACTATCTGTGGCTCGCCGGTGATGTCACCGCTGCTGCAGGCAGAATCCAAGCCGGGCCCTTTTTTTGGGCCGATCAGCAGCTGTCCGCTCTCCTTTCCAGGAGGGGCAATCCTCTGGGGGTAGGGGGCATGTACACAAGCACAGAGCCAGAAGGTCACACCCAGCTTCCGACCTTCTGGGATGGGAGGTGGAGGAGTGGGTGGAGCTGCCACCGCGAGATCTGGCCCGTTGTCCTCCTGCTCCATACTGTTTGGCGGCTCTGGGCAAGGCGAGGCTGGCAGGCGTTACAGACAAGGGCGTAGGGGTTCCATATTGGGGGGACACAACTTCATAATTTAAATGCAAAGGTCTCTTGTTTTTTTTGGGGGGGGGGTGAAGCCAAATAAAAAATTTGGGGTACACCCCCCCCATCCCCCTGTTTCCTATGCCCCTGGTTACATGCACCAGACAGTTACAGACCATCAGTGTGAACCCACTACTCACACCTCACACACTGGTTGTACAAACATCTCATAGACCGTACATACTAACTACCCCAAAAACCATGCTGTGCGCATACAGGTTACACACACTCTACTGTCACAGGATCTTTTCACAAATATGTTCTACGTCCGTTACCAATACTTTAAACTTACCTTTGTGTAAAATGACTTACACGTGGATGAAAGACCCTTTACGTATTAAACAGAGCTGTTAGTGTGTTAATCCTTTCTCTCGCAAATGGGCCACGCCTGTATTCTGGAAAACATTTAGAACATCTTCGGTGAAGATGAAAAATTTGTAGGCAGAAATCCCTGTTTCAACGCACTAAATCTCGGGTTAACACACAAACAAAAATGAGCATGGATTTTATGTTGGCCCACAGTGTAAAAAGCAACTGCGATGTCCCAAAGGCCATGTGACGTTGGTGATTTTAAAAACGCACTTTCCAACCGAAAAATACACTAAAATTAAAACTTTCTGCCACAGGTTGTACTGAAGCACACGAATGGTGTTTATTAGCTGGATTGTTAATGGTTAATAATACTCTTCAGATCAAGCTGTCACCTCCCACCCGGCAGTAAAAACTCACTCTGACCCACTGCCCCTAACCCCTAATATTGCATGTACATGCAAAAACACTGCATACGTCTAGCAATCTGGAGAGTACTGCTACAAAGCTTATCAGCGCCACCAAGTGGCTGGAAGTCATGAGCACACTCTGGAGACAGTTCAGTACTTACCAGGGGGAGGGGACATGCAGGGCACCTCCTCCGTGACCCCCGCGTCTACAGCCACTATGGGCTCCGTCACCTTGCCCTCCACGGGCTCCTTCACTTCCCCCACTACCACTGGCTCTGGTACCTCGTTTGCTGCTTCTGTACAGTACACACAGCACCCCCACCCTCCAGCTAAAGCAGTGGGCCTTCAGTGCATCACCCAGGCTGCAAAAGCACTGGGCGAGCAGTGCGTAACCAGCTGCATTGCTGATATAGAATAGATATAGAATGACTAGACTGGTTCCCTGCCTTGAAAGCCATGGTTGTATTTGAAAGAAGAGTTGAGCTGTGATGTATAAGAACCAAATCTAGCATTTTCACTTCATAACAAAAGATTGTCAAGGTTTTTTAGAAAGTGTATTGTAGAACAAGCTAATAAAAGGTTGAAGTATATTGTCAATCTAGTATTCTATATCTGCAGTGCAGTGATTCATTGATAAGCAGCATTATCCAGGTCTGTGCGTCAGTGCATCTTGAAATTTCGCTCTGTGACGAGTCTGAATTTTGATAAACATTTAAAAGAGTGGCATTTGCATTAACCGCTTTCATGAAATTCAGTGAAAATGAACCTTTATGTCAAATTCTGATGGGGTTTTTTACCCATTAAGAAATTGGATATTTATAAAAGCGCTGAAAGCCAAATCAAGGGCCAGGAGGCACGAGGCCTTCCGTTTGTTCACCCGCCACAGACATCTGCTGAGCACGGAGTTTGGAAAGCAGCTCCTGCTCTACACTGTGAGAGGGGCCGGGGTCCAACGTGGCCTCCCTGTCACTCACAGCTCATTCACACGTGCAAACCCATGCAAATCATGCACCAAGAAGCCAGTGGCAGCAGCAGGACCGAGCAGCAGATTTCCTGCCAGGCAGCCAGGGGGCAGCAAGGCCAGTGCAAGGCTGTGCAACTGTGTGTGTGTGTCTGTTTAATCATATGTATGTGTTCAGAGCACAAGCATGTTTAGACATGTGGCCAGTGTGATGAAACTGTCCAAGTATGTATATAGAGACAGGTGTTTCTATAAGGAGCCACAGATTAGCACGACAGGACAGGCATTGGACTAGTGTGCGTCAGCCTGCCAGGCTGGTTGGTGTGTGTGTGTGTCTGTGTGTGTGTGTGTTTCCGTGTTGCCTGAATGCATTCGGCTGTCAAAACGGGTCATGTAGAAAGGACAGGCGGGGGTGTAAACAAAATGAAGGCAGTAAAGACCTCTGACCACCCAGAAAGTGTGAACAAACACAAATACGTGACATGAATCAACCAAAAAGTATACCAGTACAACCGTGAAACAAACAGTGTGGATTAAACAAAACAGATAAAGAGAAACAGTGTCGATGGAGAGAGACGTGTCTAAGGCACTGGAACGTGATGAAAGTGAAGCAGACAGCAGAAGAAAAAAATGGGAGCGGATGAACCTGGGATAGAGAGCTAAAAGCAAATGGGTGTAACAGGAAGTAACAGATGAGCGAATGGGATGGTGAGAGTACACATGCACCCACCTGGTGGAGAAATCTCAAGTGAGATCTCAGGGAGGGGCAGGGCGTCAATACTGTCTGGGGCAACATTCTCTGAGTATACATGACAGACACAGCGGGGTGACACTCTGCACCACCAAAGCACAGGGGCAAGACAAAGAATCTGAAGGCGCACGTCCTGTCAAGCGACGACAAAAAAGCAGGCTGATTTTGGTGTGACGGGAACAAAAAAAGCTGCTATGACATGTGGGGCAGATCGACAGGGGGGGGAGACCTTGTATGATATCAGCATACAAGTTTTGCACTGATCAAGTACATGTGACAAACACAGTAGCAAGCAAAAATGCTGTACCAGTGGGCTTTATGACAGAGACTTCCAAGCTACACTATGAAGGTCAACTCAGCCATTGAGCGACACATAGAACTTCAGGGCTTTGCAAATCTGCTGGAGGTTCTTAGGGGTTCAAATGGCCCATGTGAGGGGGGTGTTTGACAGCATAGGCGGTTCTCATTTAGAATTGCATGAGCAGACAGTTATACGTTTGTCAGAGCTTTCACAGAGCTTTTGTTTTCACATTGAGACTACCTTCACCGTCTAACACTGCTAACAAAACTGGGAGTCCTGCAGTGATGCTGACTAACCTGATCCCTAACCCGCAACCTAACCCTAACCCAAACCTGAACCCTTCCGTGTTAAACTTCCTCATGTTCCACCATCCCAATCAATCTTCCAAGTGTCCGTGTCTTGAGCATCGCATCCGTTGCGTCTCCATCCCCGACGTCATGCTTACTCTCATTCAAACATAGATCAAGTCGCACCTACACTCGGGACCTCAGACAGCTGTCTGACCTCTGACCTCTGACCTCTGCCCATACAGTACAAAGTATGCGGTGTTTTACTCACCTTCAGGAGGAGCACTGGTGGTTTCTGTGGAGGAGAGAGAGATTTCTTCTAACTATGCACATAGCATCAAATCTCTCTATATTTCCTTAATTAACAGATCTGCTGAGTGGCAAAAAAATGTAGCTATTAATATGGAACAAAAATTTAAAACTCAAAGAGGAGGTACTAATTAATTTTCACTTGATCAGCTAAGAATTCTGTTATTGACATAAACAGCTATTTCCCCGGATTCTACAGTTGAAGCTCTGTAGAAACTTAAGTTTGAAGGATGTCCAGATTTATACAAAATATTTCAAGTAATATTATCAAGTAAGCAACGCTATTCTCAATAACTTAAGTCAAAAATAAGAATTTTTTACACCAAGTTTAGTGGGGATTTAATTAACTGTAGGGTACAGCAGACAGTTCTTATATTCATTTATATTAGCATAATACAAAATCTAACCACCATTTAATTAATCCTAACTAATCCTGCAAGGTCATCTATATTTCCTATGATATTTGTATGCTCCACAATTTGTAGTGATTATAGGACATTTTTATACCCTGTATTTGGTATTCAAGTTCCTATTACATATAAAATTAATTTCATGCATGACATATGAAGTAATACGAGCAGTTGACAACAGTGTTTCCAATTTAGTAAATAGCACTATGACTGCCTCCTGATTTGGTCCGCCGTAGCTAAACTTGGACAGATAGTTACAGAAAGGGTGCCAGACCTTTCCAGAGCAGATTCTAAACCACAGAGACCAAAGTGCTCCCTTCACATTCCAACAGTGACATGTTACTCAGACCCTGCAGACCGCTGCCGTCAATCAGAATATCTGGGGCTCCCTCTGGCCTTATTCCTGAATGGATTATTCCCAACACACAACATTTCCTCAGTGTAGTGTTGATGAAGGTGACTGACTCACAAATGAAGCAGTGGTCCCCCTGGTGGAGACTTGGCACCATGCAGCTTCCACCACTCAGCCAGAGACAGAAACATGATGATGATGAGACTCCTGGGTGGATAATACCACTCAGCCTCATGTTCCTGCACAAACTTTCTGCTTGTCGTTCTTTCTTCAGGAACACCAAGTACTTTTATGGCCCTCGTCAATTTCTGAGAAGGCTACTGAACCGCCATCGCTATGGACCCAGGAGGACACCGAATATCACTGTGCAAGCCTTTGACACGGCCATGATTCCCCTGTAGCACATGGCAGCTCTTCCCCCTGCTGCTCCCAACCACTCATAATGGGGTGATGTAAACTTAGCAAGTTAAGGATGCCCATGTATGGTGGGTTGTTAGTTCAAACCCCCTGCCCAACACCAGTAACCAGATGCACAAGAATTTCCTCCTGGGATCAATAAAGATTATATTATTTTTTTATGACTGTTGGGCCCAAGTACAGGGCCTTTAACCCTACCTGCCCCAGGGACACTGGCTGACCCTATCCCTACCTGCCTCAGGGACACTGGCTAACGCTAACCCTACCTGCCCCAGGGACACTGGTTGGCCCTGTTCTCGTTCTCTGATTCTTCCTTGCTCTGGACAGAAGTTTTTGCTTAAAAAAAATGTAAAAAAGTTATCTTAGGTTCCATTTTCTAGATGTTCTCCTTCTCCAAGGCTAAGCCAGAGCGTCTTATCGAGCCCGTAGAAAGGCCTCATTTCCCTCACCAAAGATCATATCTGAGTTGAGTAAGGTATTGTTTTCAACCCTCCAAAGAGCCCGGGCAGCTGACCATCCGGCAGGTATTCCCAGCTGTCGCCACGGCACTGGCTGTCGACAGACAAGCTCATCAGGCTCTTTTTCTCCCACTGCTTCATTGGCTTAATATAGATCTTTTTCTTCAAATAAGGACTCTTCTGTCCACACAGTGAGCTACCATGCAGTTACTAGTCAGGATACCCTAGTCTATAGTACAGCAATATCCCCGAAATGCTACATGTCAATGCTTAACAGGAGCTATCGAAATATGCAAAGCAAAAATTATGGCCGTCACAAAGGCGACAGGAACAATAAACTGCAACCATCATAAATATACTCAGGTGAGGACATGTAATCGACACCTAGAGAAAATCAAGGCTGTGGCATGCAATGGGCTGACCAGCACCTCTTTTGCCCCACTGCATGCTTGTGTGTGTGTGTGTGTGTGTGTGTGTGTGTGTGTAGAGCTCTGCCAGATAACTGTTCCAGGCCACAGAGTTCTTTGGGTTTTACATGTTGAAGCTCCCTACCACAGGCAGAGGAATAGAGATTAAAAGGGCAGTCATTCTGGACTATTCCGGGGTTCTGTAATCCCTGTCCCAAGGGGAAAACAGACACAAGTCTCCTGTCCTTCAATAAAAAGAATCCCATCATTTAAAAAACTAAGTCTGCAGGCCAAACTTGTCTACTTTAGTCTAGCACTGCCTTTTCTTGAGAATAATGACTTGCAGTCCATTAATCTTCTTTTTTTCAGTCTTTGACAGCTGTCCAAAGAAGACACCTGTTGAGCAGATAGGCTCTGAACAACATTGCGTTCCCTGTCAGGCAGCCTGCGACCACAGCAAAGGCAGTCCTGCACACTGAAGGTGGGTAGTTGTATGCGTGAGGGTTGGGAGATGATACAATGCTGGTTTACTAGTGCTCTCATGACTCAGGGCGAACACCATCCACAGGACTCCGTTGCATATGGAAGCACTGGCTGAAGAATTAGTGTCTGAGATAGTTTCTTCAGGTGCATAAACAAATAAGAGAAGCAGAGTGGCGTGAGGAGGAATGAGTGCTATAAACCAATTTTTTCAGCCTAGGTGGATTTCTTTGTCTGTCAACATCAGCCAGCAGCTGGGGGGGGGGGGGGTTCAAGTGTTACCTCATTGGCAATTGACATATTTATAAGGAGGCATTACAATAACAGAGACAGTGCACATTTCAGAGATTCCACACATGCCTTTACTGATCCTCATTGTTTGTGTACATCTGCTAGCTGGCTGTGTGTGGCACAAACTGTGCAAAACTATACTAAACATGTTTGCCCATATCTATTTCTGTCCCACAAAGGCCAATCAATCAACAGCCCCTCAGGACAGCAATGAGCGACCAAAAAAGGGGGGAGAGGTTATCATCACTCTCTGCTTAACGCAGGCGACTTCAATAACCAAGCAAGTGATACCCGAGACCACATGGGAAGTATGTAGTAGGGTGTGTGATGGCTTCACCCAACATGAGAGAACAATGAAGCAAACTGATGCAGATAACGGGTCTTTCCAGAAAACCCCGCTGTTCTTAGTTACATTTCTCATCATGGATTCCTTATTCATCAACGGATCACAACCAAAAATCCATCCATCCTTATTCTGACAGCAGATAACAACAACTGGGTCAACAATTACATATTTCATATATAGCTTTCTTAGATGTGGTGATCCACTTCCTTTGGGGTAACAAGGTCTGATGAGTTAACATCATGCCAGGAGTAATAAAATACTTTCATCAAAGTCATATTCTGAATTACAGGAAGCTGCCCACAACAGACATGTCCAAGATCTCTCAATCAATCTATAATCATCGAAAGGGTTAATTTGTGAAACCACTATTTACTATATAGTTTGGTTTTACATAAATGAATTTGTGTTATATATTTTTCTGGGCAAAGGTTAATGACATTTCTAAATGCTATTCTTCAGGGTTAGGCTAATATCCTGTCATCACCACATTAGGTCATGCTAACTGTTGACTAGCCCTTCATCCCAAAGTAAAAAAAAAATAATTGCACAAGTTGCACACACACCCATTGAGTAATGTAAGAAAGCATCGAAACTTTCCGAGTTCCTTAAAAAACACTCAAAATAAGCAGCTTAAGCAAAAACAAAGGATCTGGAGGGAAAAACCTCTGATCTAAATCTATATGTTTGTGTGAAAACAACCAGCAAACTGTTATCCTCTTTCATGTTCCGCTTTGCAGTTTTCCTCTGGCATGAAGATGAGTAACAGGAAGCTCTTACCTTTTGTTGTGGGCTCTGGCATTGTGAATGATGCTGTTATACCAGCGTGAGCAGATCACTGGTAGGCTGCGAGCCCCACGGAAGAAAGCCGGAGTTAGGGTCTGGGATGGGGACCCTTTGCACAAGTGTGACCAAAGATTAGGTGGAAGATGAACAGGAGAGAAATGGACCTTCAGTCCACAAGAGTGGCAGCTCAGTGACAAATTAAGGGGTGACAGGCTTCTGGTCTTTATACGGAGAAGTTTTGGCCCCTCCTCTAGGTGCTAGACAATGAAGTTACTCTCTCCCCAGCTGCAGCATCACACCCCTCTAGCCTTCCTATGGACCAGCCCACATCCATGAAAAACGTCTTCCAGAATAAACCAATGGATTAAAACAGGAGGGATACATACGGTCCTTCAGGCCAGGTTGGGTGAGTCCTTCCCTAGCAACACCCATAAGAGCCTTTGACGGGGAACAAGGGCAACTAGGTTGGATTACATACCCCACATGTCATTAGTACTGCTGGATTAGTAATGCCATAGCAGTGAGAGTGCGGTGTCCGGGGTGGGGGGCGATCCAGAGAAGTGTGGCAAATACCACAGGGAAGCTTATATTCCTGAAAATTTGCTTCTGCCAGCCTTTACTCACCTGACTCTAACAGTGTGTGTCACATACTGCCTAGGTGATGTAATCTTCTATACAAAAGCAGGTACTTACATCCACATGACTTGCTTCTTTAGTGAGTCGGGAGAACCCATTTTATCATTGGCCTCTTTCAACACACGGAAAAGCCTACTACGTTTCCATCAAGTTCCACGGAAGAAGCAGGAATAAGGAAGAAACAGCCGGACAAAGACGTACTGATGGCAAAGAAATACAATGGCCCTGAAGCAACGTCACCACTGCTATGAAAGCCGGTGAAGCAAGCAGAGTGTGAAGGTAGGCTACGGTAAAAGACTGCAAGAAGGGAGTGGTTTTTATGTGCACAAAACAACAGAAATTGAGTATCACTTTGCTTTTTTCCATCACCATAAATCAATAGACTGTTTATGTAACGTCAGTAAACTCACTGCTCCTTAAAGCTCACAGTGCACTGATATGCAGCCAGTGGTCCTTGACGATCGTCAACCACTTGGAGGCAGCACTCTAAGTAAAGTGAGGCTTGAGGGCGGTGCTCGTGCATGATGCCCAGTGCAGCTCGAAAAAACCGGAGCTACCGGGTCAGTCTGCAGAGCTCTTGCCAAGAGAAAGATCTGCTTAATCCAGGAGGGATTCCATCCATGAGCACCAGTCTGAAAGAGCCAAAGCAATAAATACTAAAGAGATGCCTGGGAGCTAGATATATTGCCTATACTTAGAAAGCTATCATAAACCTTGACATTTGACATATCTGACATGGAAAGAGAGACTGATAGTGAATTTTGAGATTGGCATCTTGCTTTAGTTCCTAATTAACCTTTTAGCACTTGAGTGAGCAGTAAATCAATCCCAAGACTTGGGATTTACTCAAGTGAGCAGTAAATCAATCCCAAGAAGAAGACTTGGGCAATGAGGCTCAAAAACCATCTGATTGAAAGAAAGAAGCTTGATTAGGTCTGATGTTTCCTCTTACAGCATATCAAGAGGCTGAACAGGCTGTCTGTGGAAGCAGTTATGTGTTAAAGACCTGTGATTGCTATAAGGTAATGCTTTGTACCTCTCCTCTGCTTGCAGACAGGTGGGGGATGATAAGTGCCTTCTTGACAATTCACTTGACAGTCAGGACAGAGGCCCCAAGCAAACATTCACACACCGGTGATTATGGATTTACCCCTCTACCTCAAATAAGAGTTGAATGCCACATGTCAGGACACCTCATATATCATACCACAGTGTTTCCCAATCCGGTCCTCGGGGACCTGCAGACGGTCCATGTTTTTGCTCCCTCCCAGCTCCCAGCAAAAAAGTGGACTGTCTGGCAGGGAGCTGGGATGGAACAAAAACACAGACCATCTGTGGGTCCCTGAGGACTGGATTGGGAAACACTGTCTACGAGACTAATATGAGGACAATGAGAACTTGAATAAAAATTACTCGTAGAGTGTGATTAAAGAATTGTAGAATTTCATGCAACGTGTAAATTGACTAATTTGATTTTCCAGCTTATTGTAATCTTCATAAATCTGTGTTCTTGACACTGGAACATAACACCACAAAAACTGGCAATATTTATTCATCAGATTGATGGATTTTTATAAAGCGAACTCAAATGCATAATGAGTGTAGAATTAACACTGTCAGTTTTGCTGTGATGTTGATGCAAAATTCTGTATTGATAAATAAAATAATGCAACAAAGCTGGTAATTCTTTATTTTGCAATAATCTCCGCATTGCTCTTAGGTGTGGGGGGCTTTGGATTAAAAGAATATTCGCAAAAAAGAGCAGAGTTAAGAAGGGGTCCTGAGAATCTGGCTTATGTAACAGGTTTCAGAG
This sequence comes from Mormyrops attenuatus, assembly GCA_026777985.1. NCBI lineage: Eukaryota > Metazoa > Chordata > Actinopteri > Osteoglossiformes > Mormyridae > Mormyrops > Mormyrops attenuatus. Next base: position 10,891,526 of record JAODKC010000001.1, read on the forward strand.
CCAAGGTTGAAGAATGTGGCCTTTCTTGGTAGCAGACACAGAGATCTGTGTTAGACCATATATATCTCAGGGTGGGCTCCAGTTAGATGAGGGGGGCTTAGGGTATTATCATGTGGGCTTGATACAAAGTACCCACAAAACATTTGGAAGTGCTCTGGCTGGACGATGAGTCACATCACAGATTCGTTTTAGCCGATACGTCATAGCAGGGGAAGAGAAATGGCGTATGAGTGTTTTCCCAAGATCTGTAGCACCCCCTGCTGGCTGACCCCATTCTGTGCGGTACACAGGTGCACCCCTGTTTTGAAAGTGCATTGTTAGATCAAAGTCAATATAACTTTGACGCATCCGAGTCTCATTCCGGAATTCTAGTAATAACAACCCCGAAACATTTATTGATGTATTTAACTCATCAGCTTATCTGTTAAAAGGAACCACAGAAATCCACTCAACAGAACCTGTAGAACAGACCAGCCAGTATCATCAGCCACTATTATGCTGACTTCATTTCTCTGAAACATTGTGCCACTTTCAGAAGCTATTGCACAAATTCAGAAATTTTGACTAGACTGGAACTTCAACATGTGATGTATTTACTCATCTATAGACAAAAATTAAGAACCACAAACACTTGTGCAAACTTCCGCCATTCTCGTGATAAGGGGATTATTTTAACCACCATTTCTTCCTGATCAGTTTTGCTCCCTTTGGAATACAGACCATTCTAACCCATCATGGAAGGCATGGACAATGAAACCATAAATAGATTATTCTCTCCCTCCTCTTAAATAAGGAGATGGAAAATGACTCTGTGTCATGATCAGAATTTTGGCCCCTGAGAAAGGATCCATTCCTGAGAAATTGTTTTCCTGTTCACATGATCCAGGCCCCACTTGTATCAGCTGTGTGACTTTATCTTGATGATGTGAAATATCTTCATGTTGTACTCCCCCCCTCTCTCGATCGCAAAAAAAATCCAATGTGTGGGCATTTCTCTATAAAAAAAAGACATGGTACAAACTGCAGATAGTTCGTGCAGACTAGCTCGCCTTTTTACTTGTCAGGGATTGAACGAACTGGGAGGAGATCAAACGACAGGAATTACGGGGTCCTGGACACTGTCAGTAACACACAGATACCCAGTACACTCCATCAATTCTCCAGGTTCTCAGAAACATAAACCTCCCATAATCTGGGTTATTTCACATCACGCAGACCTCTGCTGTCAGAGAATCACGGTGACCACACCAGCTCTGTAAGGGCAGGCCTTCCACAGTCCAATTTACCAAGCATTTCATATGAGAACATTCAAGCCACATATTTCTTGGAAGAACAAGGCAGCAATACAGGTCTCCATGTGTTTGGGCTGGTAGGGACTAATAATATAGGGGCAAAATCAGCTGAGAGACTTCAACCCTCAGATTTACTACTAAGATAATGTCAAACCGGCAGGAGTATTACAAAGCATAAGTAGGCTATTCAGAAATACTGTATCAATATACAGAAATCAAAAAGCAGAACATATGGAAAAAACTTTTCCCAACAGTCTTTTGCGGTTACTTGAAACTTAAAACCAAAATTGTTTCCTAATTCACAATCTAATATTATTAAATAATACTTTTCATACAGTTAACGAGCAATGAACTAAACCTGCTTAACGGGTAACTAAAAAGAGCCTATGGCGGTACCTTTCCGTCTGTTAAGCAGAGATATATGTCTGTTTTCATTACTTTTACCTTAGTTTTTTTTTTTATTTTTAGGTTGGTAAACAAGCTATTTATCTATACTTTAAATACCATTTCGTTTTTTCGAGCGAATTTATATATATATATCAAATTCACAATTATGAAAATGTGGGGATGGCTGTGGGGAAAATATTTTCAGAAATATACGAATCATTGTGTTAATAACAGCAGTATTATAAATTCGCGACCCGTTTTTAGTCACTTAAAGCTAAAGTATAAAACGTTCAGCTTTCCCAGCTTGACTTTATATACCTTGGTTAAGTCAGCCTCATATTCGATATTCAGTATTCCGGCTTTAATAACATTTACTGCAAATAAGTTAGGACGTTTATAATGACGGAATTGTGATGAGGCTTACTTAACCGCGGTACTTTTTATATCTTTAAATAAAAAACATTAATTCAGCGCTACGACTTCTCTTTTTCTTAGACGGCGGCAAACTGGCTTGAGGACAGCAATATAGCCTCACGTTCTTGGGGGTTGTGGGTTTGAATCCCGTCCCTGCTGTAAAAGTGCGAGTTTTCCGTGTTTTTCCTGTACCGTGTGGCCTGTGTCAGACAGCAGTAATACCCTGTGGGTATTAACTTTAATTTAAGCGGCGTTTTACTGACCTCTACTGGCCAAGGAAAAAATACCTCTACATAAACTGTTTAATGACGCCTACACAGTGCATTTCTAAATAATAATAATAATTGATACTTTATTGATTTCCATGAGGAAATTCTCTTTACACCTCCCCCAACTTGGGCAGCCGCCTGTTGAGGTTGAGGGCCCTGCTCAACGACCCACAGATGGGCCGAGGTCAGGCTCAAACCGGCGACCTTCATGTTTATTTTGCCCTGTTTGTCTTTTGAGGACCTACTCTGTGCGTTTTTAATCTATGAATAGAATGTACTTTTGGAGAAAAATAATGATTTACAGAAAATCTGTGCATTGGCACTAATCCTGGGCTAACTCTCACACACGTTCTACTTGCAATTTACCATTATGGTGAACACATTATCATCATTAATGTTATTGCTGTCCTAAATATGTCTCATCGGAATGCCATATTCGTATCTGTTCTAACATAACACAATGCCACTTTAATTCTTTAATCTTAATTAAAGTACATATTGTTTATTTGAAGTACATATTGCTTATTTGTTATTTATCTGCTATAATATTTTTAGTTTTCAGTTATCGGTTTTTATTTAAACTAATGCATAATCTCAGGAGATATTCAGGGTTACATTTTACTGCAAGTTATATGTGTATAACTGCGCATGTGACAAATAAACTTCTTGAACTGAATTGAACTTAATTGAATTGAATTTATGATAGGTGTGATCTGATTAACGGATGTAATCATTCATATATAGGACAACATCTTCAAAATCAAGCAACAAATAAATTAACTCCTCAAAACCGACCCAGTGACATCAGATTAAATTTCAGATGAACTGGACTAGCCAAGACACACATTTAGTGTAAATCATTTTATTATTTTTCTCCAAAAATACATTCTATTCATAGACTCAAAAAGAGTAGGTCCTCAAAAGACAAACAGGGAAAAATTTACAAAAATCTCCGCATTTATGAAGCAACAACATGTTCCCTGGGTTTCCTAAATGCGGGAAGCTTATATTGCCTTGGAGGCAAATAACAAGTGAACAATGATAACTAACTAATAAAAAACGATAATAAAATAGAGCTAGAGTTTATCAGAGTGCCACGTGTCCCCAAGATACAAACCAAGCTTTTATTCTAATAATCGTAGACACAAAATTAACCAATCTGTATTTACAAAGCTTTGTTAGGATTTTGCTACTGCAGTGAATATTGGGAAGATCACAGTGTTACAGGAAGCCATTGCAACACACTATACATCAAAACATATCATTTATGAAGGACAGGAAAAATGAAATTACACCATGATAAAAGAGGGACATTTTGAGTGGAACATGGATAGACATGAGCAGAAGTCTGCAGTGACCACAGAAATAGGGACTGGAGCACAAAGAACCTCAGATCACGGCTTCAGAAACATTTCACCATTTTAGGCTTTTTTTCTCAGAGAAATTTGCATGGTTAGTATTCTTATTACTAGGCGTTCAGCATTTATTTATTTTATGTTTTGACCACTTTAGCTCAGCCTGAGCGTGACATCATAGTCATTGTCACAGGGATAGTGTCCATACCAGCTGGGCCAGTCTGGTGGCAAGGCGTCATAGTAGACTTGCTCAGTGGGGATGCACTGGTGGTGAGACACATCTCGTGGGGGATGGGCAGGGGCGTGGCCAGGGGCGTGGCACTGCATGTGGCCCGAGCTCAGTCGCTGCAGGATCAGGGGGTTGAATTGGTAGGTGAGCTTGCGGCGGATCTTGACAATCTCGCCGGTGCGGCTGTAGTTGCGTAGGGCGCGCGCCATCTTCTGGTAGGTCATGGTCTTGCGGTTGCCCTTGCGCTTGCCCCAACTCTCGGCTAGCCTCTCCTTGTTCTTTGACACAAAGTGGAAGGTGCCGTTGCTCCGGTCGGCCCACTGGATGGAGTCGGCCATGGTGGCATCATGCAGGGCCTCGTGCAGGTATTCATAAAGGCGAAGCTTCTTCCGACCTGTTGGGGGTCACAGATCCCAAAACCTACTGGTTCAGCCATATATAAAAAAAATCCCTCCCTCCCCAGGAGTCTTTATATCAACCCACCTTTCCCATTCCGCTGTGAGGGAAACGTCGGGTAAATCTGAGGGGCTTCATAGGGCGTGGAAGAGGAATTGGAGGTCTCAGGAATAGTGCAGACCCAGGGCTGGGGATAGGAGAGAGAATTGTCAAGTCACACGTTAACATTTCACATTTATTTATAAAAAAAAAACACAACCACATAAACAAGAACAGAGGTAAAACATGGAGCTATATGCTGTGAATGCCACACAGAGGGTGTGCAGCTGGCTGTCTGTTCTGGAAGCCGTATTACAAGTGTGAACACTCACAAGCGGCTCGCTACAGTCGTAAAACCCTGGTGCGCTGGGGCCGGGATTCAGGGGGTAGCAGGGACCACCAGGCTGTCTGGCTGGACCCGGAGCTTCCAGCATCTCAAAGTATTTGCACTCTGGATGGAGGGAAGGAAAACACACGTCGGTTAATCTGCACGATTCAATAATAGTGAGCTTCACACTGTCAAATGAGAAGAAAGGGATAAATTCTGTCCAAAAAAAAGGCTTTGTAATTATGTCAGAAGTGGAGGGAAATTAGAGGATCGGAGTCAGGTTACAGGGAAGGTGAGAATTTACAGGATGCAATAGGTTTTCAAAAAAACAAGAATAAGCGCTGTGCAATGGCAGTAGACGGGAAAAGCCGTAGCTGTGCGTCTGCGCCGGACTGTGTGCTTAGCTAGCTCTGTCACGGGACAGCGCAGGGGCTCAGGCAAACTCATACCTGGCTGTGAGTGCTGCTGGATGACATCTATGGCATCCTGGAACTCTTGGTTAAAGTGGTCCTGGTCCAAATCATTCTGAAAGGAACCGGCAGGTACGTTGCATAATCCATCAATAATTATATCAGAAGACAAACAACAGTGTAACTCGGCACAGAGTGGCTTCCAAAAAACAGAGAGTTGATATTCTAACATGACGTATAAGGTGAAACCACTGATGAACCTTAATTAGTAATACTGACATATATACATGCATAAATGTTCATGTTTAAAGTCCCAATATTGCCTATTGCTGTCAATAATCTGATAGACTTTTTAAGTTAGTGCTATGACTGTTTAGTGATACAGAGCAATAACTTACCATTGCTGGCGCCTGATGATTAACTGATGCTGGGCCAGAGAGGATGCTGGCTTATATATGTATGATAATCTCCATCCCCCCCTGATGTATCAGATAAAGACACGGGTCGTTTTAAATATGTCAACGTCACCTCCTCACGGCACGATCAGAGCTCTTTTTGCAACTTCTCTTTTTGTAAATGAACATCAGTTATTCCTCCCACCGTCAGCCTGTTCACGCGGCCATCATTCCGGCCAGGCCGCCGAGCACCGTCCATTGTCACCTGTGCTAATGCACAGCCCAGTGTCTTCTGGGATATTCTGCCATTAGATGCCATTTGGGTCATAGAACAGCGGTGAAGTGGGTGGTTGCTCACATCTTGTTCACAATTAATATGGAAACTTTCAGCAAATTACCTTGTGGATAGATAATAACTGTAAAAAAACAATTCTATGGCAAAATTGGGAAAGTTTAACAGTAATGCTCTCTGTCCATCCATCCATCCATCCATCCAACCAACCTTTAACTGCTTATCAGGGTCATGGGGAATTTTTTTTCCCATTTTTGCAACAAATGATTATAACACATACAACCCTCTTATGGTGCATTAAGTGTAACATAGAAAAAGTTTCTTCATACTCCATCTGTAAATTATGTGTACCAACTTCTTTATTAGAAAGCATGCCATACTAAATAAAACATGACTGACATTTATCAGATGTGTTATACATGCAGATCATACTATATATACATTTACAGCCGTATATTGTATTTATACTGGGGCAATTTGAAGTGTATAACAGGATTGGGATTTGAACCTGCAACCTTTGGAATGTAAATTTAACAGTAGTTCAAAAGCATCTCCGCATAGACAGATGTTTTGATTTCATCCGTACTTCATCAGTCCAGCTCAGTGCTGTTTATTAAGGGCAACATCCAGACTATTACGTGATTTATCTGCCTTGCTTTCCATGTATTCCCTTGGTCGTTCAGCCCAAAAAGGTGCAGTTCCAGGTCTCAAAGCTGCTCAAAGCTGCAGCCAGCCATGGCATTTTGAGCCAGTTCTGATCAGTATTGTGGAACAGCGCGGTCAGACGTGACCCGTTTCAGGAATATGCTTGCAGTATGAATACAGTAATAGCACATTTTTTCTTATTTATATAGTACTGTGCAAAAGTCTTAGGCAGTCAAAAGAAATGTTTAAGGTTATTTTTCTAGGAAGTAAGTGCACATTTGCTAAGAACAGAAAACACAATTTAACATTAGAACATATGCAAATTAAGAGAAACACAACAAAAACTAGTAAAAATTTCTTCTGTTCTCCAGAAAATTACTGATTTTGAGTTTGATGGCTAGACGAACACCGCTATGGTTCCCATACCTCTCCTCAGGGGCACCTCAGCCATTACGTGTATTTGCTACATTTCACAGATAATTAAATAATGTAATATTGAGATATTGATTAGCTGTACCCAGCGTGCTAGTGGTCGAGTCAAAAAACACAAGTGTGTTGGATGAGTGTTGCAAGGACTGGGGTGATTTTACCAGAGGTTTTGCAATGGCTAAGCTAACACACTTTGACAGGCATAATAGCATAATCTTACACCAACATAAAGATCATTTGGCTGCCTATGACATTTGCATGACGCTGTATATTCTACATATCTTTGCAAGACATGGTGAAGTTCTCAAATTGTCTATGTGAATGGAGTTTGTGCCCTGCGACGGGCTGGCGCCTCATTCTGGGTAATTCCTTGTCTTGCACCCGTAGCTTCCAGGGTTGGCTCTGGAGCCCTGTGACCCTGTGACCCTGCAGAGGACAAGGGGGTAGAGTTGATGAATGGATAGATTTCTTTCCATCAGGTCATTTAAGAGCTCCACATACACCTTTTTATCATCGCTTCCTGTGACACATGGACCATCCTGCCCTAGACCAACCAGCAGAACGTTAAAGTGCCCCAAAGGGACTTCGGAGGTGACGCTCACCTCTCACTCACAGAGTATTGAGATAGGCCTCTTCAGTCTATCTCTCAAGCTTCCCAAAGACCTTTATAATGAAATAAAGTCAGTCTGTCATTCAGTCTTATCCTAGAAGCATGTCACTCCAGCGAGTTCTCTTGTGTGGTTCCTCGATGGTAGCATGAGCTTCTGAACCATGTCTGGTCATCAGACTCCCTCTCCACCGCAGGACTCGAGACCCATCTGTTCCCTGAATTCCTCTAGAGGCCTGATATTTCTTTTCTTTCTCTGCATGTTAAGTTGTACTTCTGGTCCTTGAACAGTCTTATTAGATTCTTGCGTAGTTAAGTAGTGCTTGCGTAACTCCGGCTCCCTTACTGCTTACACTTGTACCTGGGCATTCACTGGAGGCTCAGCCTAGCTGCACTTTTGCCCAGTTGACTCCTTGACAGCATGCACACTACCAGTCAATTGTATTTGCACAGACTGGGATTTTCTACATTTGCTAAAAATACACTCAGTATTCTTTACTAACAAATAAATTCACAGCATGTTCACCATTTGAGTACCTTTATTAGCAAGAAAATGTCAGATCTTTGATTCATCAACGTAACCTCCTCTAGCCGTTATAAAAGCAGACAAAAATCAAGGCATTCTTTCCACAATGGACTGCTCTGTTTCAATGGATGAAACAGGTAGCTAGTGCATTTAAAGTTAAAGGACAACTTAGAATTTGACTATGCCATCACCACACAACCAGGTAATAGGATGTTAGATGTGCACTGTTACAGTATATACTCTTTCCATGTTATAAAGGAAACTTCTTTTATTTGACTTTTTTAATTTACAATTGTTCACTCGACTTTGCAATGCTTGACAAGAATAAAAAATCTGTAGTTTATGAAATAAATGGAAAAGTGGTAAAAACCTGTGGTGTGCAAAAGCTTTTGACTGGTAGTGAATGTTTGTAGTGTGCTATTTGCCTCACCTCACTTTGAGCAATAGTGTCCGCTAAGTAACTACATGTAAATATAGAGTTGGACAAGAATTAAAAAGGTAACCACAAAATGCATCTCTTCCTTGAGTATTTTGCAGTCAAAGTGCACAATAATGGGGAATGTTTCCGCTGACATCAAAAGAACATTTAAGCTTTTAAAATTGCATGCTCAATAATTAAGGGGTCGGGATAATATTCAGCCCACACGCATCAGGGAAGGTTCTGCAACCCAAACAAACAGCAACTTTTTGAGAAAAGCCCTCACAACATGCTGGTAATAAAATTTTTAAATATAAACTGACAGGCGCCATCACTTCCCCTTTCAGAGTGAGAGAGGTAGAGATTTGCCACCTGGCCAGCAAGATGGAGAGATTAAGGTCCGCGGTGCCCCAAGGCTGGATATGCAGAGATTACCATGACCAGGCAGGAGAAGTTGATGCAACAGTAGACGTGCTACTGGCATTTAACTCCTGCGTGCAATGGGTAACTGTATGCATATGTGAGGGTTTGCCTTGAATCTGCTCTTGACACTGAAATCAAAATGCCATTTATCCGGATGTGTTACATGACTTGTTACATCTGCAACACAAGACTCTTGGTGTAATAAAAAAGGAGAATGTGGGGATGCGTGGAGATGACCGAGCAAATTAAACGTTTCATACTCAACAGGGTGTTTGGCTCTTGGCTGACTAGCGCCATGATTCAGGCATGGAGAAAACAAATCTGTACCCTGGGATTGCACCTTCTCACAGAATAACAACAATTCAGCAGTCGGAGAGTTCACAAATCGGAGTACTTTCTATCCATCAGATAATAGTTCCCTGCTTTACAATGAACAGGTCTGTTTTATGTTTATGGTATGCTTTCTGCAATTTAACACCGTTAACATGCTTTCAACACATTTATATACATTGCTGCAGCCTGCATTTCAATATTACTGATGCAGAAAATGAGTAGAAGACATGATACAGAGGATATAAGGGGTCCAACACAGCGTCCAATACAGAGGATACAAGGGGCCCAACACAGTGTCCAATACAGAGAATATAAGGGGCCCAACACGGCGTCCAATACAGAGAATATAAGGGGCCCAACACGGCGTCCAATACAGAGGATATAAGGGGCCCAACACGCCGTCCAATACAGAGGATATAAGGGGCCCAACACGCCGTCCAATACAGAGGCTACACATGCAAAGGACAGTCATGTGACCAAGGCAAAGTTTTATGTTTACAATTTCCAGTAAACCAGGTGGGAGTGGACTTTATCTCATGGAACAAAAGCTCTTTCCTTCCTCTTCTCTGCAGCCCTTTTCAAAAGGACAACTAGTATCAACAGCAATACAGGAAGAGCCCTATAACCACAAAGTACCTGCCCCCCCACTCCTCTTCTTTGTTCCCCCAGTGCTGAGTGAAAATAAAGAAGTGCCCAGAGCTAAATAATCTGCCTAACAATGTCGTGCATGATATCTGTGCCACCCAGAGCCGGGCCGGCGCATTAACAGATTTCACAGAGACGGCCAACGCTGTTGTGGGAGCAAATGGCTGCACCAGCCGCCCGTGCCCTTTTGTGTCGGTCGCTCGTCAGGCACCCGGGCCAAACGAGGCAGCCCCCGGGGATCACCCTCCGCTCCCTGCCGCAGGTGGAGAGTCATTTCCTCATACGCTAATTATCTCATAATCGACACACATCACTTTCACACTTCCACTTGCACTGGAACACAGGTGTGAAAAGATGAGACAATTAGAACGACCATAAGTGCTCCTTAAACACATAAACAATTCACCTATTATTTTTCAAGCTTTATATGATCATTATATATACAGTACCATGCAAAACATTGAGGCAATCAAATAAAATGTTTACATTAATTTATCTGGAAAGTAAGTGTATGTTAGCTCAGATAAAAAAAGATTATTTAATATTAGAATATGTGCTAATTAACAGTAACACAATAAAAAATAACTAAAAAAATTCTCCTGTTGCTGATATCTAAGTGGATGGCTAAACAAACACCGCTTCAGTTTCCAAACCTCTCCTCACGGGTACCTCAGCCATCCTGTGTATTCATTAAATTTCACCACCAACTCAATTAATTAAATTATTAATTAATAAAAATTTGTTAAATGACTCACTTGACTAACCAAACAAGGTGTGCTGGTGGTCAAGTCAACAGATGTATGGATATGTCTGATGATTACTGCAAATACTGGGGTAACTTGGGGAGAGGTTCTGAAATGTCTAAGCTGACACACTTCGACAGACGTAATATCATACAGTAGTTTTACACCAATATGAAAATCATATGAATATCATTTTCTTTGACTGCCTAAGACTCTTGCACAGTACTGTATATGCATGCATGTCCAAATGTGTGTGCTTGTTATCTCATCTTGTAATTTATGAAATACGTTTTATGAAAAGTATGTAGCTGCATCATAAAACAGAAGATCACTGATTTTTAAAAATGATACTACTGAGATTTCTACAGAACTGTCTCTTGCCACATGAAAATCATCACAGTTTAGTGAAACGTCCTTTGTATGTTAACAAAGACAGGGAAGGTGGGTGCCATGATAATTCAGATCAGTTACCTGACAGTTAATGGTTCAAGTTCCAAATGGGCTCTCTTGAAGATGGTCTTTTGATTTAGCTGGGCTCTGTTTCTACAAACTTTGAGGAAAGTGCTTAACCTGGACAAAACAACAGTAATAGTAACATTAATTGAGACAATGATTAAGTTACTATAATCAATGCCAGGCTTGCTGCATCTACGTCATCCTACCATGGGACTCAGAATTTAGTCGTTGGTCCATAAATTGGTAAACCTAACCCAACGGCTCACTTTTTCTTTTAGAAACAAAAGAATAGCACTACGATAAAATCTGGCTGGCTGCCAAACAACTGCATTTAAAAATATATGTTAACCGTAGTAACTTGTATTTGACTTGGAATGCTTTTTAAGGTTACCTGCCAGAAAACAACATTACTTAGAATTAGGTAACCAGCGGTCATTGCTGATAAGCCACAGAACACAACAATGAAATGTGTCCCCTGTATTTGACCCATATGTGACATAACAGGGGGCAGCTAATTCGGCGCCCGGGGTACCTTGCGGTATTCAGGGATTCAAACCAGCAATCTTTTAATTACAAGTGCACTTCCCTAACCATTAAGCCACCACTGCCCACAATACTAGCAACACTACTACTACTACTACTAATAATAATAATAACAATAATAATAATAATAATAAACCACTAATTGTGCCTTATATACATCACTGGCACCTCTATTCAAAATGAAGCACAATTTTTGCCAATTACATCTATATGCATATTTGATGCACAAGTTTAAATTAAGTATGTTAAGCTAAGCATACAACAGGGCTTCTTGTTAGACATGGACCAGCATCCTTCAGCTTGGCATAAGGGTGTAACTGCTCTCCTTGATCATAATCAACCTCTGATAGTCTGTGCGGAGATTTGAACCTGGGTCCCTCGGTTCCTGGATAAATTGATAATCATCCACTGTAAAGCACCATGCATTGCTAGTTTACTAGAAAATTCACAAGCAACTTTTGTAGTTTTATTTTGATTAATTAATTAGTTTTTCTTCTTCAGAAAATAAAATGAAACATTCCTTACCCGCAGTACTCATCCCATAGTCGCAGGTAACTGTCCACTACATGGCTCACCAGCCAGGAGGCTCCCTGTTTCGGATAAAAGCACCAGCTATACAGTGAAATGTACACGTAAATACGCTGGGGAGTGAATTCAGAAAAAATAGCTATTTTGCGCTATTAACCAGAATGAACTAGCGAAAGGTGGGAAGTTATTGGGTGTGTGGGGTACTTGATGCTTCCTTAAGGAACAGAGTTATAGTTACTGTAGCTGATAACAAATTATGTGATAGGAATTTGTTTATCAGAGGACACGGCTTACAGTGAATATCAGAGAGGAGTTAAATTATCAATACTGAGTTAAAGCAGGGCCACTCCAATGTTTGAGATGAGCAGTGTGGGGGTCTTTACTGCCGAAAGTACGGCAACGTAACATTACAGCTGTAGTTTCCATCGCGTACAGCAGGGGTCACCAACCTTTTTGAAACTGAGAGCTGCTTCACGGGTACTGAGCTATACGAAGGGCTACCAGTTTGAAACGCCCTCCTAAACTTATCTAAACTTCATGTATAATAAACATGTTTTAAATGCTTTTTCTAGATATTGTCATTTTTAAATAGTAACAGGATAAAATAAAATTTTAGACGCTGCTCACTGGTGAGTTGTGCTATTTTTAGAACTGGTCCACTCATGCGACTCATGTGGTCCTTGGGGGCATCCTGGTGCCCGCGGGCACCATGTTGGTGACCCCTGGCGTACAGCGTGGCTGAGGCAGACCGCAGAAAACATTTGCGATATTTTTTTTAGTATTACGGTACCAGTCACGTGACACCTACATCATCATCCCTTTCTTCGTACGCGGAAGTAAAAGTTAAACACTAGAGAGAAGCACATTCTTTACGATTCAACTTTTGTTTTTAAGGCTCAATTTCAAGGTTTAATTGGTTGAAAAATTATAATTTATTTATATATGTATTTTAAAATCCAGCAGTCTATCAGATTGCGCTTAATACGTTTGGCAGGTTTCTCGACAGTTTGAACTGGAAACTAAGAAACTAGATTTACCTTGAATTCGGGGACACGTCACTGTATTTCCGAGTGGAGTACACTGCCAGGTTGAAGAAGGAATTAGGCTCGGGAAAATATGGGTAAGATTTTAAAATTCATAAATAATGCTTCAAAGTACATAGCGGACACTTTAAGACTGCAGCCTTTTATAATTTCTTTTAGCTTTAGTGTTTTATTTCCCCATCAATTCAGCGATCCGGGTTTAACAGGAAATAAACAACCATGTTATCAGCCATAGCGTAAGCTAAACGTTGGCGTTATTTTGAGGCAGTTTAGTACTCTCGATCTGCCTTGTTCGGAGCTTAACTGACATATCTTCCGAAACCGTCGGTGCCTCGCCGCACATTCTCGTTTTCAGGTTAACTGCTTGTCAGGCTGACTAGGTGTAGTGCGTTGGCGTACGAGCATTACTTTCCTCATCATAATATCGTTTACTGCAATCATATTATCAGGATCTATCAGGAACTATCAGGATCGCATGCTGCTTCGCCATTAAGTGAATCTAATCAGCTTAATCAAAGGTAATGGAAAAAGGTGCAACGGTTAGTTTCCTGAAGTCCCCTGGATCATAACTCTCACGGTCCCTCTCTACAGGCGGGTTTTTTTCCAGTCTCTTCTCCGGCCTCTTTGGCTCCAGAGAGATGCGGATCTTGATCCTGGGACTGGACGGCGCCGGGAAGACCACCATTCTTTACAGGCTTCAGGTCGGAGAAGTGGTCACCACCATTCCTAGTACGTATATTTATTGAAACTTGACGACCTCGAGAAGCTAGACTACCTCCAGTTCTTTAACTTGTACATGCTGTGTATCATTTAGACTTTTACCAGATAAATCCCACTAAACCAATCAAATACAAGTGTTTCTGTCAGCAGTGTGATTCTATAAAACATGGGCAATACAGAATAATAACGTTATGTGATTGGCATTGAACTCTATCGGACCCATCTGTTTCCAGCTATTGGTTTCAACGTGGAGACTGTGACATACAAGAATCTGAAATTTCAAGTGTGGGATCTCGGGGGTCAGACAAGTATCAGGTACAGATGAGAGTCCACCATGCCACATGGCCTCCCAATGCTGGCAAGTCACAAGAGATGTTGTGGTGTCATGAGGTATGTAGACGGAGATTTTTACAGTAGCTTTCATTCTTACTGTCACCTTGCCTCCTAAGGCCATACTGGCGGTGTTATTACTCCAACACTGACGCAGTGATCTACGTGGTGGACAGCAGTGACCGGGACAGGATGGGAATTTCCAAGTCAGAGTTGGTGGCAATGTTGGAGGTAAGAGAATGGGACACGGGATAACAGGATGTTGGCAGGATCAGGGTCTTCATACGCCAATCTGGAGACAGTGTTGACAGATTAATTTTTGGCCTCTGCCCTGCGCAGGAAGAGGAACTGAAGAAGGCAATCCTGGTAGTGTTTGCGAACAAGCAAGACATGGAACAGGCAATGACACCTACAGAGGTGGCAAACTCCCTAGGCCTCCCAGCACTCAAGGACAGGAAGTGGCAGATCTTCAAAACGTCAGCAACCAAGGGTACAGGACTGGATGAGGCCATGGAGTGGTGAGTGAAGGCCGACATGGAACAGTCGTCTTAAAATAACTGCAGAATGTATAATTTATAACATTAGGCGTATTGTTAAAGATAGAGGACTCATGTTTTCTCCTCCCGTAGGCTTGTGGAATCGCTGAAGAGCAGACAGTGATGTCAGCAGTGACCTTCCGTTACTCATCCCCCCCGCCCCCACACCCTGTGTAAATACTCCTCAGTTACACCCAGCACTCTATTCCAACCCAGGGAAGAAGTTGCAGCTCCTGTTGCAGAGGAAGGACATTACAGTAGCAAGGTGTTGGGAGGTGCACAGTCTCCAGGTTAAACAGCTGTCCCGGCACTTCGTGTCAGTCTTTTGTATGGGTACCAATTCCTTTTTAATTTCCATGTGCAAGATTTATTGAGTTGTGTGGTCAGATTTCATTCTTTGCACTGAGGTCTTAGGACTGCAGTTTTGCTCTGCTTTAGTTGACACTAACTGTTTTGAATGGTTTTCCACACCTTTTCTGCATATTTATTTATCGGCTTAAACGTGGACTTGTAAATTTACATGAATTCACACTGAATAAATCAAAAGGGTTATTCAGTTTCAAAACACGGCCTGCTTTATTGTTCAGTATTCATTCCTGGACTCAGGTGTGTGTTGTATTGTGTCCACCAGGAGATCTCCAAGCTTCACATTTGTCCAATTTTAGTACATAGCGCTCAGTGCAGGTAATCTTACGTCACACCATCACAACTCATTGACAATTGTACAGAGCAATCATCTTTAATAAAAAAAAAAAATTCAATAGCAATTGCAACTTTACATGTCATTTCTCAAACCTCTGATGTCGAGTACTGGTCCACATGATGGTTTAACCTAATTCACAGGGACTGTCTGGGCATGAAGATTCTCACTGCATTATGGCCAAGTCCCTTAACGTATGACTGCGACTCTTCTTTGCCTTGTATCCCGGCCGCAGAAACTCAATCTTTCTCTTTTTGGCCACGATCTTACTCTGGTGCTTCTTTAGCTTTCTCTTGGCTGCAACATCAGGGTTGGCGACAGCCTATCAGAGCAAGAGAAGTGATTATAAATTGAGCTTGTTTACGGGTCAGGATTCAGCCATTCAATCATTCGGCTCGCATTCACAAAGATGACTTGTGATAGCATATTCCTAAATGCACAAAATTAGAAGCATGTCTATCATAGTAGATGCAATGATCTCCACCCTGAAAACTCCTGTTCACTTTCATTGAGACCAAAATAAGGTCATGCTGTTTAGGCGACGCCTGCATTGCCCCGTGACTCACCTGCATTGCCCTGTGCCTCTTGCGTGTTGCCCTTCTTTGTGTGGCCTCCTTCTGCACAGCAGCAAAGGCCAGAGAGAAGTCCTCCAGGCCCACCTGCTTCTTCAGCAGATCAATCAGCTCCTGGGACAGGTTCTTCAGGGTGGGGTCTGGGACAAAGACCATAGCAGACTATGTTGCTATATGGCTGTGGCCGCAATCCTACAAGGTTCTTGTTAACTTCAGCAGCAAAAAGACATCCTTCATAGACACTGATCATGTCTTGGTCTCATCCTGGGGATCTACAGTTTACTGTTCTCTTCCAGAAAAAAATCTTATGCCAGACTTGAGTGAGCAGTTGGCTTCATTAATACCATCTTTTTAATTTCTGAATAAATTAACTCCAAACAGCTGCTACTTCATTTGGTTTACTTTCCTAATTGGTTTAAAAATAATTTTGGTCAATTTGATAATGAAGAAAAACATTCCTATTTTGCAACAGTAGCTCTGACTAGAATTTTCACCCTACCCCAATCAAGCCTAATTAAGCAAACCCTTTGACACCCCTCTGATGTCCCACCTTGCTCAGCATAAGTACTCTCCAGCTCTCTGAAGAGCGGTGCAATGATGGTGGTGAGGTACGGCCCGATCCTCTCTTTGCCCAGGTCCATCGCCATGGCACCCAAGAATTTAAACACACACGTTCTCTGCCAAGACAGACACACACCAGACCATAACCAAAGTCTCAGTAAACAAGTCTACCAGGACGGGCTGGCTGGTTGCTACCAGGCTCTTTTTCTTAGAGTAAGACTGCAGTCACCTTCAGTGGAACTTTGGGCGTATCTGCCGCCTCCCTTTTTGCTAAGACGGACAGCTTTTTCATCACCCACAGTAAGGAGGGAGGCCTCTTCTTCTTCAGCTCATCATCATCTTCTTTTTCCTCATCTTCCTCGTGCTCTTTATCCCCCTCGCCATTGGCCGTCTCAGACTCTGGTGAGATCAGGTAGATCACCTTCGCCACAAACAGCAGATTCTTTATTACCTTGGAACAGAAGGAAGCAGTGTTGGCAAGTGGACAGATTAATATCTGTGGGAGTAGCTGTATTAGGCTGTATTTTGGCTGAATTGTACATGAAATGCAGAAGATCTGATTCATCAACTAAAAATTAAAATGGATAACATTTAAAATTCCTCTGCTTACACCAGAGATGCCGTGCAATCAGAGCATTCATAACCAGTGATGCATCTGGAGATATTCAGTAGAATGTAACCCAAGCCTTACATAAATTCATAATATAATAATGAAATGTAGTAACAAGACAAATAGTCAATATACATCTTTGTACGTTTTATGAACTGTAATCCCCACTGCAGTGTGTGAGTGTGCAACACCCCTGTCTGTCAATATAACATTTTAGTCAGGTATGCATATCGGTCTCCATTGTTCTTTAGTTTTCAGACAAGCAAGACTGATAGTTCCATGATGCTCCCTGTACAACACAGTCTTCAGAAAAAGATAAACTAACAAGGCAATCATTTGTTATTTAATATTAATTAATGAATTCTCACTATTAAAATAGACACTATTAAAACAGAAGTGGACTTCTTTTATAATAACGAGGGAATCTAAGAGCCATACACTAAATCCACAAACTTTTCTAAAGACGCACAAACCTTAATTCTACCAAAAATGATCTAACTTAAAATATGGCAATGTTATGGAACAAGGCATGATTGTTCTGAAGGTCAACAGAGTCCTGCAATTGTTGCTATGGTAATAGAACCCTCTGTCTTTCATCGAGTGATGCCAAACATTCCATTCCCAGGCCTTGTGTGAATCAATCAGGATAAAAGATATCCCAGAGACTTCCTACCTGCTCGCCCATTGACGCATCAAGAAACTTAGACTGAAGCTGGTGACAGAAGCATAGGACGAGCTCCCTCATCTGAGAGGAGGAGGGAGAAAAAGTGAATAAGGGTTACTGCTGGAGCCTCAGTGCCCTGACATCCAAAACCCTTCAGATAAGGTCAGATATGAATGAGAGTTTTGTATGAGCAGAGTTTTGGATGCCGGAAAATTGCCAGGATATGGAACTGTTATTTAATACCACTGTACATTGTTTTTGACTTCAAAAGCAGCGCATGCAAAACATCTCTCAAACCAATTTATCATGGGTGATTTGATATGTGCTATTTTGACTTAGTGAAATGTTAAAAATAAGTTTCCCTGAGGATACAACAGTACACACCTAGCAGCAAATACTGGTGAAGCACATTTATGCATCTTGTATCTTACCTTCTTGTCAAGGTCAGTTACCAGGAAAATTGTGGCAACAGGCCCAGTCACTGGGTTTCCGTCCTGTTGATCTCTCCACCGGCCGACCAGCTCCTCTGGTTTGTGGGCCGCAAACAGTTGTCCAAGAACCTGGGAGGCGGTCAGCCACACCCAGAAGTGAGGATAGCGCAGATGAGCATGAATGTGACCTGAAGGAGAAGCAGGAGAACATCATGTCCACTGATCTATCTCAGACCATAAAGAATATGTGTAACACCTCCGCTTTCTACTGCTTTACACCAGCTGCCAAAATGCATACCGCCATAACACTTAAATGCTAAAGGTTCATGTTTCATGCTTCAGGTACTGCAAGGGGGTATGTGCCCTCGGTCTTACTCCACACGTTAGTGAGGGTTTCACTCGGTTCGTGCAGTTGAAGGAAGTTGCAGTCCTTGATGAGCTTCGTCAGAAGCACCAGGAAGCTAAAGAGCATTCTGTCAGCAGCCTTCTCATCTGCTTCCTCGTCAATCTGATGGATACAGACAACCTTTTCACCCATGTGCACATATGGATACGGCTATTACTCTAACCTGCAACACGTCTAAAAATCCTGCACCAAGGACACCGCATTCACTCACTGATTTATGATGTATAAGCTTTGTTACAATCGATCAATGGACATACAACATTTTAATCATCCCTTATCAATTGGACTAATTTGTAAGGTATCAGATCAGTTTGTAGTACCAGGGGTGCTGTATAAAAAAACAGAATTGATCTGAACATCTCAGGAGGACTGAGTTACTCCTGGTGGCCATTTTGTCCATTTATGTCTATCTTAGCATGCTTATGAGGAACCCACGTCTTCGTAGTTGTCGGGGTTGATCTCTCTCTCGATGAGCGGAAGCAGGGCACTGAGGCGATGAGCAAACTGCATCCCCTCCACCTCCACAAAGAGTCCACAGAGCTGTGCCCCCAGTCGCTGATGGGACACCTTAAAGCAGAAGAGACTATGGTTATTTTAGGGGTCAAGGGTAGGCCACCATCTTCTTTACCTTCTGCTCTGATTCCTAGTCAGATGCTGGTCAGATAAAAATGTATATGGTAGGAGATGACCAAAACTGCTCGCCTTGTCACTGGAGAGCCAGGTGTTGACAAGAGCATACATGTTGTTCTGATGATCCAGGTCGATTTTTCCCAGCAGGGATTTTATCACCAGTGCTGCCATCTTCTTACAGCCTGGGGAGTCGTCATTGACCACGGACAACGCCAGAGGCACAAAGAACAGGCCGCAATGTTCATGCAGCAGGTCCTAGCAGAGACAAAGACGAGGAGGATTGAGGAAGCTACCTTAGAAGCACTTGTGATTTTGGATGTGGCCACTAAACACGTTAAGTAAATGAAATACAAGAATACCAGGGGGAAGGTCTGGATTATGTAGGCCAACATTTCCAGAGTAGACTCTCTCCCTGTGTCATACGCATAGCTGAAAGAAACAAGTAGGTGAAGTTAGTCATAAGAGCACAAGAGTGCTCTTCAATAATCACAGCAACCTTACCATAAAGGTCAAAGCATGGTACACTCATGTTCTGCCTTACGTCAGTTGTGCCACTACAAAATCCAAGTGTGCCTTCAGCTTCTTCCCCAGGGGATAATCCAGGAGGTACTTCATGTAAATCTGGGGTAGGAAAACCATTTTAATCCCACTGATACTCAGCATCACCTTCACAGTCAAGTCAACCCACCCAAGAGGCTTTCACACCTGTCTACACTGCAACCTGACTTGTCCATTCGGACCAGTGATGGACAATTTGGCCACTTTCTTTAACACGTCTTCCATTTCAGGGACCACCAGCTTTCTCGAGAGGATAGCCTGCAGCAGAGAACAGTTCACAGAAAACAGGAGAGGTTAGCGGAGCTGAACCTGTTCAGCCTCGACCAAAGGAGACTAAGGGGGGACATGATCCAGGTATATAAGATTCTAACAGGTCTGGATGCTGTTCAACCAAATAGTTACTTCAATATTAGCTTAAATACTAAAACTCGTGGCCATAGGTGAAAATTAGCGGGAGAACATTTTAAATTCGATTTGAGAAAACACTTCTTTACACAGCGTGTAGTTAGAGTATGGTCTTCCTGTTAGTGTAGCGCAAGCTAAAACCTTGGGCTCCTTTAAATCGGGGCTAGATAAGATTTTAACAACTCTGAGCTATTAATTGAGTTCTCTCCAAGCGAGCTTGATGGGCCGAACAGCCTCCTCTTTGTAAATTTCTTATGTTCTAACAGGAACATAAATTCATTCATGTTGAGTCACAGAAGGCATGAACAGGTGAGGAACATTCTTGTTACTGGGGTTACCTTCAGTAGGCCAAAGGCAGTGGCTTGACGAGATCGGTCATAGATGTCCTCCTCAGCATATCCCAGTAACACCTGCAATTGCTTCTGAGAAATCGGTTGTTTTTTTGCGCACTTCACGAAGATGGAAATGGTCTGGCAGAGAGAGAGAAGGGGACAAAAGACAATGACTCCCAGAAACAAGGTAACAACGATAAATAACAAACAGGAAGCAGGTAAAACAGTTAGTGTAAGCTCAAGTAGTTAAGTGTCCAATAGCACGAAACTACAAGCTAAATGCATGTGTCTAAATTTCTTTGAAGTTCATGCGCAGCGATGATAGAGCTATATAGAACTGAAGACAAACAAATGTCCATGGCATGTATGTACTGTAGAAGTGGGGCCTGGTGACCACTGAATCACCTTAAAGCAGTTGACAACCAGATTGAAGTTCTCTCCACGGGCTGCACCAGCCTTGGCATAGTCTTTCAGCAGGACGAAGAGCATCTTGGTCAGCTGGTCTGAGCTATCCACAAGTGATGGCAGAGGGAACTTCAGGACCCACGTGAAGGCCTGCAGGGCTTCCGTTATCACCTGCTCACACAAACACACACCAGTAGCACAGTGTCTCCTTGTGTTACATTCACACATGCACAGTGCAGAGCAGTTCCAGCTCTTGCAGTAGCATGCAAATGAGCTTGTTCAAGCAACTGACTGTCGACAGGAGCCAGTGCATCCTAGGCACCAACCCACCACCAGCTGAGGGCAGCACTGAGGCAGGTCCTTACCTTGACGTGCATGGAGTTCAAGCAATCCAGCAGCAGGGGAACAAACGGATCCAGCATCTCCAAGGTGGTCGTTTCAGATGAGTTGACCATCGACTTCTTTAGACTCAGGTGGAGTAGCTGAAGGTGGTGGGCGGGGGGGGGGCGGGCACAAGGTACACTTACTGAAGAATAGGTAGCACACCAAGTGCAAAAAGACCACAAGGATGCTGAGACCAAACAGAAATAAAACATCATAAAACATATGGCTCCAAAATGATGGCTACCTTCAATCCCGTGTCGACCAGGATGTGCATGTTTGTTCTACTGCTGATTAGAGCCTTCTGGCCACCCCTCTTGGGGGTGGGGGGCAGAAGCAGGCAGCTGGGAGGGGGGAGCCTGGGGTCTGGAGGGGGCAGAGCTGACGCCTTGCCCCTGCAACACATAACAGTAAGGAAACTCATCTCAGGACCCAAAAGGCTCTCAACTGCTACTCCATAGAAATATGGGATTGTTTACATTGGCACAACTAGACACGTGTGTGTGTGTGTGTGTGTGTGTGTGTGTGTGTGTGTGTGTGTATGTATATATTACATTGTGAAGACCCAAGGTCCCTACAATGTGATAAAAATCTGATACTTTTTACCTTTGCAGCTTCCACAAGGATAACCTCAGTATTATAAAAATCTCTGACTGCAATTTTAGAAACTAAAAATGCCAAAATTCTTGCATTTTGTTTGGTTACTTATGGTTTAAGTTAGGGCTGGGTAGGGGTTAAGGTTAGTAAGTTGGGATTAGGGTTTTGCTTCCCCCATAAAAATGAATGGATGGTCCTTACGAAGATCTGAATAGAAATGTGTATGAGTGTGTGGTGTGTGTTTGTGTGTGCACATGTGAGAGAGGCATACTTTGTCTTCTGCGTGAGGAGAGGCAGGCTCTCGCTGACCAGCCCGTGACTCAGGAGCAGAAAGGACTGGGGGGTCATGCCCTGGTTAAGCAGCAGCCCATCCACCAAACGCTGCAGCACAGTGTGGACCCGACGGGACACTTTTAGACTGGTTGTGTTTTCCAGGATCTTCAGAAATGGGAAAAGACAGGAAAAAGGTGACTGTGCTGAGGCAGGAGTATTATGGAAGGTAGGGTTACGTTTTTGGAACTCTAATGATAAAAGGTTTTAGAACTGCAGACAATGACGGTCTGAAAGGTTAGCCTCCTTCCTCTGCTTCCATTCATATCAGAGCAGTAATAAGCGTGGCTCTGCCTACCTCTTTAAGAGGCAGGATGATCCGGGTGACGCACTCTTTCCCAGTAAACTGGCCCAGCAGCTCATAAGACTCCATACTCTTGCTACTACGTGCCTCCATCAGCTTAGAAACTATTCCTTTCACCTCCTTCTCTTCAGCAACAGGGCCAAAGAGCTCATTGTTGAAGATCTGCCCAAGCATTGAGAGACAACCATTGGGAAGAAAGACCACAAAATGCTAAAATTCAACCAAAGAACAGGCAAAACGCCGGTGACCAAAATAAAGGAAATGTAGTCCTTCTAAGTAAATATATAGGTGAATTAGTGCATACCTCCAACAGCAGGCCCAAACAGGGGTCCAGATCTCCACTCTTCATGGTCGGACTCAGGCAGGACAATAGCTTATACACAGTGAAAGTCAGAACATGGACCTGCATGGACAAAAAGAAATTTCACATTCCATCCTGACATTTTTTTCTTCCAAGCTAAGCTAGGTAATAAGACAAATAATAGTCACCTGATACCCCTTGACCAGAATGCTCTGCATCTCCTTCAGCAAGTACTGCAGGTAACGAGAGCCCAGAGTCTCCATGATCTTGATCAGAGTGTTCCGGGCCACGTCTCTGATCTCCTGGAACCGGTGCTTCAGCAGCACACACACCTTCAATAGAATGCTGTCAAAATCAGGACATAGTTAATACAAGCAGGTCTTCAGAAGAAGAGGCCAACATCAGAATACAAAAGACGTCCCCCGCCCCCACACACACTGACCCAGGAAGGTTGGCCTCCATGACCTCCTGTGGAAGGGTCTGCAGGAGGCGCACCATGGCGAAGGCGATGGGGACCCTCACCGCCACCTCCTCATCCGCCTCATTAGACTTTGCCAGCTTGTGCTCCTCGTCCTTTTTCAGCTGAAAGAACAACCACATGAGGAAGCCATCACTGCAAGATGTGGCAATATATGCTAATTTGTGAGGTACACCTCTGAATCAGACCTGGAGAGTAAGGTTCTCAGTTCATCAAAATGATAGACGGTCCGACACAGCTCATTCTATAGAAATGATTCCCAAACCAGAGAGTAAGGTTCTCTCTCAGTTCAT
>JAODKC010000001.1:10932948-10961976 GCA_026777985.1 Mormyrops attenuatus
GCCTGGCTCCAGGGGGAGGCCCCGGTGACCCGCGTCCGGGCGAGGGAAAACGTGTATCCATGTTATTTCTCATCATACACACACACTATACATGCATATACACACACACACACACACACACACACACACACACACACACACATACGCCCATACACACACACACGTGTGTGTATATTGTCTAGATTGTTTAAGGCAATTAGTAGCTTGGCTGTCAAGTACACAAAAAAGGGTAAAATAAAGTTAGTGTAATATGTTCAGCATAATACTTTACTGTACTTGTATCAGAAAAATACCAAATTATATTAATAGGTAAAACCATGAGTTTATTTAAACACAAATCAGTTAAGCAACAAAACCACAGAACAGCAGAAGATAAAGTAAGATGATACTGACTGAAGCACGTTTGGACTCACCTATACATTTCACTGATGTCTTTCACCATCAGCCTCCATAAGTACTTGTACAGGTACGACAGGCACGTGAAAACACATTCCAACTGTTCCGTGTCCTGGGTCTCTAACAGCGATATGATGATGAGGAAGAAGTTTCGGAAATGGGGGTAGAAGTCTGTCTGGAGGTCACGAGCCAGTTGAACCACCAGGCTGTAGGAAAGGTACCATTTTTAGAAAAGCCTGTGAACCAGCAACAGCCGCAGTCAAACAGCCTGTGTGTACAAGCCAGCTCCAACCGGGGCAGCAACGTAAATCGTGCTCCTCAATACTCACTCCAGCAGGGGCTGGTAGGCCAGGCTGTTTTTCACACTGAGGTGGGTTTTCAGACTTTCCACAATGGAGTCCTGATGGAAGACCAGGAGTTTGAAGGACTGACTCTTCTGTAACACTTCTTTCAAAAAGGTGGCTGGAAAAACAAAGGCAAGCATCACAATCACCCCGAATGAAATTCCAACTTTTTGCAAATCTGAACTGGACAGAATCAGGGGGGAGAATGCATCTCTGAAGTTAATGCAGGTTTAGTCCACTTACTAAAATGTTCCGTTAAATTGAGGTCCCTCCATTTTGTCAATCCCTCAAAAAAGTAGGTTTCTACCTCCTGGGGGGCAAACATAAAATCAGTAAATCCAGATAAACAAACGTTGCTTCAAAGGACAAATCAAGAATATCATTTAATTTCATTCCAGACGGAGGCGGCTTTGCTTACCTCAGTATAGCTGCCTGTTCTGTCGATGCGATGTATTACATCTATATTCACATTTGCTAGCCGTTCAGAGAAGGTAAGAAACTAGAGATAAAAACAGACAAAAATAGCTCCAATTGCCGTATTATTTCATCAGGGGTTAACAACATGGCGAATTAGGACGGACAGTTTGATTTATTTATTTTTTTTTTACACTACGGACATGGCATTTTAAAAGTTTTTTTTTTGCAATCAAAACGTCTTGCCACGGATACGGACGAGTCTAGCCACGGACACATTTTCCGTGTTTGGACAGGTTAGCGACTTTCACTTTACCATTTTATCATGACTTGACAACGACCAATAACAATAAAAACACATAACTAAGCAGAATTATTGCTCCTTCTGAGAACCATTTAAAGAACAATATGACAAATCGGCTGCCAGTTTGTATTACTTAGCTTACTAGCTGTGAATACTTACCCTGTAAGTGTTTTCCGATCTATGATATGACGATTTTGTTTTCATTTTAACGTGATCTTTGATTCTCTGATTAACGTTTCAGAAAACCATGAAACAGCGGAAAAGTTAAAAGTTAACACAGTATACACATGTCGGTACTAGGGCGCCGCCATGTTGAATGTTGCATTGTGGGAAAGCGTGGTTCTTGGTCATGAGGCTCTAACGAATGTTTTGTGCGTTTGAGGCTCATGCGCTGAATTGTATGTATACGTTTTTAGTATGTTTGTCGTGAATGGAAATTTACTTTTCATGCGTTATTACTGTGACTGCTCAATTTATTATTGCCTTCATTGCGACATTTAAGTGTGAATTTTTAAAGTTGTATTTTTAGAAATGTTTTTCCCCCGAAAACAGTTGGCGAGGTGGTTCAGTGGATCGTTTACTCCTTCAGTGTTCGGGGTTCAAATCCTGACACCTATTCGTAAGTGTTGATTTTGCATGCTTTTCACAGGTTTCCTCCTGCAGTCCCCAGAACAGGCAATTTCCCGGATTGCCATTTGTGTGCCCTGTGACAGACCCAAGGATTCCCCGCCTTGTGCTGTCTGGGACTGACTCACCAGGACCCTATATTATCCAGTGTTGGTCTGTCAGGACCTTTTGGGTATGCTCTGAATACCCTGAAACATTGGAGAAGTCAATGCATTTTTATAATAAAAAAAATAATGCTAAAGAAAGTGTAATAATTGGTGTTTTCTTAAATTTCACTTTATTTTACTTTCTTGTTCTCTTTTATCATTGTTGTATTATTTGATCTTTTAATACCAATTTTATCTATTTCACTTTATTTCACTGTTTGTTGACCAGTCTATATTATATGCCTATGGTATTAATTATATCCAGTTTTTTAGGTTGTACTTTATTATACAACAGTTACAGCTGCCACCAAGAAATCTGCTTGGACAAGAGGCGTTCTTTGAGTGCAGTTTTCAGAGTATAACCGCACTCTGACATTTCACATCAGCTTTATCACCCCGCTTTACAGGTGTATCTAAGAACTGTTACACCTGCCTCATTTCCATCGACACGAAGCCGGTGTTCTGACGAGTTGCGTTTATGTTTTCTTCTAAGGTAGCACAGATCGATGGGCACATTGACGTATGATGGGAGATGTTTACTGCGCATGCGCAAGTCGGCTTTGGTACACATTTCGGTAGGCTGCGTGGTTCGACAGAACAGGTGCTAGACTAGTTCTTGCTCGGTGCCTTTTCAGAGCCTGTCCCCATTTCTAACAGTTTCAGAAACGAACGTAGGCGCAAGAGACAGTAAAGTTTCATATGTATTCCGTTTTGTTATTGTATTTATTTTTAGTTTTTATAATGAAATGAAAAAAAAAATGTATAAGTATAACTCGTTGCGCTGTGTCTCTGTATCCAATTTTGTCTCCGTAAAGCTGTATCTTCCCGAAGCTCACCACTTGAAGTCTATGTAGTGATCTCTCACTGCCCAGGGGATTCTCAGAGCCACTAACAAGCAGTGCCAGTGGACCGGTCCCAGAACCATACATATTCTCCATCCAGGGCATATAAAAATATGTATATTGTTCCTGATTAGTAGCTCTAAATTTAAATCAAACACAAATATTCAGCTGGAAAGTCTCTTGATAAATTGCTGATACAACCAGAGTAAAATCAAACCACTGACCAGAAAATGAAATGGAAAAACGATCCAGGTTCCTTATGTGTGGGAACACTTGGGTTTTTTAAGTGTCGCCAAGTAGGATATCGCATGTTTTCTGGAAGTAGGTTATTTTGTCCCTGGCTAAACAGTAACTGGATAGTACCACAATACAGTCACTCAGTTTACAATTAATCAAGATCTCACCTATTATTGTTTCTCACATTCTGGTATAAAATTTATCCTTTTCTGAACTGAGGTAAAACAACAGCTTAAAATTCGTCACCGCTTTACTTTACCATTGGTGCTTTTTTCCTGAGGCCAGATCCAGTTTCTAATGGCATCGGCATATGAAGGTAGAAAGAGTCCATTATTCACTGCCTTGACCACTTTGGGGATTTACATGAGTAGAATAAGCTTCTATTTATATATGAGAAACCATGTTTCCACACTAAAGTCTATTGTGTCGAGAAAAACAACAACAAAATGGCCACAGAGTGCCCAGTACTGCAATTTGATCATTCATGACCTAATTTACTACATGCTGCCAGAACTACAGAAATATATTCCTTGGATGACTCCGTCACCCCTTCCCCCCATCTAAGTCCAACTTTGTGTGACACATCTCCATCAGGTTCACTGGTTCCTAGACCATTACGAGGAATACTGTATAGCTAATTTGCATTTATTGAGAAATCATGGTAAGCTCAGCCTATCGGCATTGTTGCCTAAACTGACAGCTGTGTGTATTATCTGCCTCTTGTGAATGTTACTTTGGACATAAGCATCTGTTAAATAGAGGGTAGGGGTTTGCGTCCGCATCCTGAAGGTCATGGTTTGGAAATCTACGGCCAACAGAATAATAAACATTATTATCTGCCAATAAAAAAAATGCAAATATCATGTCTTTTTGCGTTCTCGGGTCCAGATACCTAGACAATGCCGGCATATAGGATGGGATAGTTACAACCAATAACAGCAATTGTGGTAAGCGTGAAGCAGTGTCATTTTCCATGTTAACAGTGTTACATCAATATTATGTCATCCACTGCAAGAAAACTCCTCACTGAACACAAGGAATGACACCTGCTGTGTCACATTATTTGCGGGCAGCAGAGGAACTTATGGTCCCACAACTTATGACACCATGTAATGTTATGGCACTACTGTGACAAGGTATATCTTCAGAGAAGCTTAAAACAATTCACAGCAATTTATCAATTTATCTGTGGTAACAGTTTGTAGTCACAGAGTAACTCCTAAGTAACACGAGTCAAGGGCAAAGAGCTACATTGTAGCCAAATCACACATTGTCAAAAGGAATTAGCACAATCTAGCACAATTTTTTTCTACCTGATGGTTCACGCTTCTATTTAACCCTAACATTTTGATAATAATTTACAGGTAACAGCTGTACATAGACCTCAGTCAGTCATTCCGGGTTAGCCTTGTAATCACCCTCACAACGCCCACAGTCTGAAAAGAAGGAAAATATATTGTTACTTTTAAGGAGCTACTCACAAATCCAATTCCTAGCCCAATAGACATATAGAAACCCATCCACCCTGCATCAGTTTGAAGTCATGGGGGAGCATAGTCTATCCCAGGCAGCATAGGGCGTAAGCCTGAGGATCGCCCTGGCAAAGACTGGAATGCACTGCACTGCGCACACACACAAGCACATGTCGGCGTACCCGTTGAAATGGGCACCTTATATTTTTCCACAGAAAAACCCTAATGCCAATCATGACACCCTTAATCCATACCCAGCCCTAACCTTAATCATAAGTAACTAGTCAAAATACAAGACTTCTGGCATTTTTACTTTTTTGATTGCATTCACAGATTTTTATAAAATTGAAGTTAGCAACCAAATGGCAACCTGAAAGATGTCACCAAAAGTAAGATGTCCCCATTTTGGTCCCCAAATGTGATCTGTGCAAACCCAATTTTGTACAGAGTTATACACACTCACACACACTCCACAGAGGCACTATTTGAACCTCCAGCCTTTAGGTGAGAAGTACTGTAGTAGTTCTACCTGCTACAGCATCACACCCCACTGACACTTTTTGGTTCACTGACATGGTCCTCAGGGTGACCAATAGCCTTGTCCCCTATACTACCCCCAGCCTGTATTATATAAGCGAGTAGAACATCACAGATGGATGGATGACATACTTATTCTTATGTGGCCCATATTTGCACCATAAATACAAAACCTTACTTAAAATTCTTACACTGTTCACATTATTGCCTAAAACAGCAGTTATCTATTATACAGCAAGTTAGGTCTGGCCATAGCTTAGTCAACCAGACACGCATCAAAAGGAGGGCAGCAAGGAGAGTGTCAACAGAGATTATAAATTGCTTAGATGAAAGAAATAAAAATGCACTGTCATATCATTCCCAGCACAGATTGCATCATTTGAGAAGTTTGCCAATGTATCTCAAACAGGTTTGTTAATACGTCAATGTCTACATGTGGCTTATCAACTTTTGTAAACAGAATTCTTTTGAATGCTAAAAATGCCATCATGAACACCCCCCCCCACACACACACTCTAACCCCCCGCCACCTTGTAATTCCTACACTCACCTCAGTGGTGATCAGAGAGGCGGAGGGAAGTGCGGGTGGTAAGGAGCAGGGAGGGGGTGGGGTGCATAATGACAGGGTACTTATCTACCGACCGGACTAACAATTCCTGCACTTTACAGACATCTGCTGTGGGCCAAGAATCCCACAAGTCCCCTGGAGCACAAGGGAAGCTCTTCATAAGGCATCGACTGGGTGAGTGAGCACACCAGTGCTTTCACGGGGCTAGAGAGGACTTGAACTTGGATTCATCCTGAGAAAAGTCTTAAACTCATTGCTCTGCCTGAGCTCATTTCAGCTTTTTATCTGTATCAACTCAGCAACAGAGATAGATCTTGTGGTAACATGCGTACGGACTAGAATACCATTTTTATAACTTCCAGCATCTTTTGTTTAGCACCTACACCTGGGACTGCAGTACTGTCTTGTTCAGGTGCAACTCAGCTGAGCTCCCAGTGGCGGGTGTTGGTGAGTGTGGAAGTGGCCAGTCATACGTGAAGAAGACAGGTGGAGAAAAGTCCTTCATGGATGCTTCAACCAAGATGACCACCTTCGTGGTGTGGGACTACGTGGTGTTTGCGCTGATGCTGCTGGTGTCGGCCGCGGTGGGGGTGTACTTCGCCCTGGCTGGGAAAGGGCAGCGCAACAGCCAGGATTTCCTAATGGGGGGTCGGGGCCTGACTGCCCTGCCGGTCGCCTTGTCCCTGACGGCCAGCTTCATGTCCGCCATAACTGTCCTGGCGACTCCCGCCGAAGTCTACCAGTATGGAGCCATCTATGGGTTCTTTGGCATCTCCTACATGCTGGTGGTGGCTGTCTGTTCAGAAATCTTCCTGCCGGTCTTCTACAGGCTTGGAATCACCAGCAGTTATGAGGTAGGCAGCTTATCATGTCCTCAATACCACCACCAAGCTTCAGTAGAAGATATCACACCTTCTTCTTACTGAGAAGCCTCTCATGAGTGTGATCACCGAGTCTTCATTAAATGAAATCTGCGTCAAAACACATTTTTACAACTCTGGTTTTAAGGTACAAACCTGACAAGAATGTCTACTGCTGTTAAGAAAAACAGCAAGGTTTTTGACAAAGGGATTGCTATATAGTTTTATCTCTGCCTTCATGTCTTCGGGGCTGGGCCAAGTTCTAATCTGCATTTTCATTAACCCACAGTACCTAGAGATGCGCTTCAACAGGGGGGCTCGTCTGTGTGGGACGATGATGTTCATACTGCAGACAGTGAGTACATTACAGCTGCCTGTTTATGTGACATTGTAGAATTTACTGGAGCAAACTGGATTGTCACCATCTGAGAGAGAGAGAGAGAGAGAGAGAGAGGTAGTTCCAAATAAAGTGCAGACAATGGCCAAGCAGTGTATGTGTCAGTCCCTCTATACAGTGTTACATTATACACAGTCTTTAAGATGGCAGTGTGCATGTATAAAGAGCCTGTATGTGTGTTACCCCCGTTTTTACAGGTGTCCTACACAGGGATGGTCATCTACGCACCTGCCCTTGCATTAAACCAAGGTAGAGTAGCCCTACCTTCCTTTAGTTTATTATTTACTTTTGTAAAAATGATTTCTCCACTTCCCCGTATTTGGTAATCGGGAGTTCTGTGGTGCTAGTCATTTTGGGTCCCGCCTTTGGGTGTCTGCCGAAGCCAGCTGACTTTCTGTTTATTTTACCTTGTTTCAGTGATCTCCTGTCACCAGTAAGGACCAGGAGAGATGACCAATTGTTTTACGACATGTCTTTTGTGTTCATTACCTGCAGTGTAGTTAGTCTATTTATCCTTTCCTCCTCTAGTCACTGGATTTGATTTGTGGGGTGCTGTGATTGCCACAGGAATAGTTTGCACCTTTTACTGCACTCTGGTAAGACACAACTTTTATTTTACAAATACAAGTGTACCTAAACATTGAGCCATGCTGGTTTGTGTAAGTGCGCTAAAATCCTTCAAAATGAATCAAAATAAAGTTTTGAATACTCTCAACTGCAGAACAGTAAAATCAAAATACAGGAAAATGAGATCTGCAGTTCCAGTCAAAAGTTTGAACACACCCTACTGAAAATCACTAGTTTTTCAACAAGGTAACAACCCTATGCACACCTCAAGGTTAGGTAAATACTGTATTATACTGTGAACAAGTAAAAAGATGGAGTGCTGTGACAGATGACCGGGCCCCCACAATCTCCTACCTAAACCCTATAGAGCTAGTTTGGGATGAGCTGGATCGAAGGGTAAGAACAAGGGAACCAAATTGTGCCCAGAACTCCATCAGGACTGTTGGAGAAACATTCCAGAATGCCAAGGGTCTGCAATGCCATCATCAAAGTAAAAGGGGGCTATTTTAATTAGTCTAAATTTTGAGAAAATTTTAAGAATTTGATCACTTCTCTTGGTCAATGCAGTATTTGATATGTATTACTTAATTGCCTCAAAGGCTTTCACTATATGGTGAATAACATAACTAAAACAGAGACAAATGCATTAAAAGCAGGTGTGTCCAGACTCTTGACTGGTGCTACTGGCAAAGGTGGCTGCTGTACTCCTTCTTACAGGGTGGGCTGAAGGCAGTGGTCTGGACAGACGTCTTCCAGGTGGGCATCATGGTAGCCGGATTTCTCTCCGTTATTGTCCGAGCCGCATGGCAACAAGGAGGCTTCTTGGCCATAATTGACGACTCTCGACATGGAGGGAGACTGAACTTTTGGAAGTGAGTTTTCACAGTGGACGCTCAAGTTTGAAGGTTCTCCGTAGCAGCAGCTCAGCACACTACATATGTGCCCTGTGCTCTCTCTTCCTGACCAGCTTTGATCCCAGTCCACTAAAGCGGCACACCTTCTGGACCATCACGGTCGGAGGAGCCTTTATCTGGATTAGCATATATGGGGTCAATCAGGCTCAGGTGCAGAGATATATATCATGCAAGTCCTTGATCCATGCCAAAATGTGAGTTACCCAAAAGGAAGTACTGCAATGTTAAGTGAAAATGTATTGAGGGGGTCTTTCTTCGCAAGTTGCTACTTGTGAGGGTATACGTGTGGGTGAATGCATGTTACAGGGCCCTCCTCCTGAACCTGGTGGGACTGTGGGTCATCCTCCTGTGCTCGGTGTTCTCTGGACTGTGCCTGTACTCCATCTACAAGAACTGTGACCCCTGGAACGCAGGCTTGGTATCAGCTCCCGATCAGGTAGGGCCATGCAGAGAAAAGGGGAGGGTAACCATGTGTCGGCTGTAAAAACTGGTAACGGCGCCGAATGACATCACCACTTCAGGCGGAGCTACATTTTGTACTGAATTTGGAAAATGGGTGTAGCATATTATAGGGCTGGACGATGTCTGATATTAATACCAGCATCACTTGTTATGCAAATACAGTTCTTACATCGCTAGTCAGCTAGATTAAGATCAGGCTTTTTCTTACTTTCAATTCTGTATACGGACATTATAATGCAGGAGGCTAAAGCATGAGTGCTGTCCCAGTATATTAAAATACTTTTAAATTTCTTGTCATGCCGTCCTGATCTTTTTGCTGCATCTGTTCTTCCGACCAGAGCGCAATATTTTTTTTACTTCGTCTATACTTGTTTTCTGAGTTCGCTACTGCTTTCAAGGCGGCGTTTGTATCGCGTTTCAGAGGCAGGCTATTTGCATAACCACTTGACAAAGAAAGCGTTACAAGTCCCACCCCAAAGTACCAAAGTACCTCAGCTGGATTATCACTTTCGGTACTGGAACTTTTCGTACTGGTACTCAACCAGAAGTCAATGGGAAAGTGAAAGTACCAAAAGTACCATACCAAAAGTGGCTAACTGACATGTACATTGATGACCAGTAAAAGTGCTAAGATACTGAACATATTCAATGCCCCGTAGTTAATGCCTTACATGGTGCTGGATATCTTGAGGGACTTCCCTGGTCTCCCTGGGCTGTTTGTGGCTGCTGCCTACAGTGGAACGCTGAGGTAAAACAGGTGAAATGAAAAAAGCCCTTGTTCCTCCAGTCTGTCTCCCAACTGTGCAGGACAATTTAGATACAGTACCAGTCAAAAGTCTGGAAATACCTACTAGAAATAATTTGTTTTTAGACAAAGATAATGACCCTCAGGACACCTTGAGGTTATGTATGTACTATATTATTTTGTGAACAAAGAAAGACATGGAGAGTGATGTGACAGGTGACCTGGCCCCCACAATCCCCCAACCTAAAACCTGTACGGCTGGTTTGGGATGAGTTGGATCGAAGGGTAAGAGCAAGGTCGCCACCTAGTGCCCACATCTTGTGGAAATTCTTTCTGGACTTTTGGAGAATCATTCCAGATGACTATATTTGGAAGCTGGTTGAAAGAATGCCAAGAGTCTACAATGCTGTCATCGAAGCAAAAGGGGGCTACTTTGAAGAGTCTAAAATGTGAGTGCACCTTTAAGTTTGAGTGCATTAAGTGCACCTTCATAATGCATTAATTATGCATTCATAGAACATTCAGTGCACTTTCATAATGCATTCATAATGCATTCATAGAACATTCATAAGCAGCATGCAAGTACACCTTAACATCCTAACATCCCTTAACAGCTTTAATATACATTAATAACAAACATTACATGATTATACAATTATAATGTTTGTTATTAATGTATTTACAGCTGTTGAGGGATGTTAGGATGTTATGAATGTTTTTGAATACTTAATGAATACATTATGAAGGTGCACTGAACGTTTTATGAATGCAATATAAAACCATTATGAAGGTGCGGTTAATGTAAAGTGTTACCGAATATTTAATACATATGATTTCATTGCCTCAGAGCCTTTAACTATAAGGTGAATAACATAGATGAAATAGAGACAAATGCATTAAAAGCAGGTGTGTCCAGGCTTTTGACTGGTTCTGTACGTGTTGTCAGCTGACCACTATTCTCACCATTCTGGTGAGGTAATAAGTAGATCATTTCAGAGTGTTTTCGAAATGATGCATGTTCTGTAAGCTTACATACGTGTAGGTTAAAGATCTGTGTGTGTTCCTTCTGCAGTACTGTTTCCTCCAGTATAAATGCCTTGGTAGCAGTGACTGTGGAAGACCTGCTCAAACCTCACTCCAGCATGTCTGAGAGGACATTATCCTGGATCTCCAAAGGGCTTAGTGAGTTGGATGGGGCTGTGATCCAATATCCCTCTTCACCATTACTGCAGCTGTCCGTTGTCATATTTTGAAATACTCATCTGTGATGCTTCCAGGTGTTGTGTTTGGGGTCATATGCATTGGCATGGCTGGTATTGCATCTGTGATGGGGGGAATTCTGCAGGTGAGGACAGACTCGCTCACCATCACTCAGTCATCTCCCATCATTGACGGTAGTACAGAGAAGGAGACGTTCCTTGTATTGAGTGCCTCATACTGAGAAGCTCTCTATTGCCCTCTGCAGGCAGCTATAAGTATTTTGGGCATCACAGGAGGGCCTCTCCTTGGCCTTTTCTCTTTGGGCATTCTCTGCCCCTTTGCCAACTCTGTGGTGAGTATTGTAGGTTCTCGAGACAAATATATTACTGTATCTTTATAGCTGCGGGCATCACATCACCTGAGCAGTTACATCCACCTAGATTATAAGTATGATGTCCATCATAAAAAGTTTCCAGATATGTTTCAGAACATCTATTAGTTTTAATTTGACTTCAGTGCTGAATTCTGCTTTGTTATTTTATTATTTGGTTTGTAGATGATTCCACAGAAGAAAAACAATTTTGCTTTGCAGATATACAAGTGTCTGCTGTAATTTCTCAATAGATGTGAATCATCTGTGCTATTTCCCCTGTTTTTCGGTGGCCAATGGCCTGATATCTAATTCAGGGAGCCCTGGTGGGCTTTTTAAGCGGCCTTGCCTTGTCTCTGTGGGTTGGGATTGGAGCCCACTTGAACACCCCTGCAATGAACTATAAGCAGCCACTGCACCTCAGCACAGATGGCTGCAACCTTACCATGACTGACGGGAGCCTAAACTGGACTTTAAGTAGAAAAGAGTCTCCTCTCATCAGCACTGTCTTTCAAGAGGATCCAGAATACAGGTGAGTTGTGAAATGTAAGCTGCTTGTAGATGATAAACCAAAAGGAACTACTGCAAGTTTCTTCTGACAGAGGTTGCAGGTGCTCATAGATATCACAACGGCAGTGTAAACGATAGCTAAAAAAGTCAGCCGTGTTACCCATAAATGGTGTGGGCATTTCAGCTGCTGTACAGTGGTGTACAACTGGACCAGAAGCACTGACTGTGAGGTGTGGTACTTCTTTGACAGGACTCACGTGGTCAACGAGTGGTACTCTCTGTCCTACCTGTACTTTAGTGTAGTTGGGACCATCACAGTAATGGTGGTCGGCATTATCATTAGCCTGCTAACAGGTACTGGTCGCCTCTTGTCCGCACACTAATGTTTCTCCCACCCAGTTTTACGTAGTAGTCTCATGTGTCCTTTCCCCTGTTTCTCCATCATCAGCTCACGCAGCACTCATGTCAGTCACCATTTTGTGACTGAACGGCCTAAACTGAATTTTCCTGTTGTTTTTTTTTTCTTTCTTTTTTAACCAGGAAGCAAGAAGCTGGCACCGGAAATGACACTGAAGAAGGAGGACTTGACCTGTTACTACTTGTATAGCACCTTAAAACAGAAAATTCTGAAGATTTCCCAGGTGAAAAGTTTCACCACCATAAATACATTGGTAGAAAGTTTTTTACCCAGGGGGTAACAGTCAATTTCTTAGCAAAATGTGAATTTACCTATGTTTGCATGGGTTCTTTTCCTAGGCAATGAAACGTACCAGTAATCTGGACTTGAAGAAGCGCGGTAGGAAAGACTTTGGAAGAAACAATCCTGCTTTCTGCAGTTCTGAACTGGACCTCTCTCAAGTGCCAGTTGATAGACGAGGCAGTTTTTCTCCCTGAATTACATCCAGCAGCCTTCTTTCCTGTCACAAGACCGCAGTGCTCTTTCGCCACCTTCTTTTTTTATGGTGGGCTTTTAACTTTACATATACCTAGTGTCATTTTCGATGATTAAATAAATGGGACCCATCAAGTCAAACACTTCAGTTGTTTCAAACTGACAAAATGAGTAGAGTATTATGATATCGGTGGATGATACAGCAGCACTCATGCACATGCGTGTGCCCCTTCTCGGAGCGTGAGGCCAGTGTATGAGTACTCAGTCGCACTATCCCTCCAGTCATCTGCTAACTCTGTCTAAGTGTGTGCACTGTTGACACAAGGAACACCAAGCATGTTTTTTTTTCTCCAAAACTTTATTGAACTTAGCATAGTAAAACAGTTTACATTACGTAACAATAAATGTACGTTAAATGAATATATCAGTCTATCAAAAGTATTAATGTACAACATAAAGAAAAAATAACTGAAATTACAGGGGTATACAGCTCTGGGAAAAAAAATGAGACGGCGCTATATTTCTTAAAATAACAGCATTTTAAAACACTGATTTAATCCTGGTTCTGCTGGCTCTCAGGTTACTCTGAGGCTCAAAATTTCTAAGTCATTGGTACACAAGAACAAGGTGAAGCAGGAGAAAATCAGAGGATGACATGAAAGTGACCTTCAAAAGGGAATGGGAAACATTAAGCGGTGTGAAGTGCCCTGCTAGGGCAGTTTGTATCAGGCTGCTTGAAGCAGGACTGAAGGGCTATGTAGCAAGGCCGAAGTTCTTCATCAATGACAAGCAGGAAAGGGATTTTGCAAAAAAAAAAATGTACATTTTAGACAGGTGCATACCCATAAATTGAGAAATGAATGAAACAAAAATTGTTGTGGTCTCTTAATTTTTTCCAGAGCTGTATATTTATTACATGTCTATGGTTATTTTTTTCACATATTGTACTTCTGTTTATTCCTGTAGAATTTTAAAAAAAATTTCTAGTAAGCAAAGTAATGTAAATACATTATAATCTGGTATTTCTTTAGCCTGTTTACATATGTGTACATGATATTTGCAATATATTATGAAATATTGACAAGGAGAATTATGTTAGAATATTAGAATTCAGATTATTTTCATAGTAAATATTTCCTTACATTACCATTTAATATTCATTCCAGTCATTCTTCTAATGTGATGTTTAAAATCAAGCCAAGAAAGTCTTGTGCAAATACATCAATAAAATAAATGTTCAGTATTTTCTGTTTCTTCTTGGCTATATGTACAATTTCCATTCTCTTGGAATTCTCTTCAGGGAGCATTGCATTGTCTTTGCAATCCCTGATGGAGTAGTTATGTTGTTGAAGAATTTTTACTCTAATAATCCAACTATTCCATCTATGGATGCTGTTGAATCTGCTGTTTATCTGTCCAAATATCTATCTAAAAGGATCAGGGAGACTGACACCAGCTGTTCTTTCTGTGAACGTGACTGCGAAACTAATGTTCATTTATTTTGGTCTTGCCCCTTTGCTGAAAAATTTTGGTCTGATATGCTTAACTTGATCCAAACGAATGTGTCATAATTTTCAGTTTTCTTGTAAAGATGTTTTTTTTAGGGTTTTTTTGTGACTGGAAGAATACAGATAAATTTAAGACTATTAATTTAATGTTTCTCTTAGCAAAATTTTTATATTCAAAAATGTAAATACAATAAATCTAAGGCATTTTCCCCTGTTTACAAATTGGACCTAATTAATTATATAAATTTAATCAGAAAATCTAAAAATTAAAAATCAATCAGAACTGTATCCTCGTTTGATGTCTTTGTTTACTTGATATATAGACAGTGCTGAAATGTTCTTTCATATTTGGTATTGAGATGATAATCTTTGACTTTATAATAACTCTGGCTGTATGTTTTTTTCTTTTTCTTTGTTTTGTTCTTGTTTTGTTTAATGCTCTGTCGGCAAAATATATTACCTGTACTTGTTAAGCACTGGAAATAAAATAAATAAATAAAATAAAAATAGTTCAGGAACACTGAAGCGTCCGGCGCTGTCTTCGCGCGTGCGCAAGAAGGGACAACGTTTCGTTCGAAACTTGGCACGCGGGTATGACGTAGGAGTGGGACACAGGGAGCCGTTCAGTTCTATTGAGGAAGCAGGAATCGTCTGGGTGTAAGTTTTCTTAGACACTGGATGGACTTTTAATAGTAATTTAAGCGACGTTAATGGTAAGTCAGGGACATCTCTGTTTGGATATTTATCTCAAACTTTCCTCAGATTTTGGGATTTCGGTACAAGTATTCCGTCGTCGTTTAGTTTACCTTAGCATGGTGGCTAACTACAGTTCTGTTGCGTTTGTTGCACCATCTTCTGGTAATTGGTTCCTTTAATGAGGTACATTGTCGCAATATTTAGGGTATGCGAGTAGCTAATAATAAACATTGATTTTGTTCAAGTGGATCTAATGACGCTGTAATCGCTACATTGATATCCCCGTGTTGCTTTCGGTGTTAACCAGCCGGCTCTTGTAAAAGACGGCACCAGTAAATTTATTCATGTTCTCTAGGTTGTTTTCGCACGTTTGTGAACCACAGAGACGTCTCTATTACTGGCACTGTAGATATTTGATGGTCGGTCACTCCGGTACAGGTGGAGAGATGAGTCTCAGATTGGAGGACTGGGCCTATAGTTTTCTTGACGCCGAGGAACCTACGGAAATGAACCAGGCTTGTCTACTGAACGACAGTGACCTACTCTTTGACAGCTCCAGTGATGGCTTTGAGTCACCAATCACAGTCATCCCTGAGACACCCAGGTAGTGCCGTCACTTGTGCTGTCAAATGGCTTTTCTATGTTCATATAATGAGCAAAGTGCATTGATGTTTACTGCTGGTTGATGTTATAATGTAGCAGTCTTTACCTTGCTGTATTGTTGATTGTTTAAATACACAACTGCACTACGTGTATAAATCATTGTGTCCAAGCCTGTTTTGTGCTTTCCTGTGTTTTGCACTGTGAAAAACCTCCCCTGGTCTTTTGCTGTCTGTACGTTGCACTTTGGTCCTAGGGGAGCATTATTTCATGCCACTGTATGTGTATGGATGGTATGACAGTAATGTTCACTGGATTCATGTGTTATATTAGCATTTTTCTTTCTTTCCCTACCTGGAGATCTGGACATGGGGCAGATACTCCAGAGGATCTCATACAGGTGAGTGTGGCTCTTCCCCATTGACTTAGCTGCTCCAGCCACCCAAGCCTTTCCACCCATGCAGTAGTGGCCTAGAGACATGAGTGAATAGAGGCTCAGCTGTGCCATCAGCTCCCGTGTCTGATCTGAATTTAGGTGACACCCTTTCGGTCATTCCAGGGTGCAAGGGATCCCTCTGAACGGAGCGCGACCCCGTCATACCGATGGGCCAAGCGCCGGAGGTTGTCCCTCATGGCAACAGATTCGCAAGCTGACTCAGATGATGGATCTGCTGCAAATTCAGCTGGGGGTGGCTCTGGGAGGGGAGTTGCTCCCTTAACCTCAGCACATGGATTTGCTACCTCATCTCTGGTTGCCCCAAGCACCCCGGTGTCCCGTAACCGTAGGTTTGCACCCCCCTCATCGTCTGTAGTGGCTTGTACCTCTCTTGGTTACTCAGCCAATGAGAGAGTTGATGTCGATGGAGAGAAACAGCCCTCTGGCTTTGCCCCCAACATGAAGCGCATATCGATGAGATGCAACAAAGGCTCTGAGCAGCACCCCAGTGCAGCCACGCGGCCCAGGTCCAGGGCCTCCAAGCGGACCTTGAGTGCCATCGTGTCCCAGTCGCCGGGCCCCTCCAGCTCAGTGTGCGAACTGAGAACTCCCAGGATCCGAGGTAAGGGGAGGGAATAATTCCTTCACAGAGCAAGGAAGTCACACAAGTTTTTCTTTTATCGGATGAGCACGATGAGATTGTTTTTTCTGCAGCGGACGATCTGGCTTCTTGTTCGAAGCAGCCCGACAGAACATCAGGAGAACAGGAAGAGATTGTCATCAGTGACGATGAGGATGTCATTTTCCAGGCCATGGTGCGTTCAGCCCAAGAGGAAATGGATGAGGCGTTTGCCCGAAGTCTCCAGGTAAGCATCTGCCTGCCATCTCCAAGCTGGTGAACTTTGAGAAGCATATGACCTTTGAACTCCTGCAGGCACAGTTTGAAGAAGAGGAACGAGAGCTGGCCTCTATCCGTTCAGCCCACAACCTGGTCAGTACCTGTAGAATTTGGTACTTATTCTTCATGTGAAACTTACAGGCCAGTGTCTAACAGGGTCTATCTCCCTCTGCAGTATGATAGGCCTGGTCAGATAGCCTGGATACCCTCTCCTCTGTCCTCATTTGTGAACTCCTATCCAGGACTATCTGAGTTTCTGGAATTGGCAGAAGGTATGCCTGCTTTATCCTCAATTTCAACTCTGTCTTGAAATGTGGGTTGATGGCACTTGTGATTGTGTCTTAGCAGCGAGACCTGCTAGACGTGGCCATAGATCCCGGGGCTCTCGTGGGTCCCGCCAGCGATATGAACACCAGGCTGATCCGGACCTATTTGATAGCAGCCAAGGAAACAACTATGAGGTAGGACCCTGTCGACTTTCACAAGACCTGCGAGTACAGCCCACCCTGAGCCACCATCAGAATCAGAAAAAAACTTTATTGATCCTAGGAGGGAAATTGCTTATGCTACAACTGCACAGATAGACAAACACCACTGGACGCAAAGAATGCTATATAACAAGATGGAAAAAGTAATACAGACGCTCCTCTGCTTACGAAAGAGTTGTGCTCCGAATGGCCGTTCGTAACTTGAAATGTTCGGAAGTTGTTATTCAGCATCATTTTAAGGGTATACGCAAGTACAAAGAACTGGGATGCTGAGAGTATGCACGCTACGCTGCTGTGTGGCGGGAGTAGTGGCCAGAAGTCGTACTAGGCGGAATTGGCACATAGAACAAAATTTGATGTTGCGGACGGGAAACAAGAGCCCAACTAACACAATTTGGACTTGCAGTCCTCTTCGTTCGTATGTTTGAAAGTAGAGGGAGCGCCTGTATATCACAAACTAAAATAACAAATTGATGTCAAACTACAATATAAACTCTTTAGGAGAAATGTCCAGATGAATGAGGTGCACAAAGGCTCTGAGTAGCACCTCAGTGCTGCTCCTAGCGGACCTTGAGCACCATGGATTGTCCAGCCCCTGCCCACTGTTTCCTATACCCAGGCTCTTCTGGCTTTTGAGGAGAGCCAGGGTGCTGTTATTGCCAAGAAGAGCATGAGCACCAGAGAGATCCAGAGGCTGCCCATAAAAACATTTGAACCAGCCTACAGTGCCGGGAAGATCACGTGAGTCTTGAACAGGCTTTTTGCTGTTAATGCGGGAGTGTATTTGTTGTGCTGAGTTTCTGTTATAATGGTTTCTGTGTGGGCAGGTGCCAGATTTGTTTCTCTGAATATGCGGAAGGAGAAAAATTACGGACTCTTCCCTGTCTTCATGACTACCATGTACAATGCATCGATCGGTGGTTAAAGGTAGGCCTATTGTTTTATCGGTGAAAATTATTCTGTTATGAGCTGGGTGTATCAGTAACGATGGGAAGGGTTTTCAGGTCAATGCCCCCCATCAGCAGCATTTTTGATGCCAGCTATGGGTTTGTGCATTGCTGATTTTTAACTTTTTTTTTTGCTGCAATGAAACCCCCCTGTTTTCCTATAGGAAAATGCCACATGTCCTGTATGCCGAGTGGATGTGTCAGAACTTGGTAGCTAAGGATCCAGCATAACATCAGGAAAGCCAGTGTCTACCTCACTAACAGGAATATTTGACTACATTTGAGGGAAGTGAGTGACCTCAACAAGCCTCAAATAAATCAACTTTAATCATCCTGGAAAACAATACCGGAAAGCAAAGAAACAACATCACCATGAAACTGTGAAATTACATTGGTTAGATATGACGTTCTTTACCTTGAACCTTTTTGTATATATTGAAATAAACATTTTATAAATTTTTTTTGTCTATAAACTTATTGCAAATGAGGATTTTTTTTTTAATACACACACAGACGCTCCTCTACCAACGAATGAGATAAGTTCCGAATGGCCGTTCGCAACTTGAAATGTTCGTAAGTCGTTATTCACTATCATTTTAAGGACATACGCACGTACAAAGAACTAGGATGCCAGGAGTACGCACGATATGCTGCTGTGCGGCGGGAGTAGCAGC
The DNA here is from genome assembly GCA_026777985.1 of Mormyrops attenuatus. NCBI lineage: Eukaryota > Metazoa > Chordata > Actinopteri > Osteoglossiformes > Mormyridae > Mormyrops > Mormyrops attenuatus. The sequence continues at coordinate 10,952,000 of JAODKC010000001.1, forward strand.
CAGAAGTCACACTAAGCGGAACTAGAGCACAGAAAAAAAAAAATTGATGTTGCGGAGAAAAAACGGGAGCCCAGTGAACACAATTTGGATTCTTCGTTCGTATGTCTGAAAGTTCATAAGTTGAACGTCCGTAAGTAGAGGAGCGTCTGTGTGTGTGTGTGTGTGTGTGTATATACACATATATATATATATATATATATATATATACACACACACGCACACAAAAGGGAAATAACCATTTTGGTATGGAATAGACAGGTGGAGCAAGTGACGTAGCGGGGAATATAGTGATGTCATTCTGACAGCCCCCTTTCTGGTTAAATATTTCGTACATTGTATAACCTGGGGGAAGTTTTTGTTTTAAACACTTTATACGATATGAATACTTTCCAGTAGCTAAACCCTTGTCTATACGTGGACATACTTCAACTTCTCAAGTGCAACAACGCAGACAACCTTGACCTGGTAGGCATAAGGTAATCGAATGGCAACATTGACTGCGGGTCATCAGTTTAACGGATGCTTTCCAATGTGCCTTTCGAAAGTGAAGCAGATGGTTACAATTACACATTCGTTAACCTTGCTTTCTTTATTTTGGACCTTCACTTCTCAGAGTCGTAGTAGCGCTTCTTCATGGCTCTGTACTTTCTAAGGTAATATAAAGCCTCCAACTCTTTCATCACAAACTCCCCACGAGCAATCAGTTGCTTTATCTTTTCAGGGTCTGTCACATCCTTATTTTTCATGAACGCAGCCTTCAGACGTTCTCTGAAGTAGTCGTTGCCTTTGGGGTACTCCCGTCCAACATACAGCAGCTTTAAAAGAGGCAAACACAGTCGGTCTGAGCAGAACCTGCATGTAATTATTATCAAAATTAAAGAATACCTTGTCATGTTATGAATTATATTTCCTATAATTAAGACATGTAACTCCTGCACATGTGGTTGATAAGTAATTGGAAGATAGACAGATAATTAGTAAAACTTAAGCTAAACCATATATTTTCCTGTCTAAGAACCACTATAAATCTAACGTAAAAAACCCCTTGCCCCTTGTTCCAGGAAGACTTAAAACATCATTATAGACGAGAGCAAGTTCTCACAGTGATATTGCAAAAGAGGCATTCAGACTCACATTTTTGTACAGTTTGACCACAGCACTCCTCAGAGGGTTGGCCATTTTTGCCTTCTAGACTTGGAATTAGGGGCTGTTGGAAAGAGCAATTACATGTTATTTCTGCTGGGCATAGTTTGTGGCGTACGTAAGACCTAAGAGCCCACACCCGCAGCCAGGAGACAGGCCCCTCCAACAATCAAAGTGCCATCACCCATTTTGTAGCTGTAGCCAATATGATACTTGTGGTCCAATGTGCAATATGTCTATAAACGATTTTTTATTGATCATATCCACCACATAAAAATGGATTTATGGTTCTATGGAGGACAAAACATGACTTAAATAAATAAGTAAATAAATCCATGTCATGAATGTATAAAAGAATATATGTGTAGACTAAATGGAATGATGTGTTGGTGAATGCGGGGATTTTTTTAATTCACGCCAAAGACATACCCATTTCCAGATTAATTAGTCAATGTATTCATTTCCAGATTTGTGTATTTGCAGATTTATTTATGGATTTCTTCATCTGGAAAGTTCCAAAAAAACCTATTATTTTTTATTTTGATTTGAAATCCAGTTTAGTTTTACTTTTTTAAAAAAGTGTTTTTTAGTTTTTATTTTACAGATGTAAATCTATCTAGTCTGTGTGTGTATACACACACACAAACACACACACACACACATAGACCTATAGCTAAATGAGAAACCCTGTTTTGTGGAACACCTCCAGGACTTCTCGGTTAGAGCCAGTTATTCCTTTGAAGAGGAAAACAATATTTCATAAGGGTAATATTCATACAGTGTATCCGCAGAAAATTACATAAAAGCCATTTAAACCAGGGGTTATGTGCATCCAAATGATTTATTCACGAACGACCACACTTAAACGCCCTGATTCAAGTACGATCAGTTATATCAAAATGGTCATCCACGTTACGTAGCTTACGGCGATAATAGATTTAATCATATTTTGATTTAGATAGGACAGTGACGGTTTCAAAACATAAACAGCCATGACATACGCAAAGGATAGCCAAGACGCGTTACCTTATTTTTCGTTTTACAGTTCAGACTAAATGGATTTTAGTTAATTAACAAGTAACCACCGCTTATGCAATATCATTTGAAAAACATTATGACCTGTTTAAAATATTGTACCTTCATACGCTCGTCCTTCGGTCATGAGTGACTTTCTTCCATCGCGCTGTGATACTACACGTTATGATGACGTAGTTTGACGTGGACGCAAAGCGCACGAGGATTTCTTTGAAAGCAATGGAGCGCACTTACTATCTGAAGAGGTAAACAAGAGACACGCTACAACTATGCTGTCATTTAAGTTTTGGGTTGTCCATCAGTCTAGCCAGGGCATTTTTAAACATTCGTTATACAACTTTGGCCACTTGCATTTAAACTCCTTTGGAGGCATGGAGCCGACCGACTTTCTGGTGTTCTCGACGTAAACATTAGTCGTCACTGATGCGGTGCATTGTGGTCTAAATAGTCCAAGGCCACTTCTATGAGGTATTTGTCAAAGTGTGGATAAAGTGCCCATCAAGCTCGCTGCATTTAGCTTATCTGAAGAACGGGACACCCTTGAATACTTGCGGTAGGCGCATGAACGTGCACGTCAAGTGTAGTAGTCAGAAAAATGGGACAGAGCCATAAACAAAAACGTAAATGTATTTTAAGTGTCGTAAAGTAACGACGCTTGTAGGAAACCAGTTTTGCCAGCTGCTTGTTGGTTGTAGTTTCCAAAGTAACGGGGACGCTAACACTGGATATCATTTTATGACTTTTACGAAATGGTGAGTACATAACTGATTTTGTAAAAGTATATAAAATCAAATGAGGACCTGACTGGTCTTCACAGTTGAGCTGTACATAATTATTAAATTATTTACTGTTGTAAAATATTTACGGGATATATTACTATAGCCTAACAAATGGTCATGAAAGAAATAACCTCGACTATTAGACGTTAATGAATGTTTGGTAACTTGTGAACATGTTTCCTTCTTACTGACACTCTTAACACTCACAAGAGTTTTGTTGTCAATGTTTCTCCCCTTTTTACTTAGTTAATTCAATTCAAGGGGAATTTAGTGTAGGATTTTCCACTCCCTGAGTTAATTCTGTCTTCTGGTCTGCAAATTTTCTCATTTTTTTCCTCAGCGTAATCTTGAAACAAATAAAACACTGCAAGACATACAAATTATAATTTAGCATATTATTATAAATAAAGATATAATATGTAATAATATATTAATCTATTGTATATTTCATCTATCAGAAGAGACAAAAATGAGCAAAAGTGAAAGAGATTAGTCTCAATTTATATTTGAGGGGAGTTTACTTTTAGGTAAGAAATTCTTACTAAATTATTATTATTACAAAATTCCACTTTATTCCAGACTCAACCCAGTGCACGTGTTGGTGTGAGGACCATGGGTTATCATTGAGCTTTAAACCAGTTGGGGTTATTATTCGATATACCATTAATTTCTCATTTTTAAATTTGTTTTCAGTCGGCCAACAAGAAACGAGACAAACTCAGCAAAGTCGAAAAGAAGAAGTTACAGAAGGAAGAGGAGGAGCAGAGACAGAGGGAGGAGGGTAGCGTTAGCCGTAAACCATGCTTGCATTCTGACTGCAATGATGATTCCTGTCCCTTGATCATGTGACCTTTTTTTTTCAGAGGCGGCCCGACTGCTGGCAGAGCAGGAAGAGTTAAAGAGACAGGAAGAGGAGCGCAAGGAGCAGGAGGAACATCAGAGACTCGAACTGAAGGTCTAGCGGGGACATAGAGTAGAGATCCTCACGGGGATGATGTCTATCCCCATCCCCATCTGTCACTGCGGACATCTTAACCGTCCCCACCCTGTCCCCACCTCGTCCCCAAATGTACCAAAACCATCCCCACCCCGTGTTCACCAACACATCAACAGTACAGTGTAAAATTAACCATGTCCATCTTTGCTTTTAAATATTCTAATTTTTAAATCAATCACTTGACACTGCCACCAGGTGGTGTCAGGGTGAGAAAAAATAATTTAACAGAAAAACGGACGTATAATTAATGTAGCAGGTATAAGAATATGCATATATGAAGAATTTTATTAATATTGCCATGGCATTACAATACATTTTATTATCATCCCTGCAGGAATAACTTAAAGGTCATCTCCATTCCCACTGTTGTATTTTTTTCCCATTCTTGTGGATTACCACAGATATCCGTGGTATTGCCGCTTTCACCAATTCTCGTGCAGCTGTCTAGTTCAACAGCTCACCATGCTTTTATACAGGACAACTCAATTTACAGTGGAATGCCATTTTTTGAATGTATGAGCTGAAAAAGGTCTGCGAAATATTAGCAGTTCTAACCGTAAATTAAAGAAGCTTCCTATTAGATTTTTGTTGAAATGTAACCAGTAACTGCCAGCAGGTAGATGAAGGCTGTGGTCTTCTGAACAGGACAGAGAGCGCAGAGAAGATGAGCTGAGCGAATTGCGACACCTACTGGATGAGATGCAGAACGCAGTGGCACGATGGAAACACGAGGCTAGCGCAAAAACAAAGGTAAGCCTGCTCACCTGCTGATGTGAATCCTGCTAAATGAAAATGAGTAAAAAACAAACTGTAGTTGTATATATTGCAACGACCGCTTGCTGCGACTCTGCCCTATCCCTCAGTGGGAGCGCTACATGCGGTGTGACGGTACTCCGGACCCATCGATACCGCAGGAGATCAACAGTTTCATCAGCCTCTGGAGTGAGGACACAGAGGTCCAGATTGGCCCTGTGCTGGAGAACTGCTCCCTGGCTCAGCGGGTCAGTACCCTTAACACATGATAAAGGTTTTCCCTCTGAGGATTGATAAAGTAAGCTGGAATGGATGAATGAATGAATCAATCAGTCAATCAGGCAATCAATCATGAATGAATGAATCTATGCATGTATATCTATGTATCTATCTATCTATGTAAAGCCTTAATTGCTGATAAAGGCAATTCACTTAGTTACTCTGGAGTGTAAATGCTTTCCCTTTGGGGTGTTTTATCTCTTAACATGTTTTGTTTTTTATTTATTTTATCTGTTTATTCTGATGGTATGAATTGTGCAGCACTTTGGTGAACATGAAGTGTTCTTGAAATGTGCTTTATAAATCAAACCTACTTACAATCTCATCTAATCCAATCTAAAGATAGTTTGAGTAGAAGACAAATGAAGTTCTGGATCAGAAGAGGCTGAGAAATCCCTTGGGGCATTGTAGTGAGCTGTCAGTCACTGCGTGTTTTAACTCCACTATCAGTGCGATTGTCTCTCATTGGGTTTTTACAGACAGTAATCTCTACTAATCTGACAGCACGCTCATTACCACCACTACCACCTCATGATCCCCCCCCAATTTTCTTCCCAGCTGATTGATGAGCTGGAGGATCTGCTGAGTGACACACCTCAGTCTGCGGGGAGCAGCAGCGACACACTGAGGCACCAGGAGACTATTTTGTCGCTGCAAGAACTCATCCACTCAAAGCGCAAACAGGTCACAGAGGAGATCCTGAAGGTGAGGCCCAGGAGCAGAAACAGATAGAGCAGCTCCAGTCCTCAGGGGAAAAGGGAAAACGTCGCCCTGCCTGAAAAACTCGAGGCAGTTTTAGGTTTATATATTATATGTAGTGGAGTGGTGGCTCATACAGGGGGGTTTGGGGGTTCAGAGGGCCAGGGTTGGGGCCATTCCAGAATGAATTCCTCTATTCCAATCCAAATCAGGAAAGGCAATTGGAGTTGGAATCTAAATCTCCTTGGAATTCGAATTCAGTTCCAATTCTGTTCCCCATAGTTTTTTTTTTTTTCCAATCCCAACCCCAGGTCCATTTCCTGATTTGGACTGGAATTGATGAATGCATTCTGGAATGACCCCAACCCTGCAGAGGGCACCTGGGATTCAGGTCAGAAATGGTTAGACATCATAACAGGCTGATGGCGATTGTTCAAGAGTGAACTGGGACTCCGCTAAAAAACATTCAGGGATTAAACCCTGTAAGTCCACACCTGGTGCCTCCCATGCTCCCACAGCTGGGGGTTCGAGCCCCATCTCCACTCTGAGTATGGCTGTTTTATGTCCTCTGTGTCATGTGGCTTTCCGTCCGCAGTCCAGATTTCCCACAATGTGTTGGGATGTCACCCATGCGGGGTGACCCCAGGCTTGTGCATTGGGCTGCCTCGGACAGGCTCCAGGGCCCTCATGACCTTGACTAGAATAAGCAGTTGGAAGATGAATGGACAGATATGAATTAGATGTATTAGTCTGCATGGCTGTGAACAGGTTAATTTAGTAAACTTGTGGGGTTTTTTTTTACACTTTTTGTCATATTCAAGTGTGTGAATCTTGTGTGTGAAGTATATGTTTGACAGAAATGGTATAGCCGTATATTTACTGGAAATAGTAAACATACATTATGAGAAATACATGGCAAGCTGTGTTTCAATAATGGGGCAAACCATTGCTTGGTGTTGGCTTCTCTGTCTGCAGTGGTCAAGGGTGAACATGGACATTGAGACAGGAAACATGCAGACGGTCGTTCAGGATGCAGACATCACCCTGTGTCTTTGGGCTAACCTCAACAAGAACCCAAGGTAACCCCCTCCCCCCTGACAGCACTGACAGAAAGGCACACAGCATGTCTCAGTCATGAAATTATTACAGACGAGGCAATGCCCAGCCTAGCTGATTTTTCAGAGATGCAGGGAACAAAATTATGCACGTTTAAAAAGATTTCACACTAGCTCTAGTGCATTTCTAAGGTGCACATTAAACAAAAAACAGGCAGTGGGGAAAGTGAAATGTGTGCATCATGAGCTTTGCCGTCTCTGCCATTGAAAGATGCATTTAAAAGGCACTTTTTTTTACACAAAAACGTGGCATGCATTTGAAATATAAATACTGGTAATAAAACTAATCAAAACTTCTGAATGTCTACAGAGTATTGGACTGTTTTTTTCTACGTCTGTCATAAAGCTTATCAGTTCTCCATGGTATTCATATTTTTCAATTAGGTTTAAAGGTTACAATTTTCACGAGGCAGGCTTCGGGTTCGAGCTGCCCAAGCAATTGGCCGTGAGCGAGGTAGCCGTGCGGATCCTGCATACACAATTTGACCACCTGTCGTGCCTGAGCGCCGGGGCGCATCGCACTAGCCAGGGCTCCATCAAGTCGGAGGAGTCTCATCCCTCAACAGGAGAAGTGGGGGCGGGAGACAAAGAACAGGAGGGAAACACAGAGGAGAGCCTAGACCACAAGGATGAAGACTCTGTCAGATCCGAGACCAGGAAGGTGAGGTACACTGAGCATGTGCACATTGGGAGTAGGTGATTGGCTGATTGGTGACCTAGGGTGTTTCTCAATATCAAGAATGCAAAGATCATACTTGCGCACTTGGTAAGACCCGACTTGCTGACTTGCCTCCCAAGAACAAACTTGGGGCGCAGTGAATCATGGGATTGGCCTCGTTCGGCGAGGATGCAACCGATGTATCCTTGATATTTGGGGCAGGGCAAGAACAACATCCGCGGATTTTTACCATCCTTTGTACTTCTGTTCTTGAACGTTGGAACTGGTCATCGGCGATGGAAGATGATGCAAAATGGGTACACGAGAAAACAAATACGGTCAAGTATGCATAGTGAGAAACACCCCTAATCATTGACGAGTAATGAAGGGATTGTTGGCCAACCAATGTGGTCAACCGCTATTAAAATGAACAATTGTCTTGTTCAGATTCAGGTCACCATTTTTGCGTTTTGGCATGAGCTGAATTAGGTGTGCATCTGTGTGGTAGAGTTTTGCAAGTGTGGCCTCTGAGAAGGAGGAAAAGAATGGCAGACATATAAAGGAGCTGGAGGAGCAGTGTTGGGGAGAGGCCAGGAGAGACAGTCTGCAGGAGGAGACTGCAATTACAGGTAGGCGGAGAACCCCTGTGACATCTTGGTCTGTGTCCAAAGGGACTTTTGGTCTCTAGGTTCTTTGGTTTCCACTTGAGCATTCCTTATGGTGGCTGTTTTGTGATACAAAAACACTCCTGACTGAAACAGTATCACTATAAGTCATATAAATCACTATAAATCATGCCCAAAGGTTCATCCCTGAGCCAGAATTCTATTTGGTGGCAGGTGAAAAAGATTGCTATTCCCCCCCGGAGCGACCAGCAGCGCTGGTGGAGACCGAGGTGGTCGACTTGCGTCAGTACGCGCCCCTGGGTGGGGTCTTCTACTTCGATGCATTCTGGATACCACCCCAGTCCCAGCTGGTCAATGGCTGGGATATGACAGAGGTAAGTAGGTGATGGAGGATTTCCCCTTGAAGTATTACCAAGAGGAACGTCCTTTGCCCTCACCAGTAAGGCACAGCTGAACAACCATCACAAAGTCTGCAATACCTTATACCTTTTCTGACCACTAAATGGTGAGAGTGAACTGATCAAAGATGGGTCCATAAGAGAAGAAGGAACCGTGGTTCCACAGCTCTGTACTTCCTGTCTGCACCTTACATTCCAGACTACTGCATGTATAATTTTCCACACAACTATAATCTATACGTATAATTTATTGTATTTGTATTTATATATGTTTTTCGTTTCGTCCTTGTTAGGTGCAAACTACATTCCATTGGCTCTCTACATGTACTCAGCACTATGGCAATATTGTTTAACCTAATTTAATCCTATCTAAAAAAAAAGAATGGGATCATGTGACCAGAAACGACTGTTTCTCATTCCGCTACACCCGCCAGCTGTCAGATATGGGCCTGCAGAGATTTCCTTACCCTGCGGACGAATCACAGCTGCACAGTTCCACATCTAGACAGCTGGATGAGGGGGGTGCTTTAGTCTCCCCGCCTGTAGGGGTCACTGTCACCCTCCCGAATTCTGTAGTGTTCCCGGAGGACCCCCAGGTAGCCCGCTGGGACCCAGTAGGTGAGCCTTACTGTGCTTGTAAACACTGGAGGCACCCAGGTTCTGCTTTTTTGGGTAGATATGAATATCTGTGCCACCCTGCCAAACTCCTACAGTTTGCCAGTGGACAAGAAAGAACATCGGCAACATCACGTATGACGTGTCCTTGAAGAGGATCTCCTTCCAGATGGACTCGTTCTACCCATTCACTCTCCTACAGGACATGCACATCAACATGCCATTCCAGAGCTGGGAGCTGCGACCGCTGGGCCTGAACTCTGCGCTTCTGGTGGTCACAGCTGCGGTCACTGAGGTCCACTTCACGGTCAAGGCAAGCATTCAGCCCTTCGCACGTTCCTTTGTGTCCGGTGGGACGACTCCCAGCCTGTAATGATTTTTGGGGCCAGCAGGGGCACCACTGCATGCTGAGCTCAGCCACGGAGTACGAGCTGCCGCACGTGTTGGGGAGGTGGATGAGCCCATCAGCGCTACAGAAGGCCATGAGGAGAGCGGGGGTCAATGTTTTTGTGAGCGAGCACTCAGAGAAGTACGTCAGCATCGACGCAAAGGTGGGAGTCGCTGGGGAACGTCACAAAACACAGATGGGGGAGGGGGCACAGAGGTTGGAACTCTGTGACTGTGATCGGAAGGTTTCCAGTTCAATTCCTGGAGCTGGCAGACAGTTTTCACTGTTGAGCAAGGCCCTTAGTCCCCAATTCCTGCTGAGGCTCCGCATGCTAGCTGGCCCTGTGCTGTGACACCAAAGCTTGCCCTTACCTGTGTATCTGTCTCTCGGAGAGCAAGATGGGGTAGGCAAGAAGACGGGGATCAGTAAAGTATCACTCATCTATTCTATTGATTTATGCAGGCCTGGAGACCTTCCTGTCTCCACTGCAAC
>JAODKC010000001.1:10976146-10989620 GCA_026777985.1 Mormyrops attenuatus
GGTACCACAGTTTAAATGGACTTCATATTCGTTCACTTACATTTTGCCCAGACTACCTTAAATCCGACAAGTTACCCGCCAGTAACCACCAGTAACTAAGCCAGTAACCCCGCTTCGTAGTACAGGCCACAGGTCTTTAGCAGAACCATAACGGGAAAATCCAGCCTGAGAACACTCACCCTAGAACAGAACTACTGAAAACCAGCTCTCATCCACACTGTTCTTTGCCACTGCCATCCCATAATGCACCCCACACATGGCCATGGGCATATGGGGAGTCACTTGAACAGCCATTTGAACAGTGGGTAATAAAATATGCACATCTGTGATGCTGTGAATTTAACAGAGAAAAGCATGGAAGTTTCCGGAAGATATTTGAACAATTGGCTTTAAGGAGGTAAACATTGATAAAGTGACAGAGCAGCCGTTATCATCAACAGCCCTGGGAAAGACGTGGGGGCGGGGCACTGGCCCCAGCTGAAAGCTGATTGGCCCTTGCATCCCGTCACTCAGTGATTCAAAACTTATGATTGGCTAATAAGATTGCCCACTATATGTAAATTAAAGCTCATCTTTTGCCCACACCTTAAAAAAAAAATAAAAAATAAAAACAAATCCTTAGAATCACCCCAGCTGGGATGGTGACACTGAAGGTGAGAGAGTGTAATAGTGGCTGTCGCAGAGAAGATAAGACTCACCTTCCAACACTCGCCTGCAGCCCTGCCCAAGAGGCACTGCCAGGGTGAGGGGAAGGCTGGCTTGCAGCTCTGCCCCCCGCAGGCCCCCAAGGTCCATCTGCTCAACTTCATCCAAAACATGCATCTCCTCATTCTGTTGTCTGAACAAATCTTCTGCTTCACACACACTGATCGCTCCTTCCTCGCCCAGAGCGTGAGCACCGGACCCCCCCGAGACCTGAGGACCGCGCCATAAGTGTTAGTCGGTTTTCTATTTCTAACACACAGGCGTTTTTTCTTCTGCAAACTGAACAGGAAGGAAAAATGTGTGGAGAAACATGAAAAAGAAAAAAAAAAAACTTCAAAAACAAAAGGGGAGACAAAAGTGGCATGAGCACCCACACCAGCCGCCCACGCACCCTGCACAGCTCACCGAGTCCTCTGGAGTTTCAAACACCTCCCACCCGTTTGGTTCATTCCACTGGTCCGCTTCTCTAACGCACTTGAGTCCCCTTATCCATCACAATGCCAGTGGCTGTATGGGACCTACGGCAGCCTTTGTCTCAGGATGAAGCTCGATGTGGATGGGGGGTAGCTACCCTTTGCCCTGCGATGGTCTGCTAACACAGGCTAACAAACCGACTGCCTACTTCTTGGCAAATTCCTTCCTTGCTCTGCATCCAGCTGCCGCATGTCAGTTTTGGCTTATTTGTATTTCAGCAGCATCATCATCGCCAAACCCACGTAAAACTGACCTGAAACAGATCCTCCTCCGTCTGTGGCCCGACATGAGTGCCCTCTGGTGGAGAGCAGTCCTCAGTTTGGCAGCCGGTCTCGATGCCGACCCATGGGATGGCCTCTGTCTGGGAGCTGCTATCGAAACCCTCCTGTAGCAGGTCCTCTGTCTGCGACCAGCTGTCGATGGCCTGCCGCGGTCGGTCCTCAGTCTGGCAGCTAGCATCGCCAGTCTCCTGCCGGGCCTCCTCGGTCTGGGAGCTGACATCTGTGGCCTCCTGGCCAGACATCTGGAGTTGGGCCAGTTCGTCACGCAGCTGCTGTTTCTGACTCTCCTGTTCTTGGACCCTGAAAGACATGCTCTGCTCAGACACACGGGACCAGAGGAGAGAGACCGATAAACCCAGAGCACCAAACACAAAAGAGCGAAAAAACAATGAAACTCTACTAGAACAATAGATTACACATCTGAGGAAACAGAAGAACAAGGGTTAGAAGGGAACAAATAAACACCACTTAAGGTAAGAGTGTATGAAACAATGGAGTTCCTAAGGTCTGACATGTAAGGCTCCATCTCTACCCAGTCCACACCACTCACACAGCACCCAACATCCAGACTGCAAAACAAAGACCCAAGCAGCCAGTGAATCCTATGACTGGTAGCAAACTATGGATCCCGGCCCCTTTTATCTCCCACCATATCATATCAAGCTGGGAGTGACATGTTGCCAGCATCACACGTGGCTCACAAATGACGACACAAGACCTGAAGGCCCAATGCAGGTGGGATTGCAGTCGTAGCCCGATTTAACTTAGTGGGTCAATCCAGTCAGCGGCAGTCCGGTAATCAACCCGCCGTCCATTTGGAAGGCTCATTTCCCCCAATCCTACATGCATGTGACGGTAGTCCTACTCTCCTCCACCTGCAAGTGTCTTGCCTCTTGATACTCCCGCTAAAAGAATCCCCACCCCTCCCCCCGCATGTCCCTGAAGACTCCACCCTCCCACCCCCTCACCTGACTGACAGGTGCAGGATCTCGGTGCGGGACCTGCGCATGTTGCTGGCCATCTTGATCAGCTCCTTCTCCAGCGATGTGGTGTACTCCCCCAGCTGCTCTATGCTGTGTGCCCAGTTCCTCCGCCTCTGCTCCAGGTCCACCTGCAGGGTCTGCGGCGGAGTGGCGGACGGCTTCAGAGGCGGCCGACCCGTTCTCCGAAAGCTTCCCAGGTTACCAGAACCGCTCTGTCAGGGGTGCGACAGCTTCCCCTGCTGCGACTATCTAGCCTGCTGCCCACTACAATGGACAGTTATGTAATAGCCCAGGCAAGGCAACCCAGCTACTGGGAACCCTGGGATCAGCCTTTTACATAATCCGTAAATAACTGGGTATGAGCGCGGAAAGTGTCAAGCGGAATGGAACGGAGAAAATCACTGGAGAGAAATCTGGCAGGTTCAAAATGTGGTCAACAAAGCGTGAATCCATGGAAATTCTAATGACACATTTTACCAAATGGATACATCTCTGAATTCAGGAAAAAATAAACACCAGCCCACGCAGTTCATTCACACTTCCACAGACAATAGTCTTTGTAGTGAACCCAAGAGGAGCGGCATTTGCGAGCCATCTGCGTGCGCACTCGGTTAGACACGCGGAAATCGGGAGAGACTGGCGCTCCATGGGCGAGGATGTGGATTCGAGGACCAAAAGGTAAGCCCTGAGTCCTCAGAGGTCAGGAAACCAGGAAACTCGTCAGTAAATATCAAGCTGTACAAGTGGATCTGGAAAATCAATCAATCCATCCATCCATCCATCCATCCATCCATCCTCTACTGCTCATCCAAGTTCTGGGTCACGGTAACAGTAGTCTGAGCAGGCATGCAGAGATCTCCCTCTCCCTAGACAGCTCCCCTGGGGTAATACCAAGGCATTCCCAGGCCAGCCAAGAGATATAATCTCTCCAGTAGGTCCTGGGTCTGCCCTGAGGATCCAGGAAATAGCTTTGGGTAAAAGGGTGGCCAACACATGCACGCACGCACGGACACGACTGACCTGCATCCTCCTGTCCCAGCCACTGTCCGGTTGTGTGTAGGTCTCAAAAAGCTCCTTCACCACACTCAGGACCGTATAACTGTCCTCTTTAAAGTCTTGATTCTGAAACCACCCCGCCCCAGCACAGAAAGTCAGCTGTCTTCAAAGAAAAATGTCACATGGAGCAAAGAATCACACTTCATTCAGACTATACATCCCAGCTACATCACATGTGACCGTATATATCCCATGATCTTTGAGCTGGACCATACCAGTTTGCTGATGACAGCCTTAAACTCCAGGGACATCTGCTCAGGTGTGGGTCCCTGGAGGAGCAGGAGAACCTCCCGATCCAAGGTCTCATCCAGTGAGGAGGCGAAGAAGGAGGAAGAGTGCTTTTCCAGGACCTGGGAAGAACCAAGACATGCGAGCTGACCAGAACATGCTGGTTGTGCGTGGGAGGTTGGGTACAGGGATGACCTTTGGCTACCCAAGTGGCCAAGGATGCGTGACTGACCTCAGGTTTCCCTTGAGCGAGAGCCAGCTCTGCCTGCAGAGACCCCGAACTCATCTGGTTGAGCCTGTATGCCACCGACAGGGAGAGACTGGCACTGCCGAACAGAACATCCGTGGTCTGAGTGTCTGCATGCTTGAGAGGGAGAAGGTGCCAACTTGGAAGAATAGGGGCAGACACTTACACCCCCAAATCGGGCTGCATCATCTGCATCTGGCTCTCCAGTCTGGCTTTGTCTGCTCTCAGAACCTGGAACCAGAGAGGAACACAGAGTCACATATTCATAGAGCGCACACACACAGTTTCAAGGGTATCATAGAAAAACCCAGACTGAAGACTGCTCCTCAGCTTAGTATTTTTATTATTAAAACCTGATAAAAAAAACCCACACTAGGACTTCAAAGGGAAAACTCAGAGTGTGAAAAGACGAGCTGCTTCTAAGGAGTACCTCCCGCCCCCGATTCCAAACCGGCATCCACAGGCTCACCTCAGTGACTGAGGAATACTCAATGATGGCTGCCTTCAGCTCCTCGATTTGCTGATTTCTCTGTAGAGGGAGGACATCTTTGTTAATTTATGGTCAGACGTGCCAAACACAGCCATTTATAGTTTGAGGTGTTAAAATAAAAAAAAATAAAAAAATTCTGAGGCAGTAGGTGGCACAATGATAAGGACCTGGACAGACCTCTCAATGAAAGAAATGACCACATTAGTAAGAGAAACCTAGAAATAAATCCTGGCAAGTTGTTTTAAATATTTTCAGTTTATTTGATCTTCAAATGCAGGATAAACTAAAACACACCAAGTGTAGCCAGCTGTTAGACATGAAAATAAGGTTCTGATCTTACTGCAGTAACGATCCCAGCACATAAATGGCCTACTGTGCTGAAAGTAAAGGCCAGACAGACACTAAGCAGAGATGAGCTGATTGGGCGTCTCGGGCACCATCCCAAGCAGACTATAGTCACCGCTCGCACATTCTGATTGGCCCGTGACGCTGTACTGGATAAGGTGATGGATGGACATCCTGACTGGAAGGTGGATGCTGACCTCCAGCACCAATGCATCCTTCTCATTCAGGACTCCATCAAACGCGTGGATCTGCACCTGGAAGAGGAACATAGCACCTTCATGCAGAACATTCTCTGAAGCGCAAATCATTCTCACGTTTAATGTGCAAATTCTGTCATTTTGTTAGCAAACCTTCCAAGACAGTTTTATACACCACAACTATCCCACAAATTTCCTGTTGCCCCATAAAGACAACAAATCCGACAAGACTGTCACCAGCTGTCACCATATTCCTGGCAAAAAAAAAAGATGCTTATTCTGCAGCTAGATTTGAACCACACAGAATGGATAAAATTTTCATACATTGTCCGAAGCAAAAGGAGGATCAGCCAAAAACACAGACTCACTTGCAGGTCAGTATTGAGGTCACACAATTCAATAATCTTCTTTTGAAGATCATCACTCTCCATGGTGATCTTAAGGTTCTGCTTACAAGTTGGGGGAATGGGATTATTCAATCGGTTTTTAAGCCAAGAAAGCTACAGTATGTACATAACATCTATACAGGCATTTAATATTCAATACTACATACAGTAGTATAACATTTATGTTCAGTTATGTTTATTGCTACTGACAACCACGTAATATTCGCTTAGCGAAGATCAGAGTGGAATTAAAGTGCCTCCTCTTGAAGAGATGCAATCTTTGAAATGAGGCCTTGATTCTCCTCCTCCTGCAAAAGAGGAGCGATTGTGCACTTACATGATTATTCAAAAGCAGAGTGACTGCAGCATCAAAACATGACTTGGCAGAGCTTGGTCCCAGTTAAAAGCCTGGCCTTGCAGTTTACAAGTAAAGGCCTTCCTACAAAATGCAGAACAGAGGACACAGCTGGGCCCCACAACCCTGGTCCTTGAAACCAATTGAGGTCATGCTTATTTTTTTCTGTCAAAAATAATTATGTTATCAACACTAACAAAATAATGTCTCACAAATGCATGTTTGAAACCAGGGTTGCAGACAAAATGCTCCTGATTATTAATCCACGCGCTGAAGGCCCAGCATCATTGTACAGAACTCGCTAGCTGTGCTCCAGCGTTAGTATGGTGAACCAATCACGACCGTAAAACTTACGGTCTGCTTACTGTGGGCCGACACCCGGGCACGGCCCTCCTCAGAGGCACTGAGAGTAGCCTTCATCACCTCCACCTCCTCCTTCAGCAGCTTCTCTTTCTGGGCTGACTGCTGACCCCTGCAGGCCGGGGCGGGGGGACAGTTTACCCGGTGCCACATCAGTCACATTAAACAAACAAACAAACAAATGAATGAACGGTTCCATGTGCTCTGACCACGCAGGGCATTTCAGATATCAGCCATGAGGATACAGGCTGATCATGCCCCGACCATTTCACTAACAATATCCCTCATAACAGCCATTCAAGATTGTAATTTAGACTCCCTGCAGACCTCTTCGGGAACTATAGAACAATCCTGATAGTTCATCTCCTACAGGATTCAGGAACATCCTTCCCAGCCAAATCCTCTAGGGTAAACATGGAAGCCATAAGCGTCAAAGTTAGGTAAGAGTTCAAGGTCACATGAAGAACTGGACGAGTCAGAAACTAGGACGGCTGTCTTGGGATACATGGGCGGAAGCCGGGTGTTGAAATGGATGAAAATGAGGATGTACAATTTGGCCTGGGTCTGGAGCTCCTCGTTCTCCTCCATGAGCTTCTGGTTGGATTCTTCCATGGCCTCCACGGCCTGCTTCAGCTTCCTGACCTCCTCTTGGAGCTTGTGGTTGTTGAACTGCAGGTCAGCCACACAGTACACCAGGTCAGAGGTCTCGCTGGGGACACAGAGAGCAGCATGTCAGCCTTGCATACCATCCTCCACCACCACAGATGTAAGCATTCAGCTTTGGTCAATGTACTGGTCATAACCACACAGGTATATATACACACAATAAACCCACTTGCAAGATCGATATCTCTCTCTCTCTCTATCATATTAGAACTTTTATATGCAAAGAACCAAGGGGAGATATGATTCTGACAGTTGGATGTTGGATGCCCTTTTCAAACTGATCAGAGTCAGGGCCGGCCCAGTCATTTATCAGCTTCCTTCCCATTCTGACAGGCTCCAAGTCAAAATATCTTAAAGCAACACCAAGGTCTATTTCATACTGAGTCTTTTTGTCAGTCTGCATCTTGGACTCCACAGAGCAGAATGGTGGGGGGGGGAGAAGGCGAAGTCAGTTTTGTACTCACAGATCACCCCTTGAAGCCTCGCCCCCAAACGCCTCCAGGCTGCCGGACGTCATGTTCAGCAGTGCTGATCGCCTCGCTGCATGGGGACGGGACATGAGCGAGCGTGCCAAGCCCAGGGGGAGAGAGACCCGGCATCAGGGGTACAACACACTTCACTGTCAATCACAGATGCTTGGCTGATGCCTTTCGACAAAGCTGCTTACAACAGCATCAAGCTGACATACCCAAGGATTTTTTTAAATTTTATTTTATTGTTAAAAAACCTTTACAACTACAACTGCAGAACATAAATGGGAACCAGGCCATTAAACATTTGCATCCACTCTGAACTTGAGCTGAAGTACATTTAATTTAATCCCTCTCATGATTTATAAAAATCAGCTATATGAGCAGATGTCTTATCTACAGGTAAAGAACCTTCACAATATACCAAAGCCCCCCCCCAATCTGCCTACTACCCTTGTGTACATAACCAACCAGCCATCCGAATAGCAAATCTGACTCAGAACATACCAAATGAATATCTTAAATTTACCTGACAAGCTGTCTTTCAGTTTCACAGATTCCTGTGTCAGGTCTTCCGAAGGGCTGTCCCTGGTGTGAGGAGAACAAGCATTATTGAAATCTACAGACGTGAAAAAATGAAATCAGAATCTGAATAGCAAGTGATAACACACAAACTCACACGAGAAAGTGTTACTGCGGCATCTCGGCCACGGCTTTGAGTACCGTGCTGTTCCGGAACCCTCCAAATCCACCAAACCCACACTAGCAGCCTGTGCAGTGCGTCATCACACCCCCATGAGACAGCTAAGCAATACGCTAACAGTCTCTGAAATAACTGCTCTCTGAAGGAGACACCCAGCCCACTGGGCCTGCCGACTTCCCCTCCATACATACCCCTGGTTGCGGCAGTCTTCGATCCACTCCTTCATGATGGCGTGGTAGGTGTCCAGGTCGATGGAGACGTCTTTGCGCTCTGGATCCAGCATGTTGCAAAGTTCCTCCAGGCCGCTGTCCTCGGAGCCACGGCTAGTGGTGTGCCGCAGGTAGTCCACGAGGCAGGACACGTACACTCTGCCTGGAAGGAGGGGCCGGAGTTAGTGGCATCGCCACGGCGACTCAGCAGAAGTCATCCCGCTGCGGGCCGCTGCCGTATGCGTCAGATGAGGGGGCAGCAAGAACTTCTCTAACACGCACCGCCCACGCCACTCTGAATCATGCGGGGCGCACGGGGACCGGCGGAACCGAACGGAACCCAAAACGCCGCCGTGGCAATACAGACTTGGAAAAAATTATAAGATGGACACTGTGGCTGAATTGGACGGTTTCTCTCCACTGTCCCAAGTTCGCCGCCGTTTCATACGACACATCCCACACAGCAAAATAAGACCTGTGCGTTTGGGGTGGAATGACAATGAGCCGCTTCACACCTGAACGCGCCTCGCTGGCACATACCTCTGCGCTGCGTGTCACAGGCGTGAAAGATGGTGTCCAGCAGATCCTCTTCACAGATGAGACTGATTTCCGCCATGGACTCCTTCCGGCCTTCGGAGGGGCACAAGGTACCTGTGCAAGGTTATTGAGGGGATGTGGGGGAGGGAGGAGCAAACAGGTATGGACCGCCTCCAGAAACCCCCCTTCATTTGATGTAACGATGCTTTTGTCCCAAGACACTTACAGAACTTAACTTCTAATTGTAGCTTCTCTAGCAAAACACAGACAGAGAAACACACTGGCCCCGAAAGCAGGAGATCTGGCTGTGTGGTATATGACAGTGTTTCTCAGACCAGTCTTCAAGAAACCCCCCAGATGGTCTACATATTTACTCCCTCCCAACTCCCATGGGAATTGGGACCGAGCAAAAACGTGGACCGTCTGAGGGTCTCCTAGGACTGGTCTGAGAAACACTGGTATCTGAGACACCAGCCTGGAATGAGAACAGAAGTAGTTTCTCACCATCTCCCATGGAGAGTCTCTTCACCACGAGGGCGGGGTAGCCTCCCCCACCATCCTGCATGTTGGAGCTGTCTGTGGAGCAGAAGTTGAGGTTGTAGGAGAGCATGCCGGGGGTAGGACTCTCCTGAGGGTCCCCGTCAGATAGCCGGCCCCCCTGCTTGGTGTAGGTGGTGCAGCGGGAGAAGCTGAAGAAACCATCGTTGGTCTGGGCAGCAGGGGTGGAGCAGATTCGTGACCATGGCCCCCCCTCGCTGGGCCCCCGGCGGTCAACCAGAGCACTGGTAATGGTATAGGTGGTGTTGGTAGGCGTGGCCAAGTAAGATGGGGTGTGCATGGCTCCGGGGGAGCCGGTGGGGGTTAGCAGGTCTGCATCGTGGGGCGTGCATGGTCTTCCAGGAGTGGAGGGACTGGGGGGCTCGCTGTCACTGCGGACGGCACGCTTCTTCAGTATCGCCTCCAAGTTGTGGCGCAGGCCGCACTGCGGACTGTCATAGCTGCGCGACCGGAACTTGGGGATCTGGAAGGGAGAATTCGCCTCTTGGTCGTGGCGCTGGATGGTGCGCAGCTTCCGGCATATGCTGTCCACTGGGTTGTGCCTCCTGGGCATCACACCCGCGTCCATTGCTGGGCGGCTGCTAACGAGGGGAGCAGTGTAAGGGACACACTTACACACCCCGGTTGGGGTTTACCACAAAAAAAATATGCACAGAGGGACAAACGAACTATGAAGCAAGATGTATAAATGTATCAAAAAACAGATCCATCCACAACGTGGGTTTTAATGCCAAGACAGCACTATTCTTAACTTACGATAGTCAAGCAACCAGTATTTTTTTAATCAATGGCAGCCGGTGCTACACTATAATTAAACTTGAGGTTAGTCAAGTTGCCTTCTAAAGACGTGTAACATTTCCGATGTTCCTGAACATCTTTCTACGCAACTAGAATGAATGGATCCATGATGATAATGGGAAGGTTTGAGCCGCTCAGTAATTTTACAAATCCCGCAGATTCCTGCCGTTTCACTGACTATTCGGCTTATCAAAACTCGTTAAAAATGCTTCATTTAAACTACTGAAGGCAATTACAAATGCAAAGGGGAGACTAAAATATCATAAAGACTTCCAGCTTTGCTCACCATATTAATTCTTGCTACAACACCACCAAAATTTCTTAGGTACGAAAATAATTTGCGTATATTAGAAATACCTTTATTATCCCGAGTTATCCTTCGTTTACGACTCAACACTACGTAGTGGTTTTGAAGGTTGCTGTTTTTTGTTATTTTTTTTCTCGCTTTTTCTGTTTTTTCCGTTTCTCTCCTTTTTCCAAACAAACGCAGGCTCCTGCCGGGAGTTCAAAGGAGCGCAGCGGGCTGATGCGTGCTTTTTAAGGGCGCTCTTACGCTACAGAGCGGCACCTGCGTAACACACAGTGCGCCTCGGAGATGACCGCTGTGATGTGCGTTATTACCGGATTTCCGCAAGTGCTGAGCATTTGTAATGCCCAATAATATCTAATTGTGTGGCTAGAAATTATGTAACGGCGCCCCTGTTCCATGTCTAATTTAACGTCGCCCCCGAGTGGAAACTTTGAATTCTACATTTAGTCTTACGTACTCTGAAAGAGTGCCTTTTACCTGTCCTAGATCACATCCTGATTTGTTACCTTAGCAGACCCGTTAATTAATCTAATTTCATTTACTCTTATGAATGATACTTACACTGGCTTTGCATATACGAACAGTTTCAAGCCACTGATGCACTAATAATCATACGTAGGTACATGCAGTTATATGGCTACAGTGATGTGAATGAAAAATTACATGTGTTACCCAAGCTTAATATAGTTGATTTATGCGCCGCAAACGACAATACCAAGTCATTAAAATGAATCATACTGTTCCTGGTAGCTGTTATAACTCTGTTACATTACCTGTGAACAGAATCTTGCAAACTATGCTATTTTTATACTGTATTTGTCTAGATTTTAAACATAAGTAATAGGCACACAGTATGAAAAATTAAGAAGGGTTTAGCTAAAGCCCCACTTTACTTTTTAATGGCAGAGTGCTGACTGGTCCAAAGAACTCCAGATATCAGGGTTCAGAAGTCAGTCTTCTCAAGGACGCTGTATTAGGGTGAAGTAGTACAGATTAGCATTAACCGTTTTATGATTTCAGCAATGCGGCCTCATTAATCACCCACTGACCTGACTGTCGCAGTTGGTTTGTTGGCCCAGTTTTATGGGTTAAGATGAAACTGCGACTTACCTTTCCCGCTGCACTGATTCACCCCGAGGTCTCTAAAATTTATTGGGCTGAAACTCATGTTGTAAAAACATGTTCGGCTCTTTAGATGCATGACAATCTGTCGCTATGATGTTCTGTCTTCCCTCCCCTTGAACTACTGATAATTGTACACGTGTTTTCTTTTGCACAACGTAAGTTGTCTTTAGCACTGTAACGTCTGTCCCTTCGCGAATGTAGCACCTTGGGTTCAGGAGGAACATTACTCTGTTTCACTGTGTGTTGTACATAGCTGAGATGACAATGAACAGTAAGAACAATCTGAAATGACTGTCGACTTCAGGAAAACGCGCCCTGCCCAAACGCCGCTCAGCATCAAAGGCTCCACAGACAGTTTCTGGGAGTGCACATCTCATAAAACCTCACCTGGACCATGCACCAACACCTCCTCCATCGCCAAATATGCGTCTTCACTTCTTAAGATGTCTGAAGTGAGCAATCCTCCCTCCTCCCATCCTCACAGTGTTCTACAGGGGCACCATACAGGTGTCCTGACCAGCTGCATCTCCGTTTGGCACAGTAGTGCCAGTGATGCAGATTGAAAGAGCCTGCAGAGGATTGTCAAAACGGCTGGCAACATCATCGGGGCGTCTCTTCCTTCTGCAGGACATCTTCTGTAAGCCCTGCATCAGCAAGGCGTCCGGTGGTGGGCGTGACTCCCCACACCCCCTCACACGGACCCCACACATCCCCTCACACGGACTGCTCACATGGACTCCTCACACGGACTCCTCACACCCCCCACACAGACTCCTCACACTGACTCCTCACACCCCTTGCATGGACTCCTCACACGGACTCCTTGCACCCATCGCATGGACTCCTCGCATCCCTCGCATGGACTCCTCGCATGGACTCCTCACACCCCTCACACAGACTCCTCACACCCCCCACACGGACTCCTAACATGGACTCCCCACACAGACCCCCGCATGGATTCCTCACACTGACTCCTCACACCCCCCCCACACAGACTCTTCACACGGTATCCTCACACCCCTCATACGGACTCCCCACACAGACTCCTCACTCCCCCCGCAAGGATCCTCATATGGACTCCTAACACTCCTCACACAGACTCCTCACACCCCCCACACGGACTCTTCACACGGACTCCTCACACCCCTCAGACGGACTCCTCACATGGGCTCCTCGCACCCCTCAGACGGACAACTCACATCCCTCACATGGACTCCTTACACCCCTCACACAGACTCACAAGTTGCACAACACCCCCCACATGGACTCATCACACAGACTCCTCTCACCCCTCACATGGACTCCTCACACCCCCCCACACGAACTTCTCACACCCCACACATGGACTTCTCCCACCTCCCGCATGGAATCCTCACACGGACCCCCCCACACAAACTTCTCGCACCCCACACATGGACTTCTCCCACCCCCCACACGGACTCCTCACACCCCTCACACTGACTCCCGACACCCCCCGCACAGACACCTCACACTGCTCCCATCTGGCAGTATCGCAGTATCAAAGCCCGGTTGGCCAGACTGTGTGAGAGCCTTTTCCCACAAGCCACCAGACTCCTCAACACACTGCCTGCCCCCCACTCCCCCCCACACACACACCTGAACTGTGAACTGAGCTCTACTTTGCACTTTTGCACTTTACACATCGGTCTTATAGGCTGCTACATGCACAAAACACACCAACGTTGCATGTACAGACACTCACCGGGTTACCATAGTCCCTGTTACTATATTTCGACATTATGATGGGTAAATGTAAATGTTTTTCACTTTCAGTACATAATTCCATAAATTACATGAGATGTCAAAAATACCTTTTGTACTAAATGACATATTTGTACTTGTTTAGAGTTTATATTTACAGTTTATATATATATATTAGGGGTGTGCAAAGCGGCCGGTATTTGTATCTGTATTTGTATTTGTTGAGGGGGGAAAAGTATTTGTATTTGTATTCGAGTAAAATTCAAAAT
>JAODKC010000001.1:11084177-11095321 GCA_026777985.1 Mormyrops attenuatus
CCCCCTATTTGATTTTTGCCCCCTTATGGTCCTGTTATTTTGTAGTTTACCCAGTGTGTTTAATTTCTCCAATAAACCCCTTTGTCTTGGAGCTTTAAGTGGATCGTCACCTCTTTTTCCCGCCTGTGCCGTGCCTTGAGTCCGTGACACCCAATGTTGCGATCTCTGTGCTGACCCAGGGATTTGAACCAGCAACCTTCTGATCACAGACACAGCATTCCACATGATGGCCATGTAATAAGGTTACTGTTTTTTTTTTTTTTTTTTGTCTCTCTACTGTCTTTGTTTCACAATTGTTCCTCCTCGTTCTTGCGAGGCCTGCAAAGGCTGGTCATGTAACAGTACATTCCTAGGAGGCTACACAGCATCAGGTTGCTGCTCTCTAGAGCCCTGAAGTTGTCGGCAAGATCATAAAATGCAGACAGCAGTTACCCAGTGTGGGTAGTTATAGACTAGCAGCTTTTCCAGTTCCTTCTCCACCTGGATATACAGGTGTACTTCACACAGCTCAGTGTTGTTGACGTTCTTCCGGAGAGCCAGCTAGCCATGCATAGAGGTCCACAGTGAAGGGATCTTGTTAGCCTCTTGTCTTGAAATCCCCTGAAACTGGGCAGAACTGACCCATTTGATGACTGACACCACAGGTGTGGCCTATTTACTGGGGGACGCTGATACGGGCGCTGAGTGTCGTCACCTTCCTCTTTCAGGTGTCGGGCATAAGGTTCCTTGGGGAAAGTCCCCTCAGGACCATCGGCCAGAAATATTTTTGAACTTTCCGTTATTCCTCGTTTGTCCCCTAAATCTATCACAACCGATATCTTAACACTGCTGATAACATGGCCTAACCATGTGACCATGAATTTGCCTTCTGCAAGGCAGGTGGATGGTTTCTCTTCACACAGATTGACAGTTTAGCTTTCTGTCCGGTCAGCTCTACATAAACCCCCACCTCCACCATGTGGACCGTCTTCCCCCCCCATACAGCTCTTTAATGTGAGTTTGGCTGATGTCAGTGAAAGATGGTTCAATTTCTTTTTCAGCCATTTGTCTGATATCAGCGAGACAGATGCTCCGATATCGATCTCCATCTTGGTTCGTCTCCTATCAGGGGTGTCTTCCCATAGGCTGTAGGACTTCCCTTGACGCTCGATACCTTAATAGGCTCCTCTTCATCAGATTCACTGTCGTTACCTCGAGTGTTTCCCAGTTTCTGGACCTCCAGTCCGTCACCTTATCGGCTTTTCCTTCATATGTCTCTTTGGATCGTTTTTCCAGGCATCTTGCCTCATTTTCCTTTGCAGGTTTTCCCAAACTTGCCTTTAGTTTCCCATTCTGTCTGCGTGAGGTGGGATATTGATCCTGTTCATGACACCTTGGCATGTTCCTCATTCTCCATGGCCTAGGTTAGAAGGCTCGGAACTTTGTTGCCGAGCGAACGGCTGATCACCTGACACCTCCCGGTCAATCGAGCCTCTGGACAAGCTGTATACTTTAGCTCCCATATTGTTCCGGAATGTCACTCCATTCTCTCCATCACCGCTGATATTGTTTATTTCCTTCAAAATGCTTTTTGCGCACACTCCATCATTCCCCTGTCATCAAACCATCCCAAAGCCTGTTAGCAAAGCCAGGCTTCATCTGACTCATTCCTACTAGGGAGTTCCTTTTTCCTTTTGAGCTGGCATATTACATCACAGGTAAACCGTGTCATACAGAGAGCAAACCACCAGAAAGCAGAGAATGACCGTTAGCATCAGTCACGCAAAGACCCCATTTCATTGTTAGCATTGTTACATCACCCCACCGCAATCCATGAAGGCAAGGAATCAACTCTCAGAGCCCAATACACGGCATCTCTCTTTTCCATATTCTCCTGCCAAACTCCCCCTTCCTCCATTCTCGCATTTCCTGTCCCATGTCCTCCTGTGCCTCCCCTACATTTCTGCTGCCACTTTTTAAACTACGCCTCATGCTCAACTGTACCTAGTTGGAGCCCACAAATCCGGAACCACTTGTCTGTAAATGCAGTCACACAGTAGACGTGTTTTCACTCGAAGCGGAACCATAATCGACGTGGTTCTCCGAGGTCTGTTTTAATCTGCCTGTTTCACATCGTTGTCAAGCTTTTCTGCATCGAATTTAAGTCAGTATGAGTATGAGTGCGATAGGGGCATGGATACCCTGGCAGATTCAGGGAACCCAGCATTTTACCAGAGCCCTTGAATATGTGAAATTACGTGAAAAATTTGGCGAGGGGGCCCAAGGTGACAATTTATCAGGGGGCTCAGAATATCTAGATACACCCCTGCTTATGAGGGTGTCTGCTGCTCTCCAGAGTGGGTCCAGTTGTTCCTCTTGAACAATATATGTATACATAAATATATGTTTGTTTTTCTAAACTGGCTTTTAACCCCAGTCGTATGCATAGAAGTTCTATTAACAGCAGCACTATTGTCAGTGAGTTGTCTTTCGGACAAAGAAGGAAAAGTAGCCTCAGTAGTTAGAGACCAGCACAGGCACTTATCATTGTGGAAAATGTCCTGTCGCGTTTAATGTTCAGTCAAACTAAATAGCTGGTGGAATGCTCTCGTTGCACATGTGATCTCTCTCCAAATCGCTTCAAAGACCGGTCTTGTGCCAAAGAACAAGTCCTTTTTTTCCTCCTTTCTTTCTTTTTTTGTGTTTTTTTCTGCTCCTCACCAGTGCCAGGAAGCCGGCATTTGAATATGCTGTGTTTTTAATATATTTTTTTTTAAAGTCCGTACACTTTACCATTCTGAAGTGAATGGCTTCCAATAGTAAACATCTGCTGTGTTCTGTACATCTGTTATTTTCCTATTGAACTTCCAGGGTAAAAGTATTCATTAATCTGTCCTTGCGTTTTTGTACGTGCACTTACTGATGTTTTTTAACTCACTTTTCTGCAGTTTTTTTTTCCTCGTCGCACGGTGACCTTAAACATAAATATGAACATAACAAAACAGCAGTCATTTAAGAATGAAAGCTCTGTGAGCGAGGTGCTCTTTTTGCTTTGCACGTGTGATGTTTCGCTCCTTCGAAGGCTTAGAAGACATCTGGGATCTGATCCTGTCCGCTTATAAGCGTAAACGCTACTAAAGATTATGCTGGAACCCAAAACAGGTTTTTCCCCCCCTTTGCTGGGCCTTTTCTCTGAGTGGTAGATGCACACTGTTAGCACTAGGCTACCATGACCTGCCTCTAAGCCACGTTAGCATGCGTGCGCTACGCTAGGCTACCATGACCTGCCACTAAGCCACGTTAGCATGCGTGCGCTACGCTAGGCTCCATTGCCCCGATAGCATGGTGTGTGAAATCCACTAAGCAGCGTTAGCATCATACAAACATGCCACTGTGCTACGCCAGTTTGGTTGGGGCGGCGTGTTGTGGTGTTACCTCCTTCCTGCCAAGTCACTGACGTTTCGAGGGTTTTGCTGGAGGCATTCTAGGAAAGACCGCCTCCGCCTCAGCCTGAGATCGGGTGCCGGAGGTTCTGGGATCTCCGTTGTCTCCCGCCATAGCACCATTGCATCATTAAACGCATAACACTCCGAGGACTTTTGAGTTGCGACAGTCCTCAGAACTATCGGTCTGTCCAGTGACTCGGGGTGCTCATATTGGTTGACGTGGTGGGTCAGTAGGTCGCTTCACATCTCCAGGGGTGTGGGAGGACATTGCTCGTTCTCCCTGAGTTTGTATTTTGTGCTCTGGTTTCCTCCTACAGTCCAAAAACCTGCAATTAGGTCAAGTTTCCCACAGTGTGTGATTGAGTGTAAGGAGGAGTGTGTGCCCTGTGATGGACCGGCTTCCCGTCCGTGGCATCCCTGCCTTATGCCCTCTACTTCCTGGGTTAGGCTTCATGGTCACCTACTACTATAAACCGTTATGGAGGATAGATGGGTGAAATTAATTAGATGTACTGACCTCCAGGTAAGTCCTGAGAGGAGCTCGCTTTGGAAGAGTGCAGAATACGATGGTGAAGGAGACACTGACCCTTTGAGAAGGTGTCATGAATTAAATGAAGTCAAGAACAATCTATCCAATACGCCCAGTGGATGCCCAAATTTGACCGGTTACTTATACTTTTAATTATTTAATATTATTTTACACAAACCATCCAGTTCAGGAAAATGATTCTGTGCTTGATGAGGTGGCCCACAGATTACTACTCTTGAGTGGGATTAAATGGCGTCATCAAGACGCAGTCTTTGTGGCAGGGGGATTAGGGCTACGGTTAAGGTTTAGGGTTAGGGTTAAGGTTTAAGGTTAAGGTTTAGGGTTAGGGTTTAGGCTGGGCCCAGTGTGCCACGTCTAGCTTTAAACAGCTTCTGCTGAAATGCATGCCACCTCCCTGTGGGGTGGGGTGGGGGGGGGGATCCTACAGAGGGCCAGTAACAATGGGGCATTCTGGAGTGGGGGTGGGGGGTGGGCAAAGTGCAGTGGTGCCACATGGTTTAGGAGGAGAACAATGTAGCAGGACCTCAGATGGACTTCCTTGACAGAGCTAGTGGGCACCGTGGCGATGGCGACAATGTGTAATTCTATAATTATTACGTTGTCGTGGCTCACCGTTGAGGCACCAGGGCAGAAGGTGTGATTGGCTGGTGCGTTACCTAAGGGGGATGGGAGAGGTGGGAAAAAATGTGTAAGTATGGGAGAGAACAGCATGTAGGATGTTAAGATTGAGGCAGGGCCAGCCCGCCCTATAGGCGACATAGACGATCACCTAGGGCACTATTTCATTAGAGAACCCAAAAGAGTGAGTGAAAAAATTTCAGTACGTTTCTTGTGATACAGGCTAGCTACTTAGCAGCCAGTTACCCTGTGATACCGCAATGTTTTTAATGTAAATGAATTAACAGAATTAGTTTTCTGCTGCTCTGGGGGGTGAGGGGGAGGGGGCTCAGCATAATCTCGCCTGGGGTGCCAGAACCCCCCAGGCCCGGTCCTGCACGGAAGCGTATGGCTAAGGGCCTCTCTGGTGGTGCTAGTACTGGGTGACCCCAGGTTCAGGTAGATGGAATGGATGAAGCTGGTAACCGTACAGTAGGAAAGTCGCATGAGATGGTGGTCTGCAGGGAGTTCATCCATGCTGAACAGTGCTGAGCTGTGCTACAGGAAGTGTGGGGGGGGGGGGGCGGGGAGAGCCTCCGTTTCAGCCCCCCACACCCCCCCAGCCTGGTGTGGGCAACACTGACACAGTGATGGCAGAGCCTGGACGGGGGTACGGGGGTGCGGGAGGGGCAGGGGGGTGCCAGGGCTGTGTGTGCTGGAGTGGAAGCATGCAGAATGCCACGCCGCGGTGGCACCGTTCCCGCGCGCGGCCAGAGTGTCGCGGCCCCCACTGCCATCTGCAGCCAGGCGCCCCTCCCCTCTGCCAGGCTCCGCCCCCACACCCGCTCCACACTGGGGGGGGGATTAACCATCCAGGTGCTGGAATAGCGGGACAGACACATACGGGGGAGCATGATGGTTTTAGGCTGGGATGTTGTTAAAATGAACAATGTATTGTGAAGTACGCCACAGACAGATGGTCCCGTTACACCGTGTTATTCGGACATGCAGTGCCAACCCCCGTATTTAGAAGCATACCAGCGACAGGAAGTGGTACCTATATCTGGGCCTCAACTAATGACTTCCTGTATATGACTCCAATTTTTAAGGCTCACAGATCCAGATCCTGAAATCCTTTATATATGATAAACGATAAACGTCTTATTTACACGGCTCGTTGTCAGTCACTAGGAGGTCATGACCTTCGAGGTGATACTGAGTTTCCTCGTTAGACACTAAGGAGCACATTGGATGAAGACGGCCCTGCTTCCTTGATCACGCCGACTGACAGGAGGTGAGGTCATGGTGTACAGGAGGGGCATGTTTCCATGTGTGAGTCATGTGACCACCACTCAGGCAGACCAGGGCCGTTGGAATGTGGCTGGGTTCACGGTCATTGTTTGGCACTGGCTGGGGACCAGCTGGCTAGACCCCCTCTCTACCTCCTCTAGCCTCCTTGGCCTCGTAGAGCCTCTTTGTCTCTCCATCCTTAAGTGGGGAGGCTGCTGGAGCCCCTGGTGGACATCCGGGGGGGGGGGAGGTCTGCTCTCCACACCTGCCTTCCCCCCCCATTCCACTAAACCTACCTTTGCTTCCCCTGGATGGGCTGGGTGAAAGACTCCAACAAGAGGTGGAGATAGGTCAATAGAGCTCAGTTGGGCCAATGGAGTGTCCTTTGGTGCTGGAGATTAAGAAGCTCTTCGACTTTTGCTTTCATATACTCACCCTCCATGACTCCGCCTCCTCTTCTGAGCTCAGCAGTCTGCAACAGCGCCCTCATCTGGACGCATCACAAGCAATTGGTACACTTCCACACACTCTCTGCCGAACCTTGTAGCATGTCTCTGCCAGGATCTGTAGGGTGCGTTTACACCATGGCCAGCAGAGGCAGCCTGACCTGCTGGATCTCCTCCCCGGCACTGCAGGACGGCGGCCATGATGTGACGCCCCGGGCGGCCGGAGGTCCGAGTCACGGCCCCAGCTGGAGGACTCGTCGTTTTATTGGCCGAGCTGCTTCAGAAAACCTCTTTTTGGCTCGTACCGCAGACAGAGTCTCTCCAGGGCCTCTTGCCCGTGAATTTAGGGCACTCTTTGTTAGCCAGCGAGCTAAGCAACATATCGGGAAGCGGACCGGCGCCAAGAGAAAAAAAAAAACCAGCGAGCCAGCCGAGAGCGATATTCTGAGTGCTGTTATTAGCGGCGTGACGATACGGCAGCTGCAACCGTCTGAACAGGAGAAGCCGTAAACAGAAAAAAGGTCACCGCAGGACTGACACGATAGATCCGATGTCTTGTACTCGTTCTGGCAGCCCACATCAACAGAGGGTGAGCGTTTATCATGAATGAGTTAAAAAAAAAAAATAGCACTGTTGAGATTTTGGGCCAAAATCATGTTTTCTCAAAGAAGTCAACTATTACAGATGTTCGTGTGGTGGGTGGACCGTACCCATTCCAAGCATCGAAGGCTAAACCGTAAGTTGATGCGGGGCCTTGTTATCTGTGAGTGCTCACACCATTAACACATCCTGCTTCATCAGCAGACTGTACTTCTCTAATGTAGCAGACAGACAAGCGCCCAAACTTTCTCTTGCCTCCTTGTTCCTTCCTCCTTACTCTCCTCTTCTTCTCCCACCCCCGCTCGTCTACCGGCCCTCTTGCTCTGCATCCACTCCTAGAGACACTCCCTGCTCCTATAAGCTGGTGCAGCTCTCCCTTAGCTGAGGCTTGTCTCAATAAAAATACGTTCAGGCTCCCACTCTGTTTTAATTGGTCGGGTCTGAGCACCACAGCAGTCTGTAGGTGCATCTAACGTCGTGGGTTAGCTGAACACAGAGCCGAAGTTTATGGGGTATTATTCAGGACAGGAAAAACTTGACTCTTTGTGAGGAATTCTGACTGGGGTCTGTGCTAAAAGGAACAAGCATGACAGGTATGGCCTGGTCCACAATAGTTCCTGGTCTCCAACTACTCTCATAGTCAATATTTACTAGCTTTTATGTGTACATTTCAAACAGCTACAAACTTGTCTCTTTGTAGGGGTCAAAGTTCACTAAGCCATAGACCCTGCTTGTGCAGGAATCATAAGCTTGTGGTGCTCTTTTTTGTGCATAATTCTACAGGGCCCCATTCAGGCAAGGGGTCAAAGGTCAGAGGGCATTAGACTACTCATTGTGCAGAGGTCATAGGGCAGTGTATTAACCTTCTTCTTCCCCTCTATTCTGACTATAATCTAGCAAAAGAATTCAAATTAATTAAAGGCATGAATCAGATTTCAGATACAATCCATACAAGGCAAAAAAATGTGGGTTTCTTCCAATAGGACGAGAATGAGTAGCCAGAAAAGTGGCCTTTAAATTAAAGGTCAGATATCAAATTGAGGCTTGACAGGCTGCAAGTAAACATTAGCCATGATATCGCAGTATCCAAAGAATCCGGCCCGTTTTCCTTGTGTAGTCTTGCTGTGTTAAATGGCATAAAAGATCATGCCTGGAAGAGAAAACGCAAGGAAATTCTGGAGATAAGCAGCTCATTCTGTTTATTGTACTGGGAATCAGCACCAAACACCCCCCCCCCCCTTTTGTTTTCAAATGAACATATTCGTGGCAAGGACTTGGTAGTTTCATACAATTCCCAGTGAGCTTTTCGCTGTCGTCCAAACCAGATTTTTTTTTCTTTAGTAGGAACCCAGACTACCAATCTGAAATGTTTTTTTTGGGGACCCCGACTCGTAAATATCACAGTTGCTGCTTTGTGAGGTGGAGTGCATCGTTCGAAAAACAAGAGGTCTTGGCGGCTGTTTTGTAATGATTTGTTCTTCTGAATACTTCCGGAAAGCTCGTGATGAGCAAGTTAAATTACATGCTGATTGTGTTAAGAAGTAAATCGCAAATGATTAGTTGATTTTTACTAACGTATCATACTGTAGTTACATCAGTATTTTTTATCCATCTTCCAAACACTCACCATGGACAGGGTGATAGAGGGGTCTGGAGTCCATCCCAGCACAGGGCACAAGGCTGGGGCACACCCTGCAAGGGGTTCCAGTGTATCACAGACCGAACACACACAAGGGGCAGCTGGGAGAGGTCAGTTTGCCTCACTGTATGTTTTTGGGCTGTGGTCCAGGTGGGTGTCCTGTGCTGGAAACTCACATAACACAGCAAGAACATGCAAACGCCGCACAGCATCGGAGCTGAGGCAGGATTCAAACCCCCAACGCTACAGGTGTAAGGCAGCAGTGCCACCCCCTCGGCCACCCTGCCATCCCAGCATGCCTCAGTGTACCTGGAAAAAAATACAGATAATTGGTAAATATGTTCAAAAGCTAAAAATCCAAGCCAAAATGTTTGAGCAATCATTAGGTACTGTATTCATTTTAGGGAAAATTCATTAGTAATGGCCTCCCTGGCGTCAACCTGTCTTTTGCCATGTGCTTTGTGGAAGTGAAATTTTTGACTTCTACAGTTTCCTGGGATGGACTTCAGGGTCACTGCCATGTTGCAGCAAATGGATGAATCACACTAGAGAAGCATTAAGGAAAAACAACACCGTGGAAAATTATATGAAAATAATGCAAGGTCATTTTTATTTGCTTAAGTATTGTGAAAAATTCTAAGCAACATCACACTGTTATGCAGGCACACACTACTCAAGATCTTCTGAAACTTGATGTATCATTGTGGATATTTCACATTCAGTGTGTTTACTGCTAGTGAGAGTCTGAGTTTGATTCATCTATGTTGTTCATCAATAGAAGCCAAGAAAGGCCTTTTGCGATTCTCAGTTTCAGGCTGGCAGGGTTTTTGCTGGTCAGTAACATAAAGCCACAGTGTGTATCACCCCACACCGACTGGTGAAGCCTTTGAGGAGGAATCATTGTTTAAAATGAAAGGAACTGCGTTGAACTAGTTATTGGCCGCCACAGGACAAGGTTATGCGTGTGTCGCCACATCTGAAATTTCCACCGTTTAATCTCCTCTTACAAGGGTATTCTGAAAAGCTATGTTTATGTGTGCTGTCTCCATCCTTGATCCCGCGTTCAGCTGCGTGTTATGAGCGTGCGTGTCCGTTCATGTGTGTATACACCATCTTATCTTGGTCATTAACCCCTTATTCACCTCCATTATTGTGTGAGACCCCACCTCTCCATCTTCCTGATTTACATATTCCAG
The DNA here is from genome assembly GCA_026777985.1 of Mormyrops attenuatus. Taxonomy (NCBI): domain Eukaryota; kingdom Metazoa; phylum Chordata; class Actinopteri; order Osteoglossiformes; family Mormyridae; genus Mormyrops; species Mormyrops attenuatus. The sequence goes on from JAODKC010000001.1 coordinate 11,093,921, forward strand.
AATCAATCCTGTGTTTTTCCCACGAGCGAGTCCATTTTCATCTGGACATAAGTAAATTCTGTGCATGTGTGTTTTTTACCCTGCATTTGCTTGTACCTTGAGTCCGTGTTTGTTTTCTTGTATTTACTGGTGTGTCCACATGCAGGATGTGTTCTGCGGTCGGCACACACCCATAATTTGGTGTGCATCTTCCATTGTTGGGTGTATCATCGTATTAACTGGACTATAGCGGCACGTGTTAATCATTAACATCCCCATGATACCTCAGTATAAGGTGGCTTTGTTATGCCGGGCCTTTCCAGGTACCTCATTTCCATTGCAGCTTCTCCACTTCACCAGTTTCCTTCGACTGTCATGCTGCAGAATCTGTTGAGTTCACAGTCCCATGATGCACTGCTCCTAGCCACTGCCACATGTGGTGAATAATCCGATCCTCCGGGGTTCAGCCCCATCCTGTTTTTTCTTTGGACCTGATCAGAGATGCGGGAATGACCTTCACTTTGCCTGCCGATACTATGTGTTTCCAAGTATTGGAGCCGACCTGCTGATATTCTATGGGTGGTCCAATCTGGTACTGTACTGAAGGACTGAGGCTGATATCATTAGGTATTCTAGAGTGGTACTTCATGGTTAGGGCAGATTTTCTATTGAACTCTAATCTTTATGTTTGAGATTTATATGCTTTTAGTTTGGATCTCAAAGTATGAGGTTTGGAATCTTGTGGGTATTTCATTCTGCGGCTGTAGGTATGAGGTGGGTGTCCTGTGGGGCTCTAGGTATGAGGTGGGTGTCCTGTGGGGCTGTAAGGATGAGGTAGGTGTCCTGTGGGGTTTTCAGCCTGGAGCTGTAGGTATAAGGTGGGTGTCCTGTGGGGAATTCAGTCTGGGGCTGTAGGTATGAGGTGTGTGTCCTGTGGGGTTTTCAGCCTGGGTCTGTAGGTTTGAGGTGGGAATCCTGTGGGTATTTCAGTCTGGAGCTGTAGGTATGAGGTGGGTGTGTCCCAGTCCTCCTGGCCTTTGAGTGACATCATTTTAAGTGGCTGCCCTTTGGTGTATTGTGGAAAACTGTCTGCTCTTCTCTTGCAGTGGAGAGATAGGGGCCTATCTTAACTTGTCTTAAACACCAGATTTCTTCTGCCAGAGTAGCTGATAAACACACATCAAAGGGTTGGCAGAGGTCACTTGGTTATGCGTTGGAGAATAATAATTTTTTTCCCTCTTTCTCTCTTAAAGAGACCACATTTGTCTTCCTGAAAAAATGTACATGTCAGCAGTCAATAGGGGTGCCTGGGTGGCCCCACCTTCGCCACCCGCTGCGCGGGCAGTGCCGGCCCCCCCCCCCCCCCCCCCCCCCCGCACACACCCAACAGGAAGGACAGCCCCCCCCCCACCCCCACACGAG
>JAODKC010000001.1:11105748-11122750 GCA_026777985.1 Mormyrops attenuatus
CGCCCGCCCCCCCTGCCCCGGGGGCCCCCGCCCCCCCCCCGCCGCGGCGGGCCGGGGGGGGGGGGGTGGGCCAAAGCGGCGTGGGTTGCGACGGGCGGAGTGGGGGGAGGCGGTCTCAGCAGGGGCCGGAGTGCGGGGGTGGCCGGGGGCCGAAAACAAAAGGTTCCAGTGTGCGAGAATGAAAGGAGGTAAAGTAAACAGGTCCTGATGAGAGCTGCCCTGTGGTACGGGAGCCTGGCGTGGGGCTCCGTGGCCCTGCTGCCGTTTACACAGCTGGGCCTACCACCAGGGCCTGGAAAACTACCACCCCCCCCCTCCCCATCTAAGCCACCAAGCTCCAGATCACAAAAAAATACATTTCATACATTTGTGTACTTTCAAATTGCCCCTCCAGATTTCTCATGGTTATGATAAAATACTTGCATAATAATTATTGTTGTTACAGTCATTATACTGATTGTTACTGTTTTTTATATTACTGTACTGATTTTATTGTTTTTATTATTGTGCTGGAAATTAGCTCTAGTCTTGTTTACCTGTGTCACAGCCTCGGACAGTTTATTTGGATAATTTTAGCCCTCTGCTTTTTAAATTAGACACATTATATCATGTTTGCCTTCGCGGCGGCTAGAAAGCAAATAAGTGATAAATTAGAGCTGGGAAATTGGAACGGGGCTACACGCGCGGCGCCGGTAAATCCAATAGAGCGAGAGGGAGGGCTTTCTTTATAGTTTACCGCGCGGAAACCTCTCTGTCGGGCAAATAGACGGGACCGAACCGGAGCCATTGTGTTCGCCGGTGTCGGCTAATCGGAACAATCTGGTGCATTAAGGTCCCCCGTGCCGACCCGAAGGATGAGCCGGTTAGCCTCGTTAGGAAGGAGCTACGTGCGCGTAGCGACGCTTCGGCTGTTAAAATACACACGCTGCCGGAAAGGACCGGCGGCTAGGCTGCGAGGCGCGGGTATTTTATCTCTTACTTTTAATTAGAGGTGCTTCTTGCGGCTTTCATGTGACAGTCTTGTAAACAGCGTGGAAAACATATTCATTAGAGCTCCGGCGGTCTGCCTTTGTGGCGTGCCGGTTCCCTCCTGCCTGCCTGCCGCTCACTTTCATTTCTGAGACACGGCTGCATATTACCCAAGGTGATAGTGCAATAGCTTCAAGGCTGAGAAGTGCTCGGAAAAGCTCTCAGGAAGGGCAGGGAACAAGATTAAATTCTTTTTTGTAGCATATTTATTCTTCTATTCACCGGGGGAAAATTATTTGTGAAAAGACGGAGTTAACCTAATAAATACCAGGGAGCATATCTTCTCTGAAGATATCAATATTCTTACCCTGACACTTGAGACAAATCGGTGGCCTCCGCTTTCATGTGTGACGCGCCAGGCCTTCGTTTTTGGGGATGGCTCACCGGTGGGGCCCAGATTTCACGTGGATGCTGTCAGAATCGATCGAAGCTGGACTCCTCTCGGCGAGCCTGAAATCCTCACCCCTACGGCAAGGACAGACATTCAGCATTCGCAATTTTCTGTGCGAGTTCCAGATATTGTGTATATTAGGGAGCCGTCGAATAACTTAATGGTGAATGATTATTAATGATTTTATTATAGCTGTTATTATCGTTTGATTTATTTTCCGTAACATTTATCCAGTATATAATAATAATGAGTCCCGAAGGTTGTTCTAGGAAACACGGGACACATGGATGGGGCATCTAGCTGGGATAATTTTAATTATTATTATTATTCATTATTTCTTAATATTATTGGGGTGACTCTGTAGCAGCGTTAATAACTATGTGTGACTATTTTGAATGACTGTTTAAAAATTATTTTTAGTTGTTATTATTGAGTTTCATTACAGCTTTCGGGAAGGTAATAGCGAGTCAGGATGTGGGCTGCTATTTATATTAAGTTTCTGTGTAATTTTACGGTGGGGGTGGGTAGGGGCGCAGGATAAAGTTGGAGGGGTTAAGCAGTCACAGTGCAGGACGGTGCGCCTCTCCTACGCCCTCCGCTCTGCGCATGTGTTCGCAGGACGTCTCAGTCACTCGCTTTCTCTCTCTCGCTCGCTCCCACTCTATTCCAGGATGTCTTCCAAGCGACCAGCCTCTCCATATGGGGGAACAGATGGAGAGGTAGTCATGGCGACCAGCAGACAGAGATTGGAAGATGAGGAGAGTGATGGACAGCCTGTCATTCACTTGCCCCTAAACTCCTACAGCAGCAAGGCGTCCCCCCGGTCCCTGGACAGCCCAGCCAGCCTCCACAACTCCACGGTAGGACCCCCCACCCACCTAGACCCCATGGTCTACCCCTCAGCAGGTCTTTTGGGGATTCTCCCTGTCCCCAAACCCTCTTCCGTGTGACAGGACAGGCTTCATGTTAGCATCCCTAAGAAACACACCTGGCGTGTTCGTTACAGTGGCGCCGCCCTTGTGGTGGGTTCTGTTGGCAGGAACTTTGCTGTTTGCCCGAGGGACTTCAGACCCCGGCTGCACATTTGAGCCCAAGGCATCATGACTGGTAGCCGCTTCACGTGCTCTATGTGGGTTCGCGTGCCGTCCGCCCAGAGTCTTGATCTGCGGTCACCGTGTGGCCTTGTGTGGCTGGTGTGTGTGTGTGTGTGTGTGTGTGTGTGTGTGTGTAGTCGTGTGAACTCAGCAACCTCCTAACATGGAAACGCATCTGAACACAACAACAGGCAGGGCTGACCCAGTCACAGTATCTCCCAGATAAACATGTCCACAGAGCGTAGACTTTGGACAGCCATGCAGGACAGAGGTTCAGTCCCCAAGAGTCCTTAATCATAAGTTAATTTTGTAATTAACATGATGATTATGGGTCTTACAAGGGAATTACTGGACTCTGAACTTGGAATTGTCTCTCATTATAAAAACCAAAGTCACCCTTCATTCCTTCATTCTTTTTCTGCTCTTTCTGTTTCAATCTCGCCCACTCTCTTCCTTCTTCCTCCTCTCTCTCTCTCCCTTTCCAGTTGTCAAGGTGCTTTACTGGCATGGAGTTAAGGTGTTGTTGCCAAAGCAGTTAAAACAATAAAAATAGGCCGATTACAATGAGGATATCATAGCCCTCTGGCTCTGTGGAGCCTGACATTCTGTGCTTTGTACAGTAGCACGCTCTAAATTTGTCCTCGGTAAATTGGGGACTTATTGTTTTGACTTGAGAATCCGTGTGTGTGGTGCATGTGTTTCTGATTATGGGCTCTGCGTTGAATGCTCTCAGCCCCTCCGTTCTTGCATGCCTTCAGCCCGCAATAACATACAGGGTCTGTTGCCGGTCGCTGGCTGCCTTATCAAGACTCACTCCTGGTGCACGTGCCTTTGACCTCAGTGGTCGTGATGCGCGTTACTTAAATGGGAACGGCACGTGCCCAAATGGACAACCCGTGGTTACATTCCTTGTGTTGTTGAAATAACTACAGTAGTGCAGTATCCTGATGTTTCAATTTATTTACAAATTTGCCGGGTTATATATTCATACTCTAGTACTACACACAAATACGAAGTGTGCACGGAAACAGCAGCAGGAACATCAAGTACCGAAAGGGAAGTTTTACAGCGGGTCCCCCCGATTCCCAACATTATGGGAGCTAGCCCGTAAAATAATGAAGTATGAAAGAGTGTGGAAGAAAATGAAATTACAGGGTACCACTCAAATGATACCAAATGTAATTCAGTTTGTGAGCGCTAAAGGGGGCCTCGCAAACACTTATTACGGACATTACACTAAGGGATCCTCCTAACAATTTAGATAAAAATTATGAATCTCTGCGATCATAAATCAGCATTATTATTATCATTACTAAAACAAAACAAGTAATAATAATAACAACAACATATTCATGATAATTAAAATGACAAAATAACACAATATTATAATGGCCATTCTTGTTTGGAATATTATTGTTATTGTTGTTTTGTTAAATTTATTTTATTTTGTTAATGAAACTGACTGTAGTAGTTTTTTGTTTCTTATTTGGCTAATATATTTTAAATGTTTATTTTGTATCATAATTACCTTACTCGTAAATCGCGATGGAAGACATCATCCAACTCCAGCAGCAAACGAAAAAAAAAAATGTTTTTCTGCAAACCTCTCAAATCTCCAAACGTGAAATATGAATTTAATCCTTTGACTGACACCTCAAATGGAAAAGGGGGAAAAGCCCGTATATTGACGTGGATTATTATGTGCTACCCATCTCGTGGAGGGGTGGATTTTTGGAGCGGGCTGGCATGTGTAAGACGCGAAGTTTGTCGGGGCTTTAGCGCCAATCCGCTCGGCGCTGACTGGCAGCGGAGTTGAGTGAGGGGGAGATTTACATGCGGGAACTCCGAGGGGCTTTGTCACGGCAATTGTATAAAGTGATATACAGTGTAAATCGACTCCGCGTGTCCCTGGGTAGCGGCTGGTTTACAGGCGCTAGCGAGAGGAGATTACTGCTTTATCTTGTCATACTAAATTAACACGGCAGCGCACACTTCAGCACCGCTGACCTCTTCATCTGGAGCCGCCACAGCTCGGAGAGGAACAGAGCGGTATTTAAAGGCGCCGTCCTGCGGGAGTAGGGTGTGTGGTGTGTGTGTGTGTGTGTGTGCGTGTGCGTGCGCGCGCGCGCGCGCGTGTGTGTATCAGTCTGTGTTAAAAGGCTTGCTTGTTCTCCCTTTTTCGTCCCCCCCCTCCCCCGGAGATTACAGTACAGACCGCATCTTTTACAAATGAAGGGAGGGAATGTATTTACACGCAGGTGATAATATCCAGGTGATAATTAATTCCTTTTTGTCTGATTAATGAGCGGGCCTCGCCAGACAGGACTAAACGAAGAAAATTCGTTCACCCACCCATTTCATGTCCAATTTCTGTGAGTACTGTTTACTTAAAAATTAAACGCGAACTTGACAGTTTTACAAATTCGTTCTCCGAGATAATAATTGGATTACGGTTTATAAGTAACACAAACATTATGATTGTGCACCGGCCTGTAACAATTTATTTTAGTGCCCTGTATTATAAATGTTTAATGAACACATTTATGAGTAGCTGAATAACACTTAATTGGCGCACTTAAAATGAAGCGTGACTAACGGACATTATTGATACTGTAGCTGTTTTAAAACAAATAAAATCGTAGCGTGGAATTTTACTTTTTGGAAGTTTTCAGTTAAGTTTTAATAATTCTGTTGAGCGTAATTCTACAAGAGCTTCGGGGGTTTGGAAGACTTTGTATTTGTTTCTCAGATTGAATGTATGCACAAGTATTTGCGAATGTAATATAAGCGTTTACGATAACAATAATTAATGATTTTAAAATTATTCTAGGACTATTTGTAGGCCTGTATCTCCCGCCTCTGTGGTAATATCCCTGCGTATAATAAATTAATGAAGATGACGAGTAAAGATGATCACACTGCATATAGAAAGGAACGGTTTTGTTTAAGTATAACTGTTGTTCATTTTAATTAACTGTGCAGAATCTATACATTTTCATCTTTAAATTCGATACTTATCGTGGCGTTTCTTTACTCCCTCCGTCCGATAGAGAATTCCCCGGGGCGTGCTGCTCTCTAGGCCGGCTCTAGTGTAAACTGTCAGCGCCGTTCAGCGCTGGAGGTAAGGCAGTTATCTGTGAAAAGTGCTTTTTCGGCACAGGTTGCGCAGGCTTTGAAATCTCCGCGGCCCTGTCGCCGACTCAAACGGCTCGGAATCAAAGCTGACAATCGCGCTCCTCAGCCGGCGCGCTGATCGGGGGGTGTGCGCCGGGGGACCTTAGAGCTGGAGCGGGTGGGGGTGGGGGTGGGGGCTGGGGGTGGCATCCCGGCTCATTCCTGCTTATTCCACCTTCCTTCCGTTATGCATGCGTGCAGCGTTTTGGCGCGTTAGAGGCATTTGCTATTGTCTGCAGTAATCAAGGTCAGATGCCCCATTCTATCTAGCACACTCAGAGACGGGCCAAAATTTGTTCCCAGACAGCTGTTTAAAAATTAAAAGGTCCATTGTAAACTCCTGAGTGCTGGTCACACTCTATCAGTTTCTTATTTTCTGTTTAATTTCTGTTCAACAAATTCCCCCCGCCTTATTTATTTATATAGTTTCTAGGGAGTCCCTGCGTGGTATCTGGGTTTTTTATCTTTTATATATTTTTTTCTTCTTCTCAACTGCAGGAGACAGGCCCTTACATGGTATCCGTTTTTATTTTTTTATTTTATTTTTTTGTACTCCGCTTCACTGGAAGATGAAGGAACAAAGGAGAAAAGGAACATGAGCAGCAGCATCTGTTTTGGCTGAGGGAAAGAAATAGCATTTAGATTTATTGGCAAGTGTTAAGTGTGTTTAAATATGCTCCTGTCACAGATGAGCTTAAAAAGACAAAAGTTGTTTAATTCTGTTCCCATGCTGGAGCGCTAAAGGGATAAAGTGAGATAGAGGGGAGAGCAGCACAGTTTTGTACTTTGTTACAGTCATTTGGAATAGAACTGACATCTGCAAACTAAACCAGAACCACCCACACCAGACGGATTTTAGATCGACCGCGTATAAATACTCGCATGTACACACGCGCGGGCATGCACGCGGACCGGCGCGCACACCCGCGAACGCGTGGACGGTCCGCGGATTCGTCCGCGCGCACATACGCATGCACACAGTGTGTAACGGTGCTCCGTGCCAGCATACGTGCACACAGGCAGAGCGCACACACAGAAGCACTTGACGCGAAGGCTGGCAGTTCTGTTGTTTGGATCTGGAGGCACCGGTACAGGGTGTAAGTGTTAAATTTCACCTCCACCTGCGCTGGCGGCATGTGAGTCTTCTGGCAGGTTTATGCGGTGAGTTTCAGAACTAGCGATTCAACAGTCTGTTGTTTATATGGTACTGATGAACACTAATCGTTATAGATTTGCATTTCTCTCCTTTATTTATTTTTAATTCCCGATCTCTCTCTCTTCCTCTCGCTTCACTCTTTTCTATGTGACAAGCCCAGTTTTATTTCGTCCTCTGTCCGCCCCACATAAAGAAGTTTACAGTGTCTGCCGTTTGATTTTCAACAGACGCATCATCACTCCACGTGTCCTCCTGTATTTTTTTTATTTTTTTTTTGGAGTGGGTGAGTGAACCACAACCCCATCGCAAACCAAAACAAGAATACGGACCTTTTTTCCCCCGCAGTCTTGTGCTTCCATTTTCCTTTGTTTTCTTTTTTTCGACACATTTTCTAGAAATAAAGGGGCTGCTTTCTTAAGTAGGCAGCGGATTAAAGAAATCGGATGTGACAGGTGTGACTCTGCTTGTAAAATGCGTGCCGCACTGATGTAGGGCGAGTCAGACCCGCGAGCTGGCGCCCCCTGTCTCTTTCTGCAGCTTCTCCTCCCCCTTTCTATCGCTAAGAATCACCAGCTGTTGATCTGATGCCCTGCCGGAAAAATTTACCTGGCCGGCCGCAATCGACCCCCCCGATGGTAGCGTTTCCTGGGCAAAGTGTAGAACGGGCGCATACGAAAAGGAGGAGCCAATCAAACTCCGAGGAGAGACACGTGGGTCAGGACTCCCACTGGTCGGGCCAAGCGGACCGGGTCCTCTCAGGCCTAGCTAATTAATTTGCGGACAGCTTCCCCAAAACACCGCCTCAGGAATGGGGGGGGGGGGGGTATTGTGCACTGGAGACAAACGCTTCCCAGTGCAGAGAGAAAAAACAAAGCACTTTAATCAGGCTCAGTATTAAAAAAAAAGAGAGAGAACGTGTGAATCAGTGTAAAAATATTCCAGAATTCTTGCCGTTTAAGTGGCGCGGTCCACCAAGTGCATGCATGCAACTTCAGAGGCAGCCAGCCCAGCATCTGCGACAGTCCGAAACACTACGATCGTCCCGGGCAGCCAGCCGCTCTCCTACCCGCAAGGAATCCGTCCTAATGAGGCCGCGGGGAGCAATGTTTGTAAGGCCTCCCCCCTCCCCCGCCCTGGACTCTTACGCGACCCTGAGACTAAGCTGAGCTGAGTCCTGGCCGTCCACCCACCGAGTCTCGAAGGTGTCTATGAATCCATTACCGAAGGTGTCGACGTATTAAACAGGAAGCGTGTGATTTGTAGGCAGGGTGACGGAGAGAAGCAACACTCCTCCTGTCGGGTGTGAGAGTCGCATGCAGGGAGCCCTGGCACTCGGCCGCCACCACGGAGTGCCGCCGAGGCGCGCCGGGCCCAAAGTGAAATCTGCCCGGGGCTGCGTGCCACCCCAACTCTCTGGCTGCCCCCCACTCCCGTCACCTTCCCTCCAAAGCCACGGCAAGATGAAACCACGGCCCGCATGTCCCGAGTTTCAGTTTGCGTTTAGCGCCGGATATGAGAGATCAGTGCACCGGGAGATACTTTCGTCCCGAGTGCTGGAAGCCTGTCTGACTGTGTTGTTATGGGCCACTGCAGGGCTTTTAGGCGTTAACACCCGCGAGCGTGCGGCGGTAGTGGCCCAGCCAGGCCTGCGCTGGATAATCCCAGCATCCCGCCGACTGGGATTACCCCGCCAGCCCATGTGCCCGCCTCCCCTGTCAGCCGCCCAAGTGACGAGATTAACCCTCGTTAACCAAGCCGGACTATTGACCTCAACCGCAAATACCTGACTTGTTCTGTAATTAAACTTAAAATAAATATCCTGCTTTCTGGGCGGAAGCCAGGCATGGATTTGTAGAGATCTGAGATCTGTGTGGGCTGCAGGAATCGACCCAAGCCGGTGCAGGCCTAAGGTCTTTGTTCTGGGGATGCCGTTACCACATTAAAGGCCAGTGTTTTTATTACACTTAGGAGATTTATACAGTATAGCAGAGTTACGCTTCAAGGTTACTGTACTCTATTAGAGGTCATTGTTCTGCATTAATACTGGCTGCCGTCAGCCATGACAGTTAGGCACTTTTTAACGTTATTCGTACAAATGGGGCATCCTCAGATAAGGAGCCCGGAGCCAGCAGAGTGCTGGGTCCATCGTTCAAAGGAAAACTTCTCCTCTCTTCATCGCTGTCTGAGCTCCGACTCGCTTTCATGTTTCTTTCTGCATTGGAGTCCAAATTGCCCAAATTGCAAGTCTTGGAAACTGGCACCTCACAGCGTCTCTGGTTGTGGCGGAACGCTGGGAAAGTGGGTGGAGTTGCGGGGGCTCCACCCTCCTGAGATCCAGGCCTCTCCTCACACCTTATCTGTTTCTTCTCTCCCCAACAGGAGCACGAGGGCGGCAAGGGGGCGCCGCTGAGTCCTTACACCCAGCACACCTCTTCTACCTCACCCGCCAAGACGGAGGACGGCGGGCGGCCGGGCAGTGAGCCCAACGCCGTAGCGACGACGGCGGGCGCGGCGGGCACGCCCGAGAGGCGCAAGGGCAGCTTGGCGGACGTGGTGGACTCTTTGAAGCAGCGCAAGATGGAGGAGCTGATCAAGAATGAGCCAGAAGGTGAGCACGTCCCAAAGGGCCATGTTTATCAACTTCTGACTGTTATGTGGAGTAATGTGGACGCTCTATGTCGTTATGTGTGCTGAAGGGGGGAATAAGCTCCGCCTTTCTGAACGATAATTAGCACTTGAATTGAGGGCGGAGCCTGAGGTGTGGTCAGGTGGTTAGCAGCCATGTTCACGCTGCAAGACTCCCGTCCACTCGTTATCCCTCTGCCCTTAACCTCGCCAGAAAATTCCTTGTGAACTCCCCAGTGAGCGCTCATTCACGCATCTTATGTTTAGCCGTTTCTCATTAGTGTCAGTAATCATCCTCTGACCTGCCCCCACCCAAGTTCTCCCCAGTTTCCGGCATTTTTTTAAGGTAATTCTGCTGTGTGTTGGTGGCTAATTGGCTCTTCAGGAGGGGGCTTACATATCGGTGTTTTAGTCCAGTCTGGCTCCGAGATCTGCTTCAGCACAGCTGCCCTAGATATCGCCCTGTTATTCATTATTATTGTTGTTGTTTTGTTGCTGAGCAGATCTATTAATAAGTGACTCACATATCACCCGCCTCCCACCTAACTTTACCCACATATGAAGTTAGAGCAGCCGCAACCCCCCCTGTCCACCTCCTCCGGCATTTTAGTCCGGCAGTTCTGAGGGCACCATCCTTATCGGCCATGACTGACAAATTCCTGCTATCGGGCCGCTGTCGACTCGCACCTTTGTCCTGGAGAGATGGCATCAGCTGTTTGGGCCGATGGTCAGCCGTGTTTTGCATATTTATTGCGGGGCTGATCGTTCTGGGGCCGCCGAGTTTCTCCTTTCATTCCCCATCACGCAGGGACACCAACAGCTGCTTCCTCGCCCGGACTGCCGTCGGATCCTCGGAGCGCGTCTCCGCATTTTCCGAGGTGCCCCCCCTCCACCTCTCCCGAGTTCCCACGCTCTGCCGCGGCGCCCTTCCGCCTATTCCAGGGCCGCGGTCGGAATCGTGAGCAGAGCGGCGGGGGGGAACAAGGCGAGCTTTGGCCAGGGCCTCTGATTTCCATATGGCCTCACTGCCAGGCCTCAGCGCTGCGTCACATACCCGTGCGCGAGTACCTTCACACCGCTAAGTGCGCCGGTGTTTCCAGGGCCTACCGCAATCTTTCCACTCTGACATCTCACACCACAGGATCCATATTCATACCGTTTCTAGAAAGTAGACAGTCCTGAGAACGGGCCACGAGTCCAGCTCTGTCTACAGGCCTCAAACTATGTAGTGGCGGGTATACGACGAAGAGCAGGGCCTGCGAGATGTGCATCCACATGCACAAGGGTTCTGAAACGCATGTGTCTGAACATCTTCAGCCATTTTTATGACTTTTCTTTTTTCACATGTGGTAATGATGTCACACACAGGACTCTGTCTCTGTTTGTGCTTTTGTCACATCTAGTGAGGCAAAGAAAAAAATTCACTCTCAAAGTGGACAGTCTTGTTGTGATGCTGAGAAAGAAGTTAGTTCGTGGAGAAGTTAACTTAGGATGTTCTTGTCAATCTCCCCACTCTCACTCTGGGCTGGGCTGGCCTTGGGGATGCCTGAACGGCGTCGAGGTCCCGCCTGCCCACCCGGATGCGTGGCTCATGTTAGCGTTTAGAACTAAGGAGAGCCAAGAGGAAAGGGTAATGAGAGGATGGACGGGAGGGGGGGAGGTGAATGAAGCCCTTTCCTCCAGCAATACCCTCAGTCTGCCTGGACACCTTAGCGGCAAGCGGCAGCCGCAATGAGAGATTAATGAAGACCTTAATTCTCATAAAGGGAGCGTGTTGTTGTTTCCTGCCTTCACACACATACACACACACACACGTGTTTTTCTGGATCTCGGCTCTGGGCCGGATCGGTTACTCGGCGCTGAGGAACCTCTGCGCTCTGACTGCTAAGCGGGCCGTAGAGATAAAGGTAACAAAAAACGAAAAGAAAAAACAAAAAATGAGGCCATCCCTCCGTTTTGGGCTCGTCGCTGAAGTTTGGGGAGGGGGGTGAGCTTCTTTTCTGTGACCCCCCCCCCCCCCAGAACTCGAGCTCTGGCCCCGCCTACCCAGTCAGGCACAGTCAGGCCCCCCATGAGCAAGGCAGTGCCCCTTGCTGACTTCACTCCACCTGCAGCCAGTGTGGATACTGGGTCACCCCAGCAACCCCCTACCCAGTGCGGGCAGCAGCGTCTGACGCAGCGCCAGAAGCTGGGCAAGACCAGCGCTACCAGCTGGCCCCGTAATAAATTACAGCTGCTCGTGTCCCTAATCGCCTGTAACTGTTCACCTTGTGTCTAGCCCTGCTTCTGGATTCCAGTTCCTTACGCTGTGTTTCCTCCACCAGACATCCATCTTACATCTCCCACTAGAGCTATCCATCCTCGACCTGTTGTTCCTGCAGAAATCATGTCCCCCTCTCCTCTGTTCTTCCGCTATTCTTCTTTTTCCTCTCCTCCTGCTTCTTTTCCTCTCGCCGTACAACATTCTCCCTCCCCTGTCCACCTTGCTCATCCCTCCTTTCTTCCCCCCACCTGGTGTCCTGGTGACCCAGTGAACCATGGCCAGCCCAGCTGCATGTGTGTTGGGGGGGGGGATGGTGGAGTGAAGATGAGGTATAGTAGGGCAGAGTCTGTGTGTGTGTGGGTGTGAGTGGGTATACCTTACCTTAAATTTGAGACTGCAATGTAAAAACTCTTGTATTTTGCTTGGTTACTAATGGTTATGGTTAGGGCTGGGTGGGGGTTAAGGTTGTCATAGTTAGCATTAGCATTTTTCCCATAGAAATTAATGAGCGGTCCCCATAAAGATGTTTACCCGATATGTGTGTGAGTGTGTGTGTGTGTGCTTTCATTTAAAAAGAGCAGGAAGTATCTGGAGCCCAAACAGCTGAGGTGGGAGGGGTCCTCCTCACCCCCCTCATTACTGGACTCTCACAGGATCCGCCTCTTGTTCGGACGATGCAGGTTTATCTGTCTATTGCAGTGTTTCTCAACCCAGTCCTTGGAGACCCCCAGACAGTCCACATTTTCATTCCCTCCCCTGTCTTAACAGACCCGTACCAGGTATTCAGTGTTCTCGATTGGCTGGGAGCTGGAAGCGAGCAAGAATGTGGACTGTTTGGGGGTCCCTGAGAACTTGGTTGAGAAACACTGGTCTTTTGGATCTGTCAGAAAACCCGCTACACTTGGATCTTGACTCTTTACTCTGTAGACCCCACCTAAGCCGGGCCTCTACGATGCCATGAGGAAGCTTGGTTCCGTGGTGCCGGTGTAGGAGATGCCCATCCTTGGTTCTCAGAGATATGTGGGGCACAGATGTTTGGGGCCTGAGGGCAGCCCTAGCACTGTCTAGGTGGGTGTGGCAAGAGTGATTCATGAAGAGTGTGCTCAGGAAGGCCCCAGACATACGGATCTGGTAGGGCCTGCCGGCCGGGTTCTGGTGCCGTGGGAAGCAGAGATCCCTAGCCGAGTCCTGGCCTCTAGATGTGATTTATGTGGGCAGGATCTTTCTGAGAGAAGGGAGGTGTAATTCGCAGAAGGTCAGGATTAATTGATCTCAGTATGTATCACTGATGCCGGGACATTAACGTACGTTAGAGTTCCATTCCTAGTGTGAAAGACAATCCTGCAAAGAAAAATTTTCCTTCACATTGCACACTTGGTGATCCCTGTTCATATGTTTTTCCATCTTCCATAACTGCTTATCCAGTTTAAAGTGGATGCGATGCTAGTATATCAATAGGGATATGCACAGAGTCATGGCCTGGGCCATCCGGAGACGCTGAGCCACCGGAACCGCATGTTTTTGGGCTGCGGGTAGACAGTCTGGATCTGACCGCTTAGCTTCCAGAAGAGACTAAGCCCGACCGAGGCCAGAGTGGCAGGCTGTGGTTTAAACTGTGAGGCTGCTTTTCGGTTTGCCAGCCCAGCTTGGGGTCAGGCATGAGGGCGGGGGGTTGGGGGGGCAGCTTTGAAGCGGGCGGGTATTGGAGTGAGTCACAGATAACAGACAGACAGCCTTTCATCAGCGAGGAAGCCAGCCCCCCAGGAGGAGTAGGAGGAGCAGCAGGAGGAAGAGGCCCCTCTAACTGTCCACATGTGTGGGAGCCTCGCGGGGGGAGGGGGCATTGGAGTGGGGGAGAGTTGGTGAGTAGCATGGAGGTCGTCATGTTTGAGTAAGAACAGTGTTGATGACACCCATGTCTTTGAGGGTCCTCTCCCTGTGGGCTGAAGATCAGAATCTGTAACCCAAGGCCCTGTCTGTGACTCGAGGCCCCGTCTGTGGTCTGAGGCCTCGTCTGTAAACTCAATGTCCCTCTTATGACCTGAGGCCTTGTCTGAGACCTGAGGCCCCGTCTGTGACCCGAGGCCTCGTCTGTGATCTGAGGCCTCGTCTGTAAACTCGATGTCCCTCTTATGACCTGAGGCCTTGTCTGAGACCTGAGGCCCTGTCTGTGACCCGAGGCCCCATCTGTTATCCAAGGCCTCGTCTGTAAGTCGAGGCCTCTTAGGTGACCTGAGGCTCTGTCTGTGACCGAAGGCCTCATCTGTGATCCGAGGCCCTGTCTGTGACCCGAGGCCTCGTCTGTGACTTGAGACCCCGTCTGTGATCCGAGGCCTTGTGGTTTGTGGTCTGGGGACTCGTTTTTGGCATGGGCATGGGTAGCGGACCTCATTTATGATCTAGGGCCCCGTTTTGTGATGGGGGCCTCGGCAGTCTAGCTGAAGGAGAATAAAGACTGAGGCGCGGAGCTAATGTAAAGGAGCTGGTGCCGCCGGATCCTCCTCCCCAGGGACAGGCTCTCAGGAACCACTGTCACCCAGTGCCAGTGCAGAGCGAGTGGCGCGGGGAGCGGCTGACTCACAGGCTGAGCGTGGGAGAGGACAAGCCTGCCCATGTGATTTCCACCATTTGGTAGCAATTAGTTTTGTTGTATAAATTAACATTAAGTGCTGCAGGTTTTTTTTTCTTCCATTTTTTCCCCTCTTTTTCACAAGCATTGTTTGTAATTATCTTCATCAAACTGGGGAGGGGGGAGGGGGCAGATGCAGGACCCCAGGGATCAAAAGGAGAGGCAGTTAAAAGGGAGCATGTAACCAGGAGGGCGGTGGTCTTCTCGCACCCCTGTGGAAAAGCGGGAGCATGCTCTGGAGCGGATGAGCCAGGCCGGAGTCCAGCCCAGAGATGGAGAGGCCGGAGTAAGGAGGAGGTCCTGCAGGAGGGGCCCTGTGAGGTGGAGGGGGGGGGTCATGCACTGCCGGGGGATGCTTGGAGTCTGCGGCTGATGGAGATGTTTTCTTGCCCCACCGTGGTCTGACTGTAGGCGGCGGAGGCTGAGGATATGAGCGCCATTGTTTGGTGACTAAAGGTCACTCTCCCCTCGAGAGTCGTGCTCGTTTTGTGTCGGCGCTCGGTCGGCCGCCTCGTTTGCCCGTTTTCCGGTTTGTTTTAGTTTTTCTATGGCCCAGCTGAGGACATCATGGACAAATGCCCCCCCCCGGGTACAGCAGAGTAAATGGCCAGGCGGCATGTTTGTGCAGCCATGCTCCAAGCGTGCGGACGGGCCTGTCGTGCTCTGCGTGTGTGATCTTCCTCTTGATTGGCCACCCATGGTGACACTGGCGAGTCTGTGCTCTTCCCGCGGACGTGCCGTCAACTTCGGTGAATCAGCCGGATCTCTTTCGCCGGCGCGTCGGATGCTCCTGGAGCGGACTGAAGCTCGGCGCTTTGCACATTCAGGCATTGTCCCCCCACCCCACTCTTCTTTTAAACAATCTCTATTTAAACACCCCCCTCCCCAGAACTTTGCCTCTGCCACATGCAAATGAGTGCTGAATAAGGCTGGCAGTGTGAAATCGGCAGCGATTAAACCCTGGAGTTCGTGTGGCCTTCCATTCCGCACCTGCCTGCTCTTCCCGCGATGCATGCACAACAAACACCCCACCAGCAAACATACACCTTTTCTGGGGGAATCTCACCCATCCACCCCTCGATTATGTAAAAAAAACAAATTTAAAAATGAATTTAGACATTTTAAACGCAGCATTATCCAAATGCAAATTTTAATAATCCGCCCCTATCAATTAACACGGGGATCTTGTTTCGTCTGCAAACGGGCATTTTCGGAGTCGGTACTAAGTAATGGAGCCCCCAACCTCATGAATATGTATCACTGTTTAAACCTTTTGTACCGCAGATATACGGATGAAATTCATCGCTCCGTTCCCGGCGTTCTGTGGAGTGGCATCCCTCCCCTCCCGCACGCTCGCCGGGGACGATCCATTCCGTTTGTACCCCATATGACCTGGTGGTGGAATCGACACGTATTTTTTTCGTGGAGACGGAGACTCGCTGCATCACTGCAGAACTATGGTTATTCTCACGCCCTTTCGCTCACACTCTCACCGGTACCGCGTATCTCAGAGAGCCAAACAGCGGCCCCTACAATACACCGCGCCTCTCGTCTCAAATGCTGCTGAGTTTTTTTTGTCTTTCTGACAGCGGTGCGGGATGCAGGGACTCCGAGACTCAGACACTGTATACATCAAGTGCGTATTCACAGGCCCTGTCTAATCAGATGCCTGTTATGTCACTAGTCTGATTGCGGCGACTGTTTTGTGGTGTGTAATTAGGTAACAGACGCTCACTCTCCATATTCCCTCTTCTGTTTGGGCTGAGAATGAAAAGCTTCTGGACTGATTCTTATCGAGTCTAAGTGTCAGGCTGTCCCAGTGTGACAGAGAATTTAAACCCAGCTCTGTGGGGATCAGTTGGAGTACGGAGTATTAGTGTAGGATTTTATTAGTGTTGTCATATCTAATGTAAGTATTGAGCCGTCCTTGTCCTTTGTTGGGGGTGGTCAGGTGACTCTGGCCCCCGCCGCTCGGAGCAGCTTCACTCAGGGCTCCAGACTGGCACATCAGTGCGTCCGCGCGTGAACACGCCTGTTTGTGTGCTCGAGCCGGTCTGTCATCTGTGTTTGCGTGTGCCGGGGGGTGACAATGGCTCGTGTGATGGAACAGCAGATAGTACAGGGGACAGTGCAGCGGGATCACTGCTCTCAGATAAGACACCCAGAAAGCTGGGATTAGTGCAGGGCTAATGTGCGTGTGTGATTTTTATGGTATGACAAATTTATGCAAGTCTAAGGCAAAAGTAAGCAACTGAATGTAATGATTTTTCCTATTTATGCACGATAAAATATTCGGAATCGATATTTTGTGAATAGAAATCTGACTTTGTTTTAAAGTCAATGGAAATTTCAAGGGATTCGATAAATAATGATTTGAAATTCCACGTTTTTAAAGAACATCAAATGATACACTTTTGTGGATTATTTAAATGAAACATTGCTGCGGGAGAGTGTGAGAGGTGCCTTACATTGTCGTTAATGGTGCCGTGTGAATCGCCGGAATGCTCTAAAAGCCGAGCATGGCCAAAGCAGACCTTTAAAAATGAGAATCTTTAGCGTGATGGATCACAGCAACACACGCTTTAAATAATACTCCCAATATGGAAACAAAATAAGTCTCTGAACAACCAAGATGCATTTC
>JAODKC010000001.1:11138010-11148927 GCA_026777985.1 Mormyrops attenuatus
GGGGTTCTCCAGGGACAAATGGCGATCACTCTCACTTTCCTGTGAGGTTATGGGGTCCACACTCCCCCTATGATCCATCCTCATCTGGTTCTCCTGGTCAGGAATGTGTCATCGGTAGAAGGGTGAAGGTATCAGCTGGGAACAATAAGACTTTGTGCTGGCTTGGGGGGGGGCAGCGGGGAATGAGGTGCATGTTAATGTCACTCAGAGACAGGCGCACACACACGTGCAGCAGCCCCCCCTCCACCCCCGAACACACTGACCCACTGAAACAGCAGTCCCCCAACCCCACCCCAGTCCTCTTGCTTTTTCATCTCAGTGGGTTCTGGGAGGTCATCTCGTGTTCTGGTGCCCCCACGATGCCGGCAAGACAGAAGCCGGGAGGAAGACATAGCTCCCACGTTGGTGCTCCCTTTCTCTCACTCTCTCTCTCGCTCGCTTGCTCGCTCGCAGGGACCCCCGACAGCCTGGCGGAGAAGGAGAGGCAGCTGATGGGCATGATCACGCAGCTGACCAGCCTGAGGGAGCAGCTGCTGGCCGCCCACGAGGAGCAGAAGAAGCTGGCCGCCTCGCAGATCGAGAAGCAGCGGCAGCAGATGGAGCTGGCCAAGCAACAGCAGGATCAGGTGAGCGTGCGGGGCGGACACGCCGGGGACATGGGCGTGGCCGGGACACAGACTGAGGGGACTGAGACAGGAGGGACATATGGGCAGACATGGGGGACACAGGGACAGAGATACAGAGGACACAGGGATGACAGCACAGGCACAGGGACACGGACACACCAGGGACACAGATGTAGGGACAGAGATACGGGAACACAGAGATGAGGGCACAGACACAGGGACACAGATACAGCAGGGACAGTGACACGGGGGACGCAGGGACATAGACACAAACATCACAGGGACAGGGGACACAGGGATGCAACAAAGACATGGGGACAAAAGAATAGGATCAAAGGAATGTGGATTCAGATGTCAGGACAGAGACACAGAGATACTGACATAGGGGGGCACACATAAAAAAGACAAAGGCATATAGACAGACACAGATATAAATAGGGACATGAATAGATGGACACACAAACACATGCAAACCAACTAACACAACAGATGAACCCAGTTGCACAGACACACAGTCAGTGACTCTGTTCTGCTGTGATGTTGAAACAGACGTGGTAAGCAGCTTGAGCATCACATCTCCCTGTCCCTGTCTCTATGTCTGTGCCTCTCTGTGTCTGTGCCTGTGTCTGTGCCTGTGTCTGTGCCTGTGTCTGTGATTCCTCTTAGATCGCGCGACAGCAGCAGCAGCTCCTGCAGCAGCAGCACAAAATCAACCTGCTTCAACAGCAGATCCAGGTCAGTCTTCAGCTACGCATCCAGAATGTCTCTCTGTCTGTCTGTCTCTGTCTCTCTGTCTGTCTGTCTCTGTCTGTCTGTCTGTCTCTGTCTGTCTGTCTCTCTGTCTCTGTCTGTCTGTCTCTGTCTGTCTGTCTGTCTCTCTCTGTCTATCTATCTCTCTGTCTACCTCTCTGTCTGTCTGTCTGTCTCCCTGTCTGCCTGCCTATGAATCTTTATGTGTCTGTTTGTGTTTATGTATGTCTGTCTTTGTATGTCTGTGTCTCTGACTTTGTACATGTGCCTGCATATCCATATCTTAGCACTTGTCCCCAGTGTCAGTGTGTATTTGAGTCTGTGTATCTGTATCCGTGTCTTTGTCTGTGTCTGTATTTCTGTGTCTGTAGGCCTGTATGTCAGTGTGCATTTGGCCGCCTGCCCATACTGTAACCCTGCCTCATTCCACTAAAATGGCGTCCTGACCCCTGTAACGGACTCCAAGCTGCTGTCCCATAATGCGTCACCATGCTGTGAGTGACGTGCTGTTAGCAGTGCACATCCCATAATACAGGGGGGCCCTGTAGACCAGGCCTAATCAGCAGGGTCAGCAGTGTCCCTCCGGGCCCAAGGCGGGACCCCATGTCTCCTGAAACAGACGCCTTACTTAAGAGCTGCACATCGAGCCACCCTCCCCACGCTGGAGCGCCGCCATCCTGCCGTTGTGCGTGTGACAGCCACCCCCCCCTCCCCCCCCACTGAGCCCCAACGTGTGTTTCCCAGGGCGTGAGACAGAGCTCCACGTCTATGTGCGTGTGCGCGCGTGTGACAGGCCCCGAAGCAGAGACTCGCTCCTCCTGAGTGAAATCACGGGTCAGCGACCTGAAAACAAAGACAAACAACTCGTGTGTTTCGTGTGCGTGTTTGTTTGTGTGTGAAGGACAAAGACTCTGTGTGTGAAAGCGAGGGAGAGGTGGCGCGGGTGCAAGCGGCTCTGCGTGTGCGTGTGGGAACGAGGGGAGCCGCAGTGTGTGACCGCGTGTGGAAACATCACGCGGGCCCCGTGACCCGGAGGCACACAGCGCCTTTTCCCATGACTCCTCAGCCACTTCCTCTTAGTTATCGGGGGTTAATCAGGCCCCACCCCCCATGGAAGTGTTCCTGTAAGTGGCGCTCTCTCGCTCTTTGATTCAGGCCAGGTCCAGGTGGGGAGTAGGTGCCGTGCCCTAAGTCCCCCTGCCCCTCACGTCCAAGTTCCAGACGAAGGTCCCTATGCCCTCTGCCTCCCCTCATCGCTCCCCCCACCCCCTGCCAGCCCCCAGCACGGTTTTGCTAACTGTTCCTCGGTGACGGACGCTGCCAAAAAAGGAGACAGTTCTAATTAAAGTGTTCCGGGAGTCTCTGTTTCCACGGGGACCCCCCTGCGGCGGAGAGCTGGCCCCTCTGCGCCTATGAAAGAAACACCTGCCAGGCCCCATGAGGGAACCGAGGCGCACGAGCGTGGGGGGGGGGGGGAGAGAATGGCGTAAAACATGGCTTATCTATTACACATTCACCCAGTTAACTAGACTAATATTCCTACTGCTTTGTTATCATGCGACTGTGTCGATACTCTGATATCCTGCATTGTCGGGGTAGGGGGAGGGCACTGAGAGTCTCCCCCACGCTGTGTAGTCCAGCGGCTCTGACCCATGCTCACACTGGTGCCCTGCCGGTCCGGTCTGATGGGGGTAATTCTTCCATTCCCAGCAACACTGGGTCTCCCTCAATGCCAGGCATAAGTGAGGCATTAAACAGCAAACAGTATTGCTCTTACCATAATTAGCCTAATAAACACACCACTAATAAAGCAAAAGCACACCAGCAACAGAATAGGCAGGATTTGCCGGGACATAGCAGGCAAGGGCGTTGTGTCTGATCCAGAATAGAGGAGCCTGGATTTTATTTAATGGGATGTAAGGGTGCTGATGAAAACCCACTTCCAGTGATGCCACTTCCGGTGAAACAGTGGCATGAAAACTGGGCCGGCGCTGCCGTGGTTGGAACGGTTCAGGAATGTGAGAGATCCGAGTTCCTGTCCGCCCGAAAGGCCCGCAGGACAGACCCTCACTCTGGCCTCGCTGGTGGACACATGTTGATCTGACACGACCGCAGGATTTCGCTGTCCGCCATGCCAAGAACAGGGAGTGTCACCCCCCTCCCCCATCTGAAATCAGCCTATTAGTGTGGAAAATTGTACCCCCCCCCCCCCCCACTCATTTTAACGTGGTAATCCTCGTTGCATTTTATCGTACACGGACTAACATCAAAAACTGCATGCTGTCCAGCTTCCCCAAGCCCCCGTCCTCACGTACACGTGAACCCTGACTGCACCGGCCCAGGTCCTCTTTCCGCCTCCCTCCATGAGGATTTTTTGGCAGTTTTATTCATGTCACGTGACCGACCGGGGCACCTGGCTTTCTCCTGCGGCAAAAGGTTGTATGGAGGTGTCACAGCTGAGTGAAAACAAAAAGCCATAAATAAAGTATACATTGTGACAGAAAAGGGGAATTGGCTGAAACAGAGAACCGAAAACATCTTTATTTATCAAACATTCACCAAAAAACACTCATATTGTCATTATGCAAATGAGACTTGTGAGTAAAATAGAAACTGCATTCAGCACTTTTGTCTGAAAAATCTGCAAAGCATGACAATCGGCGGCCATTTTTATTCAAATAAGGGGAAATAAATATTTTTGATCTGCTTTTAACCAGTGCAGTTATTTTCCAGTTACTCTGTGGTGTTTTGCTGGCAGTAAGTCAGGGTGATATATGGGTCGCCCCTGCTTTTGCGGCCTGGAAGACCCTGTGTTGGGCCACATGGTTCCTCCGGCCCTGCTGGACCATGTGCAGATGTCAGGGAGAAAACATCCCTCACTTCTAGAAACCACAGGCTCTCTGAAAAACAGCTTGCTCAGGACAGAATTTTACCAGTACAGTGCAGAGAAAGAGAGATCAGTTAACTTAACCGGGTTAACCAGGAAGTATAGCCTAGCTGTAAATTGGACGATTTTTAAACAATATCTGAATTTTCCAGCAAAATCTGGCAAATAGCCTTCAGTCTAACTAATAAGATCTTGCTTACTGACATGTGGTGTCCAGTTAAGGTTATAATTACTAGTCCCCTGTCCAAAGTTGAACAAAACTGTTAGTTTTTCTAAGAAAAATTGACGGGTATTTAAAATGTTTATGAGAATTGCTTCCAAAAGCAAAAGACACAATTTCTAAGAAGTTTGATGAAAACATTTTACTGATGCACTTAATTGAAGCAAGGAAAACACAAAAATAGCATAGCCAAAATTATTAGCCTACTGGCAATTAATTGTCAATAGTGTAGCCCTTCTGACTCAGCTGATAACAACCTCCTCCTGTAGCTTCTCACAAGGTTTGCATAAATCTCCGGAGGGGTCTTAGATCATACCTCCATTGCAAATTGCTCCAGCTCATGCAAATTAGATGGTTTTCCAGCGTGGACCTTAAACTTGTGCTCTCGCCAACGATTCTCAGTTAGATTGAGATCTGGGCTTTCAGATGGTCACTCCAAGACCTAGATTCTGGTGTTCCTCAAAAAGTTCTGGACCAACTGTGATCTGCGCTTTGGGTCATTATCTTGCTGAAAGACCCAGCAGCGACCCAAAACCAGAGTGGCAGCATTCCTTAAAACCATCCTTTAAAATGTCAGCATAATCTTCTTTCTTATGCCATGTACCCAAACAAAGCAGCCCCACAGCATTATGCTCCTACCAACTGTAGGAACTGTGTTTTTAGGGTGGAAGGCCTTTCCCTTCCTTCACTGTATTCATGTGCCCAGACAGCTCTAGTTTTGTGTCATCAGACCAAAACACAGACTTCCAAAATTCATCCACATGTTTCTGAAGGTCCAGGGCAAACTTCAGTCCAGCTTTTATACGCCGCTGTTTGAGCAGTGAAGTTTTCCTTGGCCGATGATCTCAAAGCCTCCCACTATGAAGAGCCCTCACCCAACAGTTTTTGTTTTTGAGACTTCAAGTCCAGAAGAGGCTAGTTCAGTGACAGTGGCCTTTGCAGTGATCCGGGGGTTCTGGTTGGCATCTCCGATTATTTTCCTCTCCAAAGTCTTTGTTTCTGATGGAGTGGGTCACTTTGCATTTTGCAGTGATGCAGAATCACGTGGAATTGGGTGTTTCCATCCCCCTGAAGACGAGCATCCGCTGTCTTTTCCCTAAGGTCCAGACTTATGTCTTTGGTTTTTGATGCGATGAAATTACTTTGTACAAAGAAGATAAGCATGATACCTCTCAATCTCACCCTTATGAACTACTAGCTCTGCTCCTATCAGTCCATTTATTAGAATGTGGTGCTGATTGAGCCGATGACACATGGGGTTCAGGTTTGACACCCGAACATCTAACTTTACTACAGTGCTTCCTGACAGTTCACGTGGGGCTGATAATTTTGACTGCCCCAGTTTTTAATGAAGTTTATACAGCAATATAGAAACTGTTTGTTAAATAAAACTGTACCATTTGGAGGTTTTTACATTAATGAATGTTTTACTTTTCAAAGTTTGATAAATAAAAAAAAAATTTGACATAAATATAGGAAGATGTCCCATTTCTCATAAGGGGCTAATAATTATGACCTTAACTGTAAGTTATGGGGCTCCATTAAAAAGTTCAGTGATTAAAGTCGTTAGAACTTCAGTGGCACATGAATGGCGTCAGGAAGCCAGTCTGGTACCTTCCCCTTTAAATGCAAATGAGAACGGAATCCAATGGGAGAGCATGAGGAAGTGACACGCTGGCAGTGGGTCATGTGTGCTCCATGTGAGCCTCACACTGGTTCATCCAGTGCTATTTTCGTAGCCGTTCGACTCGGGCTGTTGACACAGCCGTGCTGCTGTTACATCGTTGCTGATGTAACTGGTGGCAGTGTCATGATTTCCTACAGTTATTCTTTGTAATTGTGCCCTATTATTCTGCTTCATCCTTCATATTTATTAGTGTTATACAAAATCGACGTAAGAAAAGACCTAAGCACTTAAAGTGGAGGGATGTTGATCGAGACATGAAGGGAAGGGGGCGTGGAGGGATGGAAGGAAGGAATAGAAGTGGAATAAAGGGTGAGAGAGTGATGGTGATGGAGAGAGCGGGAGAATCAGAGAGCCCCCCCACCCCGCTGCCGGCACACAATGCCTGTTACATAAGTGACCGGTTCTTAACAACACATGGAAAGCTCCTCCCCCTCTCGGGCCCAGCAGGGGCCAGCTAATGGCAGGGCTATTTGAGGAAGGACACAGCTTAGCAGATGGGAGCGGAGCACAGCCCACCTGCAGAGGGACGGACGGCTCACGCACTCTCCACGCTCACGCCCAGCCCGCCACTGGCCTCGCCCCCGCCCACTGCCGGCTGCCCCATGCATGAAGGAGCGGGGGGAGGAGAAGGAAGTGCGGGGGGGGATCAGAGGGGGGGACGTTCGTCTCCCAGACAGCACCCATTTTAGCCTGTCTGCAGGGAAGGGAGTCATTTGTGAGGGGCTGAGGCTGCCGGAGGGGGCGGGGGAGCGAGTTTTTTGTAAGCGAATGGGGACGGGGAGGTACCGCTTAGCGCGTGTGGGGTCCAGGCTGCCCCGGTTGTCGGCGAGGCCTGCGCTAGCAGGCTTTGGCCACTTCAGTGAAACCGGGGTCTGGCTCACGGGTGCAAACGCGGGTTTCGGCCTTCGCGGGGGAGCCGCCAGTGGCTGTGGTGCATTAATTATGAACCACCCAAGCACCCCCCCGCCCCTCCCGGGCCTCGCATGATGGCAGCGTCTCCCGGGCCGGTCGACACACAGCCACTGTAACGGTCACCCCAGTGCCGCCCCCCCCACGGCACTCACCAGAGCATCCAGCTCAAATTAATTATCAGTTATATCGCTGTGAGCTCCCTCTACAACAGTAGGTCACCGATGTTCCCGTTAATTGCTGCAGCATATGGTTTTGAACAGATTTTAGCTGTGGGACCCATACTTTACCCTGGTAATTCTTTTTTTCCCTGCTCAGTCAGATGTTAGCCATATTGGTGATGCTGGCACCCATTGTTCCACTCATTTACTTCATAGAGCTAATTACTCCCTAATAATAACTTTACCTTGGAGTTTTTTCGCGCCGGTGCCAGCAAACCTGTTCACACTACATATGTTAATTATCGGCACATCTTCATTATGTTCAAAAAGCTTTAAGTTCAAGCTGTGCAGCCTGGCGCGTGGCGCCCGCCGCCTTCTCTGCCAACTTTCCACTTCTCCTCCGTTTATTTCTTTCAAGACTTATTTATTTTTTTCTTCTGCGTTTCTTTTTTTTTCCCTTGCAAACGAAAGAGTCGCGAAATGAAAGTTTCACTCCCGCGGTTACCATTGGCGGGTCCTGGCTGAGGGGTGTTCTCCCGCTTTTTACTGGGGGTCTGTCTGGTTGCCCCAGCTTTTTCTCTCTGCCCCTGCCCTCTCTGCCCAGCCTCTCCCCATGGTATCACCTGTGCTGTTACGTCAGATGTCCAGGTGTGGCTATGGGCTTGCCCCTGGGGGGCACTGGAGCAGCCCCCTCCAGGGACGCCCACCCTAAACACAGTGATAGAGATGGGTGACCGACTAAATAGCGTGCGGCAATGTCGAGGGCATCCGTCCGCCTGCGGATGGTGCTGTGTGACAGGGGCCCCCGTGCATGCCTTCTGTTCCTTGGACCCCCCCCGAGTGCTTACAGAGAGCTGAGGGGAGGATCTGCCTCGTCTTGCTGTGTTCAAGGCGGCAACGTGGGGCTGCTTTTTAACTCTGCTGCCCCCCCCCAGTCTCTATGACCTTGGAGTGAAAGATGCAGCCAATCGGCAGCCTGCATGAGGTGCCGGGCTTGGGGGGGCTATTCACAGGGAACAAAACGACTCGAGTGTGTGTGTTTCTGTGCAATTATTAGTTTGTGGGGACCGCATTTCCCCAAAATGTAACAAAAACGTCTAACTTTTTACCGTGTGGGGACATTTTTTCAGTCCTCACAAGGATTACCTGACTTTTACAGAAATCTGTGAATGCAATCAAAAAACTAAAATTGCCAAAATCTGTATTTTGTTTGGGTACTTTGGTTAAGGTTAGGGCTGAGTAGGAGTTAAGGTTGTCATTGCTGGGATTTGAGTTATGCCATGGAAATGAATGGACGGTCCCCACAAAGATATGAATATGTGGACTGTGTGAGTGTGTGTGTGTGTCAGTGTGATGTTAATTTTCAGCAAACAATAATTGGCACTTAGAAGGGGTGCCTGTGCATTTAGCATAAAAATAATTTCAGAGAAGAATAAGGATGGAATGAAGAGTCGCAGGGCTGCAGGGGGGTGTGGATTCGGGCCGTGTGCCGGTGTGTCCTGCAGGGCACCAGATTCAGGTCAGATATTGCTGAACGGGTGTCTCCTTCGCCTCTGTCTCTGACATTTCCCTAATGAGCCCTCAGCCCCCTGTAGACCCCCCCTCCACGCCCCCGGCTCTCCTTCTTACTCGTGAACTTTAATCCCGCTTCCTGCATGTGGTCGCTGCTTTGAAGTGCTGCTGTTTTGCCATCCTTCGGCCCCGGCTGTCATTTCCTCCGTCTAATTACCGAGGAGAACTCCAGTGGGGGGAGGGGGGCATTCATTGGGGGGGTTTGTTGGGTGTGTTTGTCATATGTTCCCAATTATGACCTGGTGTGTTGGTGGATCCAGAGGGCAGGGCCGTGATTGCCTGCTTCCAGGTGCCCATGCGCGTGTGCCATGCGCGTTCGCTTGTTTGTATGTACATTCACATCCGTGTGCATGTGGCACAGAAGGGGGGGGACAGGCTGGAAGTGGATGCCCAGCTGTTGGTGGGGATTAGCCCTGTTTAATGGAGCTCGCAGATGGAGGAGGTACTGGCGTCCGGAGTATTCGAGGGCAGAGGCTAAATGTGAGGGATGAGCCAACAGGGCCTGGAGGTGGGGGGGGAGCAATTCTACTCCCATTAAAGCCCACTGAGGAGCGTACCAATGCCTGTGTTTGGGGGGGGCTGTTCCGCTGAACTCCATTGGATTCAGCTGGGCTCTTCCCTGATTCGTTAATGTCTCGGTCTCCAGGGGAATAGCCTCTGCAACGGCCAATGGTATCGCTTAACAGGAGCCTGCCCACACCACACCTAATTACGCCGAGCGGCATTTGTGGGCGTTGTGGTAAAGGGGACACCTGGAAGATGGACCTGGCCAGCTGTAGGTAGACAGGAAGGAGGAGTGTGTGTGGGGGGGGCGTAGGTGGGCCACTCTCAGAGTGTGAGGAGAGCTACAGGTTTGCATCCCCCCCCCACGGCGTGTCCACGTCGGGAGAGGCAGATACACACAGATCCACTGCCCGTCCTGGAGGCCCACAGTACAGCATATGTCTGATTAATGCTGCCGGGGGGGTGCGGAGTGGTGCCTGTGATTACGCCCCACGGGGGGCCTGTTTAAGTAAAACAATAAACCGCCGCTACCTTCTGATCACCGCATGGCCAATATGGCAGTTACGGTTAACCAGAACTGCCGGGTAATTACGGCGTGGTCGAGGCCACAGCGGTGGAATGCTGCTTTTCACCCGCGTGCGTCGGTCATGTGACCGCAAGGCTGTCTGGACAACGGGGAGGTGGGCCCCTGGGATCATTAGCGATCCTGCTGGCAGAGTGCACGTGCAGCCACAATGGCCCAAACTGGTAGCAAGAACATGGGGTTCAATAGCGCCTCCTGGAGGACGTTGGTAAAAAATTTTCTCATATTTGAGGCTCTGGGTCCAAGCATTTCTTTCATGGCCACAGTCGCACCATTCACGTCTACAGTGTAATCGTGCCCCAGCCCCCGCAACCGATGCCGCAGTCTCGACTTCACATCCAACCCAAAATCCTTCCCCATCCGCCACCTTCCTTTGGCTACATGGAATTTACACCTAGAAAAAATCCATTTTCGCATTTGCCACCGTCCCTGAATTTACATATACAATGAAACGGTTCCTCCCTGTTCATCTTCCATACTCCAGCTCCAAATTGACACCTTCCGCAAACATCATTTTCACCATCGATCCCAGGTATTCATCCCAGGGCATAATCTTCTCCTTTTTCCCACTTGCCGATACCACTGCCCCGAATTTCCATCCATGGCAGGATGGTTCCCCACTTCTCGTCGCCGCTGCCGATCCATACTGACGCTCACCGGCGCTGCCCTTCTGTCTTTTTTTGGCAGCGCGTTGCTCTGCGGAACCATCTGTCTGGTGCCTCTCTGTGTCTGTGGGTCAGAGTCACTGGGTTTTTTAATCCTGGAAACCTTGTGAAGTCTCGTGGCTCCTTGCCGACCGGAGCCTTCCACGGAAGCGACGGCCAGCTGTTGGGGGAGCATGGAGTGGGCCCGCGTGATGGCCCCTTTGTCCCGCTAATTTGGGGGACGGCTGTCCACGGTGGGGGGGGTGCTGTCGACCTGTCCATACGGTGCCAGTGTCTGAGATCCAGGGAACGCAGGAGCTGGAAACCTGAGAACATTGAGCCTGACTGAAATGATCACTGATGCCCTCGATGGT
>JAODKC010000001.1:11149027-11165142 GCA_026777985.1 Mormyrops attenuatus
CGCCCCGCCCCCCGACCCCCCCCCCCCCCCGCCCCCCCCGCCCGCCCCCCCCCCCCGGCCGCGGGGGGCCCCCGCGGCGGCCCGCGGGGCAGTGGTGTCACTAGTGCACAGACAGCAGCACCTCCCACTCAGACCCATGACTTATTCTATGTCTCTCTCCTCCGCCTCTCTTTTTCCCTACCACTCCCTCTCTCCTGGACCCTCCATCAATTCCACCCCCCCACTCCCCCAACTGCGCTCTCATTTCCAGCAGGTTCAGGGTCAGCTGCCCCCCCTGATGATCCCGGTGTTCCCTCCGGATCAGAGGACTCTGGCTGCAGCCGCCGCCCAGCAGGGCTTTCTGCTCCCTCCGGGATTCAGCTACAAGCCAGGCTGCAGTGAGTGCGGGGGTGGGCAGCAAAGGGGGTGGGGCTTTCCGGCAGAGGGGGCGAGGCTTTCTGGCTCAGGAACCGAGAATGAGGAGCACAGGTGTACGGCAGGTACCGTGCCCGCCAGGTGACCGAGGCATCCCATCACACGGAGCCTCTTTTGTCTTCGAGTCGCATTTTCAAAAAGTAAAACGAGGAAGAAGGAGGGGATGGAAGGAGAAAAAAAAGCGCCTCCTCTGGGAGTTTTCTTTTTTTGGTCGTAACCGTCCAACTGTGAGGCAATGTGTTGTTTACAGCGTGAACAGGCGCTGCCAGCATTCTGCGGAATAACGTGAAGACACAGGGGGGTAGACCTGCCCCAGGTTTCCTCGCAATAACGCAGGACGCAGCCAGAACACGCTTCCAACACGCCTCCAACACGCTTCCAACACGCCGAGCATCCCAAGGTCCAGCTCTTCCCACAGAACTTCACAGTTTCCAAAACAAGTCCATCAATATCAATTATTACACTACTCCCCCCTTTCCCGGCAGCCTGCTCCAGCTCGGCCATTCTGGCTTCGATTGTTTCTGCCTGCGGGTTCTCTGCTCCGCTCAGCTCGTCCTCCTACGGTCCTGCTAGTGCCCCTTCCGATCTTCCACATCACAAACATGCAAACCCTAATCATTTTCACCCCCCCGTGCTAACCAGAGAAGCTTTATGACACCCCCACGAGCTCAAAGTGAAATTTAAGGCAGTGAGAAGCTGACTGACTTATTCTTTTTCGATTCTTTTTGGTTTTAAACCAGCGCATGAGCCGCTTCTGTCGCGGGATCCATCTCTTGCCTGATTTACCGCCGTCCTCTTGCCAAAACCAACAAGTTTAACTTTTTTTGTTTCTCTTTTGTTACAGCGGTCCCCGTGAGTCCTATAAAATGTCTTACATATTTTTGTTTGTTTTAGGGAGTATAAGAGAAAAATAATCTCCCATAATACATTACTGACATTTTTCCAAAGAATGCTTCAACCTAGTTGTTTTTTTTTAATGAAAAAGTTATATGGGAAAAATTGAGCTGGGAATGTCTGGTTTATTACTTAACAAGTGAAAACCCCCGATTCAGCCAAACGGTACCCATATCGGGGATCAGGGCAAAAGGGCGTGCCAGACTGATTTAGTGTTACATGGATTTATGTTGCATTCAATTATCTTGGCGAAGTCGTAAATTCCGAGGTGTGTGACCTCACATCCAATCAGTCTCCTGTTCGTGCTACACATCTCGGAACAAACATGGCTGCCTCCACGAACACGTTGTTGTTGTCTGAGCACAAGAAGCTCATGGAAAGGCATTTATTACTTCACATCAAAGAGCAAACCAAAGATGTATTACTATTAATACCTTAAACAAAATAAACATTTTGAAATATTTATAAAACAGAGAAGCAGTCAAACACTTACTGTTGACTGTATAAACTCCTATGTTGAAAGGACAGAGGAATCTCGTACAATTCTGTCCAACATCAGTGTCGGGAAAGGGGGTGTGTTTCCGACAGGAAGTGACATTTTCAACACATTTTCATCACGTTTTTCTCGACTTACAACTCAGAGGGAGATTGAACACAGGATTAAACACACTGGTCGGGCATATTCAGGGGCGGGGACACCGGCCCCAGCTAAAAGCTCATTGGCTTTTAGTGCCCCCTCCCCTGTCATTCACCAATTAAAAACAGGCTAATGATAAGGTAGGCCCTTCTATATGAATTATGGCCCCTGTTATGACACCTAGCTTAAAAAATCTTAGAATTGCCTTGCTGGTGTCCCCGAACCCCGAACATCCCCTTGATCTCTGCCAATCATCTTCAAGCACAACATATCACTGTGTGAGTCTGATTTCGTACCTTGTGCCAAAGCGCCGGGGTCAGATTATGCTCCCACGCTTCCGCCTAGCTGAAGCCTTATTGATCTGTCCACGCCGTTGCTGACAGCAGCGGCACACAAAGGCGGCTGCCCTGGCGGCCATAAAAGCAGCTCTTTCACTCCAGAACAAAGCATTCTGGGAAAAAGGAAGAAAGGACGTCTCACCTAGGCCATTAGGACACCGCTAGCCAAGAGCCAGTGAAACGGAGTCTGTAAAGTGGCGCATTAAGGACGCGGCAGCGGTGGTGGCGGTGCCGTGCTTCACGGACACGGCCCGCCGGGCCCGCTTGTTAGCAGATAAAGGGACGGCGAGAGTCGCGCTCCCAGATATTTCCTGTAGAGGGGGTAATTACCAGCCCTATCTGCCACCCTTGTGCCCATAATTTGGCCTGATTCATCACCATCCGGCAGACCCCCTCCCTCCTAGAAAGCTCCTGTCGGCTGAGATGAAGTTTTGCTCCTTAATTACTGGCCATGATCTGCTGGGGGGGGGCTTCCTCAGCCGTCTTTGTGGAGAGGGCATTAGGCGCATGATCCAGCTTTCATTAAGGGGACCGGGGGCTGCAACAAAAGAGGGCTTAACAGGGGGGAAGGAGTCTCCCTGGTGGTCAGCCTTTGGAGTGGGGGGGCAGCCTTCAGAGGATGATGATTTTGAGTATCTGGTTTGGGGGTGGGAGCTGGCAGCCGGAAAGGCCCAGCTTTGGATGCGTGGGTGGGAAAGGACAGACACCCAGTGTAAGAGTGGACCTGCTTGAAATGCCGCTTTTCTGACCCCCCCGCAGGTGACCCCTACCCACTGCAGCTGATCCCAACCACCATGGCGGCAGCCGCCGCCGCAGCAACGCCTGGACTCGGCCCCCTACAGCTCCAGGTAAGGCCGACGGGTGTCAGACATCATCCTTGCCTCCCCAGGTGAATCCTGACTACATGGCTATTCCTACCTTCAATCCCGCACTCTGAAAATCCCCCAGTGAAACAGATCACCACTTTGTTACAGGCTGGGGTTTGGTGGGACGGGGGGGGGGGTAATTCGCTCACCAGCGCTTCCACAGCGATCGGCGCTGCGTTCCATTTTTACAAACGGATGCCCTGAGATGGACATAAAGACTACTACCCCCCCCCCCCCCCGGGGGTCACAAACGTCAGAGCCACAGTCATAATGGAGAGGCAGTCAGAGAGAGAGCTGGAACTGCTGGGGGAGGGGGGTGTACACACACACACACACACAAACACACACAACAACACCTGACACACACATGCATAATAATCTGCACACACTCATATTTACACTCCTTTTGACATTACACTCATATTTGGACAGACTTTCAGACTGGGACACACACACTCACCTGCAGCCTGGTCTTATCTCCACGTTTGAACCCCCCCCTGCCCCTGACAGCACGGCTTTGAGAATCCAATTTAGTCCAGGTCGTCACCCCTGCAGTGCCCAGGTTTAACTGGGTCCCCGGTGTTCGGCTGAGAGATAAGAGGCACAAAGGGTCATTGTAAGGGTGGATCGCCAAACAATGGCACCGTGTTCAAAGGCCCATTTCACAACTGGTGTTGGGGTGGGGGGGCTTTTAAAATGGGCCTCGTACCTCCTTGTTCCTGCGTCCTACACCGCCTCCATCTCCATAGTGACAGTAACCTTTCACCCCTCCCCTGTCCGGTGACATTTTTAGTCATACGCAGTCGGGAACCTCTCCCACTTCTGGGGATCAAGCTGCAGCCTGGGGTCACGCCTCGGGGTCTGACCCACAGATACCGGTGGGTAGCAGTACAGCTGCACCTGTCCAATGTCCCATAAGTGAAGGCCTCACTGCCCTCCTGTGGACACAGGCTGCCACAGGCATTCTGTCACTATGCTTCCTGTCACTATGGTTTCTGTCACTATGGTTGTTCGGTCAGTCGTTATGTTTTCATTAAAAGTCTTGTCTGGACAAAAAAACAGGATGCATTAACACCACTGCTACTTCCCATTCTGGAACATTCTGATCAACATTTATGGGCTCGTACAGCCGACAGTGACTGCGCGACACATTTAAAGGCCTGTGCAGCCGACAGTGACTGCGTGACACATTTAAAGGCCCGTGCAGCTGACAGTGACTGCGCGACACATTTAAAGGCACATACAGCCGACAGTGACTGCGCGACACATTTATGGGCCCGTACAGCCGACAGTGACTGCGTGACACATTTAAAGGCCCGTGCAGCCGACAGTCACTGAGCGACACATTTAAAGGCACATACAGCCGACAGTGACTGCGTGACACATTTAAAGGCACATACAGCCGACAGTGACTGAGCGACACATTTATGGGCCCGTACAGCCGACAGTGACTGAGCGACACATTTAAAGGCACATACAGCCGACAGTGACTGCGCGACACATTTAAAGGCCCGTGCAGCCGACAGTGACTGCGCGACACATTTAAAGGCCCGTGCAGCCGACAGTGACTGCGCGACACATTTAATGACCCGTTCAGCCGCTAATGGCTAAATGCTCTTAGGTGGATCCACAGCTTTATTCTTGGGGAAAAATCCCATGCTGGAGATGTCAGAAAAGCGGAGTTTCTTTGCACTGAATCTTGGAGCAGATGGGGGGGATGTACGGCGCAGGGAGCCATGCAGCTGCGGGGTGGAGGTGTGTACCTGCCGCCCTCCTCCCTCCCACGGCCCCCGGTCATGCTAGAGAGATATAAAGAGGGTCAATGGACGGGGTTAGGCATCATAGGAGGAGGCAGATGTTGGAGCATATTGTGGCGGATTGGGGGAGTGGGGGGGGTACTAAGCCTATGGCTAATATCTTAACTGCGGAATGGATTCAGCACATTTACTCAAGCGCCTCGGAGGGAAAGGCCCGCATTTGTCTATCAGAACGGCCCTTCGGCAGGTTGGGAGTGGCGGCGTGTCTGTCTGTCTGTCCGTCTGTCTGTCTGTAGGTGGCGTGGTGGTTAAAGACACAGTCTGACATTTCAGGTCCCAAGGAGACAGTGAAATAGTCCAGTAAAATGTTAATAGAAGTATTCAAATATCCATAGACAAATCAAGTCATTATAAAAAAGGCACCAGATAACAACCAAATAATGATAATAATAATAGTAACAACATAATAATGATGATGATGATGATGATGATGATTATTATTATTATTGTATATATACCCATCTGGTAACTGCTTACACAGCAGAGGGCCGCCATGGCCTGGAACCCGTCCCAGGTAGCAGGCCCCCCCCTTGGTGGGGTGACAGTGATAATAAGCATAATTCCCTTTTTGCAGGGCCCGGCTCCCTCCCTGACACAAAGCCGGTGTCCCTTTCCGCCCGTCCGCTGGCAGGGAGCTCCGCGAGGTCAGCGAGCTTTATCTTTCTCACAACCCCCTGCGGTTCACGACCGGCGTCGTCGGCCCCCCCCCTTCCCGGCCTCCTGCTCTCAGCCTGGCTTCATTCAGGCAACAAAGACGGTGGATGGGAGAGCAGCGTATAATCTGAAGGCGGCGGATTACGGCGGGCAGAGTGTCTGCCCAGGGTGCCTGGCCTCACTTAATGCACCGAGGGGGCTGGCCGTCACTGCCAGCCGTTACAGCACCGCTTTGGGGCTGTGGGCCCCCCTGCTTGTGTGCCTGTCAGGGACAGGCGCCCCACACATCCTAACACACGCACACCTTTCTCCTGACGCTGCTGCCCTGATTGATTACGGATCATATTAAGGGATTAAGCGTGAGCTGGTGCGGACGGCAGCTTTCAGGGTTCAATCAGCCTTACCCCCGCGGTGGAGATTTGCCCGGTTGCCGTGGGACTGTGCTGTCTGCCACGTTCAATTAAAGCTCCCCTCAATCCAACCCTTCCTCCAACATCTCAATACCCCCTCCTGGAAACATCTACTGATGTTCACCCCCCCACCTTTGCAGATGCCTTAACGCCCACCCTTTGTGGGGTCACATTTAAGCTACTCTGCATCATCCCATTCTAGATAAGTTTTTTGCCCTTCTTGGGAGAACTCAACAGCACCCCTTGTGGTCAGATTAGTCACTTCTTCTCATCTTGCTTGTGCAGCCCCTCTCTGAGCACACTCAGACCGCCTGGCACTTCAGTAGGGTCAACTAGGCGCACTCTAGTCACTGTATATATCACATGCCTCACCCCTGCCTGAGTCAACCCCACCCATCCTTTTACCTGGGGTAATTTACCAACCAGCAGGGGGAGCAGTCCTTCATGGGGGACACAGGATTGTGAATTATACGCATCTGCGTGTGCTAATGCATGTGAGCGTGGCTGCGGCCACAAAGCATTAAATCCACAACGACACAGGATGGAAATAAAGCGGCCATGTAGCAGAGGGGGTGACAGAGAGAGGCGCGGGGGCCATTTGCATAAAAGCAGCCTTTGTTTCCCGCCCGTGGCTGGCGGCCAGCGTGGGACAGAAGGACGGAAGTTTCACTCGCAAAACAGTGATTAATTTCCAAAATCTTAAAGAGACACGGCAGCGAGGCACCAAAGTCTCGTCCTTCTGAGAACGCGCTCAGTTTGCACTTTAAAGACGAGCGCAGGAAAAAATCTCCCGGCTTCTGTCACAACCTGGGTGTTTTTTGTTGTGTATCATCAAGAAAGGGATGGTTTTAAATAGAAATCGTCCCCTTAATTTCCTTAATAACATGCACAAAGGCGGTGCGGCTGGGTACATTTAACAGCCTCTGCTGGAATGTGGTGCAGCTTAAAAATAGTCGTGTTAAGTCTGTTTACGAATGTCGGTTTAGAGTCACCGGCTTAAGTCACTCGGAAGCTGTCTGTCGGCAGTGAGGGGCTTGTTCTGAAGGAGCGCTGCCTCGTGTGGTGGGGGACATGAACCCCACGGAGCATTTCCTCAGTCTGTGTCGAGCTTGCTTGGTGGCAGGGGGGTGTCCTTTGGTTGGGAGGATGAACCTAGGATTCGGTTCATGCTGTCACGATATCGCAGTACTACCTGCGACAAGGTTTACTTTAACAGTTACCGCAAAGGTTTCCGGAATATTCCAAATCCCCATGTGGGCCCTCGGAATACTGACTGCGGTTGCCTTGAAAAGGAGCCTCCTAACTTTTCTGTTTTCCCATGACCTTTTTATTTTTTATCTCAAGAGACACTATCTCCCCCCACCTCCCACGCCCGCGACCCTGATTCAGCATCATATCCCAGGATGCACCTGAGCGGGATGTCTCTCACTCGTGTGTGCTGTTAGCTGGGCCTCTGGGGGCTGGGCAGTGGGACGCAAAGTGACAGGCTGTCCCAGAGCAGCATGCGCCTCTCAGGCACAAGCAGCCGCCAGGCCCCCACTAATGGCCGGCCCCGGCTTTTTATCCCCATCTTCTTTTTGTTTGTGCAGTGTGCGTATTTATTTATTCATGTCTCTTTCTCTGTCCCTCCCTCCTTGTTTTCTTTCCCCCTCATTTTGTTTTTGCAGCAGCTTTATGCGGCCCAGCTGGCGGCCATGCAGGTGTCCCCGGGGTCTAAGCATGGCAGCATGCCCCAGGCCAACCTCGGCACACACTCGCCCACTAGTGGACAGACGGAGAAGTGCAGGAGCACCCCACCTCCCAAACCCAAGGTACTGCCTCTCCCGCCTTTTGTGGACCCACGTGGGCTGAGTGCAGTCTGACATCCCTCTAGTGACCTTCCGCTTCTGTGTAAGTGCTGTGCAGCTGACCCCCAAAGCAGGAAATGCTCCAATGTGTCTTCTGGGCCTCCGTTTTGGACTCCAGAGGAAGCAGGCACTTTATTTCCGGCACACCGTTCCTGGGGTAGAAGCCCTGCAGCGAACATCAATCGCATTGGAATTGACCGTGTCTGGCATCATGGCCACCTCTTCACAATCTACAGGACTGGGGGGGGCTTTCTCATCTTGTCACTCTGCTGACTCATCCCTGTGCCGTTTACATCTCTCCCTCTGACCCCCCCCCTTCTCCCCCCCCTCGGGGCAGCAGTTGGGGTAAACATGCATTTTTCAGGGTCCCCGTTTTCCCTGGGTTTCTTGCCCCACTTAGGACGGCTTGATGCCTGTCAGGCAGCTGTTAGGGCTGGGGCACGTGGCTTTTAAGAGCTGCCCCCCCATGGAGGTTCAGGTGGGGGGAAGCGTAGGTGTGGAGTAGGATATTGTGCCCCCCCACACTCGCACACTGGCTGGCTCTTCATC
The DNA here is from genome assembly GCA_026777985.1 of Mormyrops attenuatus. Lineage (NCBI taxonomy): Eukaryota > Metazoa > Chordata > Actinopteri > Osteoglossiformes > Mormyridae > Mormyrops > Mormyrops attenuatus. The sequence continues at coordinate 11,157,454 of JAODKC010000001.1, forward strand.
ACACATCTCCAAGTATGTTCAAGGCCTCCTTCTGTGGCTTCTTGTCACCACGGTGACCAGCTAATAGTTTCCGTGGCGGCAAGTCCACAGGCCCATGACCCGCGCCGACTGCGGGCACTGCTCAAGATGCCACCATGTCACACAGCAGGAGGCGACACCGCATGCCACCCGCCAGCAGCGTGGGCGGGAATCGGCACAGCCTGTTCGCACAGAAAGTCACCAGGACCTAGCGCGAGTTAACGCCGAGCAGTTTTCACGCAGCCCGTAGCATAGCGCCGTCGATTACACAAAGCCCACCCTCTGGCCAGTCAATCAGACACAGGGCAGCCACACCCTATCCAATAGTAGGCGAGAGTATCCACAGTCCAGCCAATCACATGCATCCCAGCCACAGCCCACCTCGCCAATCTCTGCTGCTAATTCCTCCTTGGTGGCATTATTCATGTTGGCCAACGTCCCACTGACGGATTTTCTTCTGAGAGAATGAGCATTGGGAAGAGGCATTATCTGTAATAAATATTCACATTTCTCCTGCAATCCAGCAGCAGAAAACCCGACACAATATGGGTCAGAATTCAATACTCCCCACCAGATCCATCCTGCTTGCTCCTCATTCAGGGAGGCCTTTGTCTCCTGCGTAATGAAGAGATCTTGCCGGTTTGCCTCAATTCAGCCAGACCGTAATGAAGGCAATCCTGTTAAAGCTCATCGCCAAGCGCAAACGGAAGGTCTTAATCAAGACGCGCGTGTGCCGCACCAGTGCTCCTGACGGGCCACTCACGGGTCTCCCACCGGTTCTGGTGCCGGACCAGAGGCTATGTGCCCCGCGGGACAGTCAGGCAAGAGAGTTGTACAGGTGCGCTACAGCCTGAAATGGCATAGGATGGTTGGTACTAAGGACGGCTCATCGGTAATTATCATAGCATGGGCGTTACAAGGAATACAGGGGAGTATCGTTGCTATGGGCACATCCCGGATTGTTACCATGGACACCGCATCCCTACAGAGGACACATTGTCATCACTGGAGACTTCGGCATGGCATTGAGGACTCCAGATGTCATGGATACTTATATGTATCTTTCAGTGTTAACACTGGCTGGGCCAAGGACCCCAGTAGTGGAAGGTCCCCTCTATAATGGAATATCTACGCTCTGTTTTCACTCTATGTCTGTTTGGACTGTTTATCCTCATACTGTCAGACTAGAGTGGTAACCTTTGTTCCAGTCCTTGCTGTGCTTAATAGAGGCGCTCACATGACCTTGTCAAGCGTGTGTGCTTATTTGTGGAGGCCTGCCGCCGTATCAGCGTTTCTGATTGGGCCCCTGGTCCCAGTGTGTGCGGTCGCCATGGAGACGCCTGTGCTGTTTTTTGCCTTGCAGGATGAGGGCGCTCAGCCCCTGAACCTGTCGTCCAGGCCTAAGGCGGCCGAGAGCAAGTCACCCACCTCCCCCGCTTCCCCACAGGTCCCTGCCCTGAAGCTGGGCCCCGGCTCCCTGAAGCACAGCGCCCCAGCCAGCATCAGCAGCCCCCCAACCCGTGCCGGCTCCATAGGTACCGCCCGCCAGCCGCCCACCTGGGACTCTCCCGCGTCCCACCCGTGACTCCCCCCGCACGCGTCCCACAAATGTGCAAGCGGTCTTTCACACTGGTCTGCCTGTACAGAAGTCAGCACAGTGTGATCAAGCTAGTTCAAGGGTGATTCTTACCAGTCAGCCAGTATTGGGGTGATTCTCACCAGTCAGTCAACCAGTACAAGAGTAATTATTACAGGGGTGAATCTCACTAGTGTTTGGTACATTTAACTGTATCATGTGTTAGCAGAGGAGTGTATAATATACCAGCGCGTATCAGCTCACACTCAAAGAGCAGGAAGATCGCCTGGTCTAGAAGCTTCTGTGAAAAGCTGCCCTCTCGCCGCCAGTGACTGAGAAGAGCGTGAACTTCCTTGGGGCGTGAAGATGGTGGGGGGGGGGGGGCATGTGACACGGGGGGATGCGGAGAAGAGCACAAAGGCGAGGAGGCGAGCAGGACGTGTGCTCAGGGGGGGCTCCTGTTACACAACTTGGCTTTCACATACAGTGCAGGGCCCCGGCGCTAATGATAGCCCAGCCGCCACGCCGGGGTCTGCACTGCAGACGTGGCGAGGCCCGCTCTGGCATGGCCCTTCTCATCTCCACTTTGTTCCCCACAAACCGCCGGATTTAACAGCAGATTATGGGATTTAGCGCCCAGATGTTTTTTGTTCTCAGAAATGGATTAGAGTGTAAAGTTTGTCAGCATCACTGGGAACGCCGGGAACACGGCGAGGCGAGCCGCTCGCTTGCGTCCCAATTAGTCCCTGCCTTCTGTCCCACCAGTATTTCCATCTGTTCCCCAAGATATTCCAGGTCAAGATGTGATGCGTGACTCCGCCGCAGCGAGGTCTGGTGCGCGTGCCGGTCGTGCGCGTAAAGCATCCCACCCTTGCACCCGCCTCACTTATGCTCCCCCAATCCCATCGTGCTCTCCATGCCCCTCCTCCTTCAGACCCCGCCCCCATATCTGACCTCACCGCTCCTCCAATCACACACAGCCCTGCTGTGATTTAGCCAGCAGTTAGATATAGCTAAGGCTCGCCCAGCTGCAGCCCTGGTCTAGCTGGGGTGGTTGCATGTACCCCCACCTCCACCAAAGTCCATTTCACTTTTTTTTTTTTTAAAGAGTTCAGTCCTGTCATTACAAATCTGAGCACTTAATCTAGCCTGAGACTGCATTTGCTGCTGGATTACCACAGATTAAGATCCGTAATCTTCCCCAGGGCTCTTTGTTCAATTTAACCGGAGATGGGGTGGTTTCTGCCATCAAGCCCCCCCCCCCCCCCCCCCAAGACCCCTGCTTAGTACTGAGGCAGCCTATGTCGTGGTCATCAAACCGTGCAAATAATGCAAGTGCTGATGATGACGGAAGCCAGGAATCGTGTTTGAGATGCACTGTTCTGGGGGGCTGTTAGCATTAGCAAGATAGTGGGTCTTGGTTGTAGCAGTAGCGGTGTATCAGGAGTGGGGGGGGGGCAGGGGGCAGAGCTCCAGGGTGGCAGGCAGACATATAGCAAATAGCAGTTACAGTATAATACAGTATAACAATCTCACAGTGCAGATTTGCTGATAGCTGCCCTTTAGTTGCACTTAGTGGTCACATGATCACGGACCATGTGACCACCATTGGGATATGTAGATACGCAGTGTGCTTGGGGCGCAACATGATCAGGTATGTTTTTAGAAATGAGGGTGGATTGGGGTTACAGCTAGCTTGTAGAAGCACGCGTGCGCGCACACACACACACACACACACACAGCCACGTGTTAGCTTGGGAGACGGAGCCTAGCTGTTAGCTAATAGCGCATAGATGGCTACATTGACAGGGAGTCCAGCCCAGGGATCGGAGTGAATCACGCGGTACCTGAGGGTCTGCATCCAGTGCCTCAGTGTCCGCATGTTGAAGTCTTTACCTTGAGGAGCACCTTGCCAAATCCTCCCTCCCACACTGTCTCCATGCAGACCTGCTGTCATCCATCACGTCGGCCGGCTACCTGAACGACCATGAGGCAGTGACCAAGGCCTTCCAGGAGGCCCGGCAGATGAAGGAGCAGCTGAAGAGGGAGCAGCAGGTGCTGGATGCCAAGGTGGCTGCCGTCAGCGGGCTGGGCCTCGGCAGCGGCCGCTTGGACAAGGTACGTCCGTTGCCGACACTGCCCCCTGCTGTTGAGAGGAGTCTCTGTGTATTTCAGAGTTGCACTCCCTGGGGTTTCAGCCCAAACAGAACCCTGACCTCCACCGGGAATATGCACTTCCCCTCACCCCAAAGTTCTTTTTTTAAGCACGCAGTTATTCCTGCCAATTCTGTAAGCAAACCAGGGCAGGCCGGCTGGGGTTGAGTGTGCAAATTAATCTGATTCATAGAAAAAGCTTAACCAACACTTTTCCAAAGAGTTACACTGTACCCAGTGGTGTGGTTTTACACCCAAGATGTGGGTACTGCACTATAACAACAGGGCCCCATCTGAGACTCGAACCTACAACCTTGCGGTTGAGCACTATGTCTGTTGATTGTGTGCATCCCCATTTAGACCCATGTGGTGTCTTTGTGTGGGCACTAAGCATACTGTCTGAGGCCTGCCTTCTGCTTGACAGATTCCTAACACAGATCTGGGATTAAAGGATACCCCTGTCTGGGAATGGGACACGCTGCAGGTCAGCGTGTTAAAATCTGGGCGGCCAGTGAGCAGAAAGCCACTTGTGAAAGCTGCGGGAGTCTGCCAAATCAAAACTAGGCACTTTAGGAAAGCGACAAAAGGGTAAAAAAAAATGAAGAAACAATATTCCTGTGAAATATTTAATGTTTCTGCAAGGAGCTCCTGGGGCAGGGAGCCCTGCCGCCGTTCCGTCTGCAGAGACGCGGTGCCAGACGCTGATGCGAGGCGACACCGGCTGTTTCCCGGGACGCGGGGCTAAATTGCGCTTATTTGTTAAACACACTGCAGTCAGCTGGAGAGGCCTGGAGAGCATCTGCACTGATGGCATTTAACATCTAACTTCTCCCGGGCACACAAATGTGCACGCACACACACACACACATATATATATTCACACTCACACAGAGACACGGTCTTTCCGTCGCAGGGACACACAGACATTAACACAGGCATCACTTGCTCACTTAGGCATTCTTAAACGCACACAGAGACAAAGTCCTTCTGTCACAGGGACACATAGACATTAACACAGGCATTTGCTCGCTCAAGCATTCTCAAACGTACACAGAAACACACACATACTTTCTGTCACAGAGACACAGAGACGTTAACACAGGCATCACTTGCTCATTCAGGCATTCTCAAACGCACACAGAGGCACACACACAAATTTTGACTCACACTCTCACACTTAGCCTGTCTGCCTCACACATATATATTCAGATATCCATTCTCTCTCTCCCGCTCTCTCTCTCTCACACACACACACACACCTCCTTCAGCCAGTGATCGTGTCTGCAGCACACGTTCCTCCCTCCTCTGTGACACTGCGAGTGACCTGGTCTGCTTGGATAGCCAGCCCTGTCTAGGCAGCTGAACACTGCAGTGAGACAGAGGCTTCAAGTCTGTTTATTTTATGGTCAGAAGGTGGCGTGGTGGTTAAGGGACTGGCCTTGTCGCCAATGTTAAGTTAATTATTTAGAGTGCCTGAAACATCTGTTGATTTGTAAGCCCCACATGTATGGTTGCATTTCTGTGCGCATACACACGCAAACACACTCATATATTACACAGGCTTTAAGTAGGTTCGTGTCATCAGCTGTGGTTGTCACATTTACCGCTAGTATGTGACCTTTGGTCTGTGGTGAAGGACTGTGGTTCTGTGGTTACCCAAACCGGGCCATGCTGGTTAAAGAACCTGAGATAAGGGGCCGATAGCAGGCAGAGCGGTTATTCCGCCCTTATCCACCGAGGGCCCCACTGGCAGTGGCCATCTTGGCCTAGCGTGCTTGTAGATGACACTGCATCAGGATAATTCCCATCTCTGCCCCCCCAACCCTATAATCTGCCTTAATGCACATCAGATGCTCCTTAACACATGACTCTCCCCTCTTCTCCTCTTTGTGTCTGGAAGCTGTGGAGTTGTTTTTTTGGAACGATGCCCACAGATGGGGAGGGGGGTGCAATTGCAGGTCGGATTAAGGGGCAGACATCCCCCCCCCCCGGAAAAGCTGATGGGAGTGCAGTATGGCAGTAGGTCAAACGTCAGAGTTTGATCTCACTATGTTTTCAGTTGGGGTGTCACCCATGCACGTGTGAGAACGTTACCCCCTGGCCAAACACACTCCTTTCTATATTCTCTGCATGGGGTGACACCCTCAAAGTGCGTGTTTGGACACAGCGTCCCCTGAGATAACGCTGCCCCCGCCATTGCACCGCGTCCTTGCTCCCCGCTGGCGGATCGTGTGTTTCTGCGGCAGGTTTATTTAAATCTGGTGAATTAACTCGCAGGAACTATTTAATTGTACGTCTGCGAATAGAATAATGCGCTTTGCCGGGGCGGCCCGGGCGGCTGGGTCATGTTCTAATGGAGAGCGCGCTGTTGAGTGTGTTTTTATAGATGCCAGGCTTTGGGGATAGCTTCTAATTGTATAATTAGCCTGTAAATGCAGCACTCAGGGTGGGGGGCTCCCAATATATATGCAAAGAGACGGAGGTCTAAAATGAAAATGAGCAGGACGCCTGCATTAGCCATGTAAATGTGCAGTAAATCAGCCTTTTATTGAGTGTAATAAATACCCGTGGGGGTGTGTGGTCTGGCCTTCTCTCCTTCCTGGGGCACTCTCAGTCTAATGCGTTGCACCCAGGGTAGCTCCCCCCCCCCCCCCCCCCCGTTAAGTGTGGGGGGGGGGGGGGCAAAACCACCCAGTGGGCGGCGGGCCCCGGATACGTGGAGGGGCCGCCCCAGGCCACGCCCACAAGCAACACCCCCATCGACATCATGAAAGGGAGGGGGTTGGACGTAAAGGCTTTCTGAGCAGTTCTCCATGTATCGCTCGCTCTGGGGCTGCTGAAATGTGATTAGATCTGGAGGTGGACAGAATTATTTGCCCCGCTCCCCCCGTACATATGAAGCTGAAGTTTGAAGCTGAGCCTCACTAGGTGGCATTTTTTGAGCAAGTGGTGGCTGACATCCGATTTCTCTTTTCTGGGCTTTGTGATTTGGTGCTTTATGGAGTCACCCGTCACCCCCCGTCCTTCAGTTCCGATTGGTACGGACCACAGGTGGACCCCGCGTTGGTGTGCACTTGAGCAGTTGTCAGGCAGAGATGTAATCAGCTCATCGCTCGCACATGTACATTTTGGGGAGGAGTGTGCTGTCTGGTGCCCTCTTCCATCTGTGTGAGGCATGTGGTATGAAACCCCCCCCCCTCCCCCATGTCGTGAAAACCAGCACCAAATTAAACTAACAGACCCCTTTCACCCTTACCATCTCTCCTGGTGGATCTTATGGGCATTACAATGGACACACACACACCTAGCTGTGATCGAATTGCCGTGCTGTGAATGTTTGTTTCATTGGATAGAGGTGGGGTGAGCAGGGGGGTTGACCTTCTCTGTCCCTGCGTTGATCCAGGAGAAAGGCACCCTGGACAACTTGTCGCAGCAGCTGAAGCAGTCCGAGGAGAACAAGTTCGGCCATGTGATGGACTTCAACATCAGTGGCGACTCCGACGGTGAGCAGGGGCTGCGTTCAGGCCAGAACCGCCGGTGTTCAGGTCCAGAGTGATGGCAAGAAAGACAGTGTTCTCCTGCTCGCCAATCGGGTGTCCGCTAAGGGGCGTGTCGCTCTTGGGCACTGACGAGGGCGTCGCCAGGGGGGCGTGTATGAAAAGCTCTCGGCGGCAGGCTGACTGAAAAGGTCACCCGTACAGATTATCCATAAAGATGAGAGGCTCCAGACCGCCAGCCACCCGCCGCTGCTCGTAACACTTTGTCCCAAGTTCTGTGTAAAACTTGACCCCTTTTACAGACCTCAGTCACACGGTGGTTTTAAGCATGAGAATTTGTGTGTGTCTTAATGTGTGAGCTTGTCTGTCTTTATGACACTCTGTGTTTATGAGAATCAGTGTGTGTTTGTGGAGCTGTGTGTCCATGTGAGGCTCACCACTCCC
>JAODKC010000001.1:11167944-11193640 GCA_026777985.1 Mormyrops attenuatus
GAGGAGACCCATAAGCTACCGGACGCAGACTGAGAAGAGCCCAAGACTAAGCACTGAAGTCTGATCCCCACAGACCCGTTTGTTAAAAAAGAGACTCTTTTAAATGGCTTTTTTTTCTTGGTTCTATAATATTCTCACTCAGGTACATGGTGCCAACAAGTGGCTTGTGAATGTGATATATTGTTTTTGTGCAACAGTTCTATGAGAAAAGCATTTAGGCTTTATTTTTTCGTTTCATTCGTTCCGTAAAATGCACCTGACAGGAGTGAAGACGACGCCTCTTTGCGGGTTCCATGCGTTTTTTTTTTTTTTTTGTTCTGATTTCAAAGTCGGCAGATTCCTTCCGGCACCTTCTACGGTTCCGTTGCTCATCCCCCCCCCGCCCCCCGGCCCTCGCGGATGTCAAACCCTGCAGGAAGTGCCAAATCAGCTCCCGGTTTCTGGGTTTTTTTGTTCGTTGTTTTTTTTTATAAACGTGTGCATAGGACTGCGAGACTTTGATCGGCGTCCTGCCCTGGGGACAGTGACGGCAGTGTCACATGGTAGACAATCTCAGACGACCAGCATCTCTCTCTCTCCCTCCTTCACTTGCTCTTTTTCTCCTCATTCTGGTCACAATGGCTGCAGGCGCTGCTCTCAGGTGAAGAGGAAGGCGTTCGAGAGGAAGCGCAGAAAATCCCCCCTGTGGGTGAACTTTGGGTGCGGATGAGTGAGCAGAGCGGGTACTGTCTGTACAGGCAGCATGATGTTTGTAAACTGTAGGAAGGCACAGGAGGCCTGTGTGTGTTTGTGTGTGTGTGATTTGGTGCAGGACTGATGACCGTCCATCGGGGGAGCGATCTTCACCTTTTAGGTTCCCTCGTTTGCACACGGCCTCCCCATTTGCCCCCCCTCCATTTAAATATTTGCGTACAGTCCTGTAGGATGACTCTCTGTTTCGTAGCTGTTTGATGATGTAACAGGTGCACTTCTCTTGGGAGGAAACGGCACTCGTTTGATCTGGTCTGATTTCGTGGCTTGCGTAACTATGGAGACGCGATTAGCGACCCCTGTCAGCCTGGCGGTATTGATTTAGTCTTGTTATCAGCCTTGCCAAAGGGGCGTGCGCACATGTGTGTTTGTGTCAGACATGCTGCATTCTGACCCGGCACTTTCTGTAATGGGACAGATAAGTGGCGGTTGCTGTCCTGAGCGATGCCAGCGTGGCGAGGGTGTCAGTGGATACACGAACCAAGTTTAACCACTTGACACTCTCCCACAGGGGTGCGGTCCCAACCCGCTAGTCCCATGTGGTATCTGGGACAGCTTGGTCTCCCTGTCAGCCAATCGGGCTTTGAGTTGTTCGGCTTGTCCTTAAATCCATGGTTTCTGATTGGGCACTAGGTCCCATTTCCATACGTCCTGTTTGGGATTCATCAGAACACACTGGATGGCAGCGCTAACAATGGCTTGGTGACCCTGGTGACATCAGCATCCCGCAAACACGGCTTTAAGCTGTGCAGTCAGCAACTGCGACCGTCCTTGCCTCAGCCGTCTCCCCCCCCCACTTCCTGAGACATCACAACCCATGTTGTCTGAATGTCCAGAGCAGTGATTCCCAACCCGGTCCATGGGGACCCCAGACGGTCCACATTTCTGCTCCCTCCCAGCTCCTTGTCAGATGGTCCACATTTCTGCTCCCTCCCAGCTCCCTACTTGCAAAAACGAGGACTGTCTGGGGGTCCCTGAGGACCGGCTTGGAAAGCACTGGTGCAGAGGACACGCCTGACCCCCGCCCCCCTCCCACGCTGTCAGCCCTTGTTTAGACGTCGTTCCGCGTTCGCTTTCCCCAGTGAATGTGCTGATCGCACAGGGAGAAGCTGCTCGTAAACAGCTGTGCATTTCATTTGTATTTGAATACTGTATTTTCTCAATCAATCTGCCTCTAGTGTGATAATGTTATTAATAATAATAATAATAATAATTATGATGGTCAGCTGTTCCTAAGTTTAGTAAGTTATGTATAATTTATTTTTCTCCTTTACTGAGTTTTTTTATTACTTTATGAAGCCGCTCTCTTTGAGCAGTACATAGCTGGTAGAGCTTAGATCTGAAGTGTCTTTTCCTCTTTTTTTGGATTCATTTTGTCCGTTTTATCTGTCTGTACGTTTCATCGTTAATCGCGCTGATGCGGTCGAAGAGGAGCTCGTCCAGCAGAACGCCGTCCCAGGGGGAGAGAGGACTCCTCACTTTCGTCGGCGCGTCTTCATTAACTTAACCTTCACGTCTAAAAAAAACGTTTCTTATAGCACTCGGACTGTACGGACAGCCAACAGAAAAACCTGTTTTTTTAATGTAACAGTTTATGTATAATGTGAAATTTCCTCTCCTTTTTGAAGATAAAGAAGATTATATATATATTGTACCCCATTTTCACTGAACAAAGAACCCCCACTCACCTCTGCTGGGATTTTTACGTACAAGGGCCTTAGCGGAACACCATCGAGCCGGCCGGCTTATCAGCAGATTGGGGGAAACCCAGGCAGACAATCGCAAAGCTGCTGTTGGAGGAGGTGTCGGCCGGGGGGGGGGGGGGAATGAGGAGTTATCCGATTATGACAAAGCAGTGGTTGGTGAAGCCCGCCCCCCCCCCCCCGGGGGGGGGGGCGCCGGGGCGCCGGGGGGGGGCCCCCCCCCCGCCGCCCCCCCCGCCCCCAACAACCCCGGGGTTCGCCACCCCCGCCCCCCCCCCCCTTAGAGGCCACATCCATAAACACCTATTATTTTACTTCAACATGCCATGGCGATCACTTACAGACGTGATCTATTACATGCTATGAAATTATAGCATGTCTAGCATAGATTGTATGCTCTAGGGGTAACACACTTTAGTGAATTTGCTCAACAAACCGTAAACGCTATACAAAGGGTGAAAAGAAGCTGAATTTGCTGGTCTGCGATGGTGTTCCACTGAGCCACCTTTGTCATGGAAGAGGACGTGTTTAATTTATACGGCTTTGTTTTGGCTCCATAGCGTGGCGTAGCCAAGGCAATTCTTCAGGTGAGCTGCCAGTTAACGACCCCCCCACCCCCCTGTTATCAAAGTGTACGAAAAAGTGACCTCACTATCATATCCTGCTCCATCAGCACCCAAAACATGTAAATCAGGCCTTCAGACAAAGGGACCAGAATTCTCAATATCACAATGACGTCCTGCTACATTACAATCACCTGGAAAATCACAATCACGTCCCGTCACATTACAATCACTCTGAAATCACAATCATTTTATATCACATCCTGAACATCACAATCACATCCCATCACATTATAATCCCCCTGAAAATCACAATCATGTTGTATCGCACCCCGAACATCACAATCATGTCCTGCCATATTATAATCATGTCACGATAGCATCATATTGCCCTGAAAATCACAATCATGGCATATCACCCTGAGCATCACAATCACATGCTGTCATATCACAATCATATCACACCCTGAGACTCACAATCATATTCTGTCACATCCTGAACATCACAATTACATCCTGTCACATGCTAAACCTCACAGTCACATTTTGTTACATTGACAAATACACATGCCATTTGGACAGGAGTTGCAGGCCATTCATGATGGAGAGGGCTAGCTGAGAGATGCAGTGGCGATCTGGGGGCTTGTAGTGAACTCACGCCTGCTGGCACGCCTTTCCTTACACGTGATACAAGTAGTAATAATGAGTAAGACAATCAAAGTCATGTATGGAGCTCAAAGCAAAGTGAAAGATTTAAATATATCTTACCATCTCAACTTGAAATTAAAAAAGAAAATTATGTAAATATAACATAGAGTTATAGATTTATATTTTGTTCATAACACAGTGTAATATAAGTTGTATATTTCTTTTTTCTTTTATTGATGTTATTCATGCCACAATAAAAGCAGGAGTTGATGTACTCTAAAAACACACAAAAAAACACAAAAAAATCGAAGCCGTGGATTTCCACCGTCTGTTCTAAGTTCACATTTTTCAGTATTATTGCCAGTTAAGGCTCTAATAAAGACAGCGATGTGTTCTGTAACACCTTGGTGGTCCTACTAAGTGCTTTCTGTGAATCTGATTGGTCAGTCACCTGGACAGAAGACCAATCACAGAGTCTTACCCTGTTATGAAGGCCTATCTCATAAGGAGAACCAGCTCCTAAGATCTACATTGTCCAGTCAACAAGGTCCTGAGAACTGCATTGTCCAATCAGCAAGGTCCTGAGAACTGCATTGTCCAATCAGCAAGGTCCTGAGAACTGCATTGTCCAATCAGCAAGCTCCATCACCCCATCACCTGTCCCCCAATGACTAGCAACTAGCATCATACGAAGTATCAAATGCAAATTAGGATTGTGTCTTGCATTAAGTGGGTTATATGGGGGAAGAACTAAATGTTATCTCCTAGTTCAGATGACCAAGTACATATATTTTTTTCTGAAATTTGCCTGGGTGCTTTATAATATGATAATTAGTCCACGTAGACCTTATGCACACATGTGTCCGAAGAGAGAACCCCAGCCTGCAATCCAATTACTCATATTTAAGCAGCTGTAACCTACACCTAATTATGCTCAACAGGGGACACAGACTATGGCTGTTTTATGTGCCAAGGGATTTTAAACTGTGAAACGCCTTCACATTGATATTTTTAATATATGCAGAGTTACTCAGTTGCCGAGTTAAATTTTCAAGTGTTGTAGGTACTTTTTATTGGGGTCAGAGTTTAATAAATCATTTTCAACAAGTGAGCCCCTGGAGTGGTGTAATGGTCTAACAGTTTGAGCAAATATTTGGGACCTGTTAAAACATGCAACTTTGGGCTTTCCAAACTGAGTGGGTATCAACCCTGCACCCTTCTGGCCTCTCGCAGTGGGCTTGGGGGACAGAATGATTTCCTGTTCCAGTGGCCTAGTGGCGTACCAGGGCTTCTGTGGGAGGGTCCTCACACCTGTCAATTAATGAGGAAAGATTAAGAGCGCCCCCCCCCCCTTTGCCTTAAAGGTGCTTCTGCCTGCGTGTCATTGCCACCACAGCAATTGTCACCAACGGTTTGTTTACTGACCAGGAGTGTTTAGAAATCCCATGAGCAGCTGAATATTCTGCTGGCACCTTAGCACAGTGTCGCCTCCAGGGTTGGGGGTTCGAATCTCATCCCCTCTCTGGTTTCCTCTCACATTCACATTAGGTGTCCCTAAATTACACAAGATCAGACTGACACCCCCAGCCTTGTGCCCAAAATGGTGCCTGAGGTAGGGTTCAGTCCACCCCCGCACAACGATATGGCTGGATGCTGTGAATATTGTGACAACAATAGGAGTCAAGTAGAACCTTATATGCAAATATATATACATATATTTCATTATATATTTTGCATATTGAAAATCTTTGTCCCGTTAAAGGTTGAACTGAGGGCAGAAAAACTTCATCTGTTGCTGGTGACTTAAGCAGAAGGAAGATGTTGACGTTCATCCCGTCTTCATCCTGTCTGCTTGCACGATTCTCTGTAATGTTGCAGTATGTTAGTGATGTAAGTCACTGTTTCCAAACTGCGACTCGATCTTAATCCCGGCAGCTTCAAACTTAAGTCAGAGGATATAGTCTATTTCTGTTTGTATTTATAAACAAATGGATGAAACCACCAGCATGCCTTATTGTCGCACATTGATCGACATATCACAAAGAGTCATGCGGACATGCCTGGCATTCGGAGGGGGGGGGACACACTGAAGGCTCAGTGAAATGGGGAGTCTTTAGCCAAGGAGGTCGGAAAACAGAGTGAGAACGATGTCACATTAGTGATTTAAAGTAGGTAATAGGATGTGATGCGCAGTAAAGCTTTCTGCTAAGCCGGCGCGAAGGACGTGTCGCTAATGTATTCATGAGGGGGAGGGATTAGACTGTGCTTGGTGCCAAGCAGGAGCCGCTGAGGGCTGGAGACAGCCTGGAGTGGGAATCGGGGGGGTTTGAATCCCACCTCTGGCCCCGGCTGACAGGCAGGAGGTCAGTGGGGGTACGTGTGCACCAACCGCAAGCCTGCGAACCTGAGTTCCGTGTCAGATAAGCAGAGAAGTGCAATTAGCTTCTCACGTCCTGGCCCATTTTCAAAAAAAAAGAAGAAATAAAGCCCCCTCCCCCACTGTCACACTGAAAATAGAGCACGGCGTGCGGAGAAGCACAAGGCCCTCCATCCTTTTTATACCCAAACTGGTTTAGTAGCTGCTCTGTTACAGTCATGCTATATAAGATCACCGACTACGTAACAATAGCTCTTTACAACGGGCGGCTCTTTGGGAGAGTCTTTTCCCTTTTGTATTCAAGGCCAGGCCATTAACCACTCTGCCCCCTGCTGGCCCAATCAGTTATGGAACCAAAAGTTAAGTTTTATGACTGACCACATGTTCTTGTGCAAGATTGTGCTCTTGCATTGAGCACAGACCCTGGAGCTTTCCACTTACCAGTTTGACCACAGTTGTCCGACCTTGTGCCTGATCCTAGGTTGATTTATACATCTGTCAAGCAAACCCGGTATTCAGTACTGATTAATAGTACACAGGGCAGAAGGTAAATTTCTACACATTTCCAGTATTTGCATATTGTATTTTTAGAGAGGATCAAGGGCCGTTTATGTTCCATAACACTAGTGTTTACTTCTTAATTTTTTTTATTCCGGAAAAAAGCATGGCTTTATATCTCCACATTAACATCAAATACACAGACGCTAATCACATGTTAAATATATGCAAATGACATGCTAATGATATGCGTGGCTGCTAAGCAGTCCTGCTGTTTGGAGCGCTTGTTAAACACGGGTGGGGTCACCGAAAGCACAAGCTGTAAATGAACTGAAACGCAAATAAACAAACCCTTAAAAGCTGAACAGCAGCTCTGTATGCAGATTTCTGTGTAAGGGGGTGGGGCCAAGGTGAGCCAGCTGAGATAAAGGAATGCATGTGTCAGGGGTGAGTTATGCCACTCCCCCTTCCCCTTCGCAAAGGTATCAGTTCATCGCCCAAAACAGTCCAGGAAAAGCGGAGGGGGGGCTTTGCTGTCCCAGCCTGCATTTGGTTGGCTTTGAGGCGACAGCTTGTATGGGATTAGGTGAAGAACAAAAGATCAGCGGATATGTGTCGGGCAGCGGTAGGGAGGATGGACCGGGGGTTGTCGGTTCAAATCCCAGGTGGACTGTTGCTGTTGTAAACACTAGGATGACTAGGATCCCTGGCTGTGTCTGTGTCATGCTCCGTAAAGCCATCAACGTCTCGTTTCGACTGGTGTCGTGCTACTAGAGCTCCGTGCTTCTGTTGCTGTTTTACAGCTCAACAAGTAAAGTATTGCACCAGCAACCCAAAGGTCATGGGTTCAAATCCCAGACATAAATTGCAACCCTTCCCTATATTGTAAATTACTTTGAATAAAGGCGTCAGATAAATGAGTAATAATGAATTTTACTACCACTTAAATTCTTACCATGACTTGAGTTAGCTTCGGCTTCTTGCACCTACAGGCCCAGTTACGGCATTCGCACCAAGCTGGAAAAATACATATATTTTCAAAGCATATTTCAGGTAAAATTCCCACACAGTGCTGACTCTTTCTGTCACCCCTCCGCTGAGCCTGTTGGCTCTAATAAAACCAAAGCCGGAAGATCAGCGGAGAGTTAAGACTACTAGCCTCTGATCAATTTCCCGTGGAAATGGCCTTCCTGAGACAGCCAGCTGCCACCTGTCCTGCAGACACTGTCCGAGGCCTCGGCTGGATCCACAAGCTGCTGTTTCACCATCACAGCCATAGGAAATCTGGCCCATTGGCTGTACCATAATATTGTAAGTCGCAACAAAATCCTGTTGAAATGACCTGTTTGAAAATTTGATTCCTTTATGTGTATTATTATATATATACACATACACACACACACACAGAGTACAGTAGATATACAGTATAAGGTACTAGAAAGCCATTATATAAAGGCTAATGTACTATAATAAATGCTATTTTATTTTGAGGCTATAAGAGGTTTTTAATTCTATTTTGCTGACTAACACAGCTGGATATTTTGTAACTCACACTCAGTGTTAAAACAGGACAGACCCTCCTCTGGTCACGCCGGCACGGTGTAGCTGGACCCTCCTCTGGTCACGCCGGCCCGGGGTAGCTGGACCCTCCTCTGGTCACACCGGCACGGTGTAGCTGGACCCTCCTCTGGTCACGCCGGCCCGGGGTAGCTGGACCCTCCTCTGGTCACGCCGGACAGGTGTAGCTGGACCCTCCTCTGGTCACGCCGGCCCGGTATAGCTGGACCCTCCTCTGGTCACGCCGGCCCGGTGTAGCTGGACCCTCCTCTGGTCACGCCGGACAGGTGTAGTTGGACCCTCCTCTGGTCACACCGGCACAGGGTAGCTGGACTTTCCTTTGGCCCGCTGTAGGATGAAGACTGTTTTTAAGAGGCATACACAGCTGTGTCCTTTGTTTGCCCTCACATGGGGCCAGCGAGGGCCAGGTTTTCACCGTCCTGGCTCTCTGCGCCATGCTGAGTGCCCCTCAGTGCCAGGCAGCTGTCCCCTCGGTTCAGGGGGGGCTGCGTCTCCCGGAGAGCCGCCGTGGCTGCCAGCAGCGGGGCCCGCCCGACTGCAGAGGAGACCCCCGGGCCTACGATCCTTTCCGAGTGCCGGCTTTGTAAGACGCCCGTCTCCGATTGTCACATGAGGCGCTTTGGCACATCCCTGTCTCCGGGCAGCTGTCCCGGGGCTAGCTCTGGGCTGCCTTCCCCAATGCTGGCTCATGGGTCGAGAGTGACGGCGCAGGCAAAATGGAGGCGGCACGGCCCAGCTCACCGCAAGCCTGGGAGATGTCCTTCATTCATATTCGTCTTTCTGAAAAGCAAACAAGCCACATCAGGGCTGGGCCTAAAGCGGGGGCAAACTTTTTACCCCCCCCCCGAGTCTCTCTTTTCTGGCCATTGGTACTATCTGCTCTTGCTTTAATTGTTTGCAGGCCTGCATTTGCTGGAGGCTACACAACTTACAGGTAGGATTTACCCTACTGGTCACTGGGTTACAGCATAGAGTGTACAGTATTAGATATAGGGTATAGGATATAATGTATAGGGTAAAGGCTATAGAATATAAGATGTAATGTACAGCGTATAGTGAATAGTGTGTAATGTGTAGGGTATAGTCTATCGGGTATAGGGTAGGCTCAGCACCTCAGTGGGTACAGATTTTACAGGAAAACATCTTCTGTATGTTTCTGCATATGTCTCACTGGTGCCAAACACCATATTGTGGATAAGAGGGTCAGTATGCCAGTGTGGGATCTGTTGGCTGGATTTGTGCTGAAGTCTTGGGATTAGCACTGGAAATGTGTTATTTGATATGGATTTAGGCTTAACTTTGGAGATGACGGGCAGATTGTGATGTGACTGCTAAGCAGGTTGCAGCCCGGCCTTCCTGACAGATATCTCTCTTAGACCATTCAGTCAGTCTAAAATAGCTCACAGCGTATCTGCAAATGTTACGTTGTTAGCCAGTTTCACAGTTAGTACTGCTGGAGGAGGGTGGTGCAGTCAGTGCGCTTAGCATGTTCTCTCTGTGTTTACCTGGGTTTACCCCTTGGAGTCCTAAAGTGGTGCGGCAGTGCCTCGATACATCTCTCTGCCTGTGAATGTGTATCTACGCTGTGGTTGACTGGTATCTCGTCCAGGGTTTCCTCTGTCTTATTCTTCCCAGGACAAACTCCAGGCTCATTGCGGCCCCTTCCTGGATAAGGGGTATGGATAGATGTTCCTGCAGCAGTTTAGGTTAAGCGTCCAGGGTTGCCAGCTCTCACTCTTTCAGACTTTCAGGCTCATGCAAAGATTTTTACAGCAAATACATATTATTCCATTTATTAACCTAAAATTAGCTACATCAAAAGCATTGGGGTAGTTTGCAAACCCTACAGACTATTTACAAGGTAATAAAACTGTTACATGCATGTAAATGCACGTGCAGACGTTTCTCGAATTGAATATCTCACGCCAAGGCTGACCGAAATTGGCAACCCTGAGTGTTTTCCCAAAAGTGAGAGCTCTTTGTAAATTTCACCCATGTCTATAGTGGTTAGTTTGGTGTATCCACCATGACTTCCAGGCAGTCTCAGGCTATGAGGCCAAGCACAAACACATCTTAGCCAACAAAACAAATCAACAGCAGGAGCACAGAGAGGCACAGGCCTCAGACAGGTGTTTCTGAGAGGCTTCCCCGCAGAAGGCCATGCGCTCTCATTCCCTATGCATGTGGGTCGCTGTAGCCTGCAGAGCAGCAACGCCCTGTCACCATATTACTCACAACACGTTTTCCCAGCTTTCTACTGGATGTGGGCCTGGCTGTCCAGTGCTGGGCATATTTGGGTTATTGTACGAAGGCGACATGCCCAGTGTGGCATGGGTGTTTTTTTTAGCACTGTGGGGGCCAAACAACAGCAAGGCACAACCCAGCCCACTGCCAAATGGCCCCTAGAAAGGCAGTACATCAGCGCCGCTAACAGCGAGCTAACGCTGAGCTAACAGCGAGCTAACGCTGAGCTAACAGCGAGCTAACGTATTGCCTGAGCAGTGTTCTTTGCTGTTGGACATGCGCGTGGTGAAGACACAAACAAATAAAGGTCTAATGGCGATTTTCTTGTGCAAAATAAACTTCCCAAGTCAAGCCATATTTGAACTAATTAATTCATTCATTAATTCATTTTCCTGACTCTCTTGTCCTATGGAGGGTTGTGGGGGCCCAGAGCCTATCAGAAGCTGGCAGGGAATAACCCAGGACAGAGCATCAACCTGCTGTAGATATATGATATATCTTAGGTGTAAAAAAGACATTTTAAAATCAAAGAAATGTTACTCCCCCGTTTCTAGTCTACTCAGTGCCCTTGAACATCATACCTTGGGGGTTTTTCAAAACAAAGTGTCAAAATAAAAGTCTTCAAACTGGGCCAGGGTCTCCATCACCTCTGAGAACCTCTCTGTGGTGTGACTCACAAGCCAGGACAGTCTGTTGATACCAGGAGACTGGATCACCTGGAAAATGCTAGTGTAATGTAGTCTGATTGTCCATCCTGGCATCCGGAGCCAGACCGCACCCGAGACGTCACACCGCAGCAGTCACACCGCACCAGTCATCCATGCCGTTTGCACCAAGAGACTCTGTCCTGTGCCGTTCACCGCTGTCTGGGTCACGGGACATAGCGGATCCACTTTGAATGCGGGTTTTCAAGCTTGTGGTGCTACCAGGGTTATTTTCATGGAATTAACGGCGGTTGAGTCAATATTCCAAATTCATATGCAAATTACTCACACTCCCAGTCTTGGCAAAGCTTTACGTGTCCATATGCGTCATTTTGTATTATGTAATGGTCTTAGTTGGTTCCCTTTTTTAGAATCCATAAGGCTGAGATTGAGTCATTTAGAGCATGCATTGTATTGAACACATTCAAGGTTGACTCTGCTTAACAGCTACCTTAGGTTGCTCCATTTTAATGGTTTTAAACAAGAACGATGTGGTCCTCCAAACAGACACCACCCTCAGAGGTGTGTGACCTAATGTGATGCTCATAGTCACTCAAAACATGAGCATGTGTGTTTGATCAAGGACCAAAAAATTGGCACAAAAAGTCTAAAATGATCATTGTCTTCACAAAAGTACATATTTAACTATGACTGCTTAGATTATCTTAATCATTTGCTGAAAACAGAAGTCATATGTCACTTCCTGTTCCATTTCCTGCGGTCAGCTGTCAGCAGACATCCATTTGCACCGCTCCATCTGTCCTCGGCATCCAAGCCTTTTGACGGCTCTCACTGCAGACGCCCCCGCCAGCAGAAGCCCGGCACCCTGGCGGCGTAGACGCTACCCTGTAGACTGCAAGGCACGGGCACCTGGAAAGACTGCACCGTCTGCAATGTAGCTGCATCAGTTGCATCTGCGGTGGCTTCAGTTTGTTCGGACAGGTGGAAAGCAATGTCATTTTTTTGGGGCATGCTTGATGCTTTTAACTTGGAGAAGATAGTGGACACTTGCTAATACAGACTGAGTGCAGAGAAACTGATTTGTACTTGTTAAGATGGATAGATTCAGCCTGAGTAGCATACAGATGCATTCTTTATTATTTACTTTATTGCATTAATGTTTATTAGAGAAACTCAGGTTAGATCTTGGCCTGGGGGATGTTTCACGAAGGAGGATTTCTCAGTTAGCTGGATTAACTTAAGCTATAAGTCCTGATTGTCCAACAGGAATGCTTCTTACCTGAATTCTTATTGGGCATTACTTATAGCTTAAGTTAACCCAGCTAATTGAGAAATCCTGCCTTGCGGAGCAGCCTACTGGTAGCTCAGTGGATAGCACTGCTGCCTTGCACCTCCAGGGCAGTGGCTTGAATCCCACCTGTGCCTGGTGTGTGGTGTTTGCATCTTCAGTGGGTTTCTCCCTCAATCCAAATGCATGCAGGTGCACTGATCCTTAAATTGTTCAGAGTGTTGCCTGTACCACTTTTACATTTTTGGGTTTCCACTCGTTTAACACACCTGATTCAACTTCTTGTGCTAATTACCACATAGCTGTTGAGCTGAATCATTTGTGGTGGAACAGGGAAAGAACTAAGCTACACAGGGCTCCAGCCCCCAGGACTGCAGTTTGACACCCCTGATCTAGGGTGTACCTCTGCCTTGGGCTTGCTCTACCTGGGATTGGCTCCAGCCCTCCCCATGACTGTGACCTTGTAATATATAATCAGCTGGATGATGGCTGGAGTTCAGAGAATTCCAAGAACACATGGGTAAAATTCAGGTTAAAAGTCTATACCTTGAACCACTACTCTAACTGCCTTGGTGTAGATAATGCAATAATGAAAAGCATTCATCAGTCTGCTGGGAAACATACAGATATAGATGTGCAGCTTTGCATGTTCACTGGCCTGTGCAGAGATGCCGGAGTTTGCAGCGACGTACCTGTGTGTGTCTCTGCTGTGCTGGGCTGGTGAGACCGACACAGCACATTCCCAGCATGCTGCCTGTACTTCCTAATAAGCTGCTTATTTTCTCTCTACTGCTACGTGTTTATTGCACCACGGAGGCACCCGGAAAAGTCGGCGGCCTGCTTGATAACGATAATGGATTCTTTACTTTGCCCTTTGAAGTCGTCCATTTTAGGGAGACGTTTGCAATCGAATTACCGCCTGAGCCTGACTCCTCTAATAGACATGGCCACGAGCGACGTATCTGCCAGCGATGGGAACCGTTTAAAAAACAAACACGGGAATCACAAGAGGGAAATTTGTGTCGACAGCTGGAGCCTGTTTGGGGTCACACACACAGACTCCGTCCCCCGGAAACAGACCCCGGCGTGGGCTGAGGGTTTGAAAGCGGACCAAGGGGAATTATGGGAGATCCTTCTGTTGTTCTGCATAGTGGAGATGGGGCTCAATGTGTCTCTCGCTGGGATGGACAACACTCCCTCAGTGGGCTCTAACCATGACACGGGGGGGTCTATTTCAGGGAGGCACAGGAAATGCCATTTTTGAGGGAGGGGGGAACAAAACAGCACAGTTTGCTGCCCAAGCTGCAACAAAGACAAGGAAAGAGACACACACAGGCTACCTGACCACCCACACTCCCCCGTCCAAAATCCCGACCAGCTTCCAGCAGCCAGTGGAAACCTAAAATGAGCGGGACGGGCGTACGTCGCACCCGACCCCGCTTTATGCACCCCTCCCCACCCTCCCTCCCCCCCCCAAAAGAAAAAGAATCTTTGCACTGACATTTGGGAGCAATTTGAAGTGTATTGCAAAGGTTGTCAAGGGATTAATCTCATATCACGCTGCGGCGCAGAAAAAAAAAAGGAAACACTTCTTCCAAGAATTAAACACAATTTGCCCATCAAGCCGCTTCTTTGAGAATCCGAGACAAGCATAAATAATATCTCTGCAGTCCAGACTCGCCAATTTACGAGCTTAACGTCTTTAAATGTTATTACTGGTGCTGACAAGGTTAACAGTTCTGCTCCAGGGAGCGATTTCTTATCCTGCCTTACAGCGTGTAAGGGTTTGAGAGGCATACCTGACAGCCCCCCCCCCACCGCCACCGCCCTCTATCAGGCTTGAGGAACCCCAGGGGTGACAAACACTCCGAATGCCAAATTCGCTCTCCGCGTTCCAGCCTACCCCACTCTCATATTCATGCTCTCCTCTTCTGCACTCCTTCCTTGCAGTCTGTTCCAGCCCAAGCTTTTCCCTACGCATCTTTCTGTCTCTCTCTCTCTCCCTCCCTCTCTCTCTCATCACTTTCTGTGCTTTATTGTTATCTTATTCTGTTCTGGCCTACTCCTCTACTTCAATATTTATTTTTTGTTGTTTTAAACATGATACTTTTACAAGTAAAAATATGGGCAACACTTTACTTAAGGCCATGTTTTTTGTAGTTTGTAAACAGATCCATAATGCATTTTAATGCATTCATAAAGCATTATAAACATCCATCCATCCATCCATCCATTTTCCAAACCGCTTATCCCACCGGGTCGCAGGGAGCCCAGAACCTATCCCGGAAGCTATGGGCACGAGGCGGGGAACAGTCCAGGATGAGGGGGGGCCAGGCCATCGCAGGGCACACTCATACACCAGTCACTCACACATGCACACCTACAGGCAATTTAGCTACTCCAATTAGTCCCAGCATCTCTTTGGACTGTGGGGGGAAACCAGAGTACCCGGAGGAAACCCCATGACAACATGGGGAGAACATGCAAACTCCACACACAGAACCCAGGAGGAGACTCGAAATCTGGTCCCAGAAGTTTGAGGCAACAGTCCTAACCACGGCACCACCACGCCACCCCGTGCATTATAAACATGACTATGAATATTTATAAAAAGACATAACACATTATAGCATGTTTATTATGCATTATGAATGCTCTATGAAGCTCTCATTTATAAGGCATTATAAATACCTTCATAATGATTCTAATGGTTAGTATAAGAATTAAGGATGCTTTGTACTGCCTGTAGTGGATGCGATTTCACAGGCCACGAGGAAGAGAGCTGGCTGTCTGGGCCACTTTACGTTATATAAGCGGCATAAGTGAAACAGAGAGTCAGGATCACCCCCAGGGGTTTGATAAGTAATAGTAACATTGACAGACTCGTGAGTTTATGAGGAGACTTGTCATTGTCTCGATTTCCTTCAAATACATCCCTGAAAGTAATCATTTTGCACCCAGTATGCAAAACGGTGCGATGTCTTTTAAAAAGCGTTGTGACGATCGAGTGGCTGTGAGGGAATACGACGTCCTTCACAGAGAGACACGCAGAGCGGACGGCCTCTAGTTATCGCTTCCACCACCCACTTCTCCTGTGAATGTTCCCCCCCGCTCCGCCGGGGCCCATCTACCAGATGACATGGTGTTGCTGGAGGCCACTGGACCATTGAACCATTGAAGGAAGCAATAAAGTTAATGCTAATGCTAATTTACTTGACCACAAGAAGCAAACCCATAGAACTTCTGATGTACGAACAAGTGAACTTGGCTCAAGTTCACCTTCCAGTGAGCCCAAGTTAGTGCTTAACTAGGTGAACAAATGAACCGTAAACCAAATATGAATATGGTATATATGATATAAATAAGTAAATAAATAGCTGTCACTGTGTAAGTAAATACATATTTACTCAAACTAGCTAAATACCAGTAACTAAAAAATCAATAAATGAATACAAGTGTATTATTATTATTATTATTATTATTATTATTATTATTATTAATAATAATAATAATAATAAACAAAAACACTGTACAGCATGTTGGTAAACCCTGTATGAGATATTTATTCTGGTGGTCACTACAGAGACTGGAAGCATGGCTGGTTGGATGTGGACAGTATTGTAGATACTGAGTGACTCCGCCTCCGCATACCGCTAGCCCGGGAACAGATCGAAATTCAAAGTTTGACTGCTGAATGTGCATCCCTGTCTCACCGTCACGCGGGGAGCATCTGTAGGAGTAAGTGATGAACTTACAAGCAGTAAAACACTATGCTCTGCCCTCAAATGAACTTCAGTTATCGGGAGGGCAAATATCGACTTCCGGAATGTTCCCCATCTGTGCAAACAGATTCCAGAGTCTCAGTGGGGGAAAACCTTTCGGGTTACACTCTGTGGCCAGGGCCAGACCAAATGCTGTTTAGTGAGTGCTGAAGACACCTGTCACTGGATATTTTTTTCATGTCCATGTGGCTTTTGTCAAGTGCTTTCTGCACCATTATGTCAATAATAATAAGTTGTGTTATGTATGTGTAGGCCATACGGTGCCCTTGATTTTGGCTTGTTCTGGCCACCGTCGACACAGGAAAGATTACTGTATGTTAGCGTAAAACAGACCTCCGATGTAATGTTCATCTGCTGCGTTCTGCTGAGCAAGGAGATTTTTTCAGCCAATAGTGATTCTCCCATCAGCTCTTGAATGAGTAGCATGTACTGGAACAGAAAGTTTCAGCCAAAGAGCTTTTCCCCCGAGGTGTGAGGGACCCGGCCTTCGCACAGGGATTCCAACGCACTGCAGATGGGCAGGGCCGGTCAGCTCGGCACATGACATTGGACGAGGGGCCAACCAGTCACGTGCCCACATTCCTTTGGTTTCCGCGCTGGCCAGCTATAATTTATAGGGGGATTTTTAGCTTTAAAAGGCAAAAGAATCTGTAGCGTCAGTTCTGTCTAGGACCGGGTCCCCCTCCAAGTGTGTGAAAGTCCAGCCGCAATCCCTGCTCGCAGACCCACAGGAATTTGGGGAATTTTGTGAAAACCCCCAGGGTGCACTGAGGGTCATGTCACACTTTTAAAATTTTAAACTTGTGTTTTCACGTGAGCACTAACTTGCCCTCGTGTACATCAGTTCATTGTGGGACAGCGGTGTAGGTCATAGACCCCGACTCTAACCCTTACTCGAGCCGTAACCCTGAGACTGACACCATGCAAGCACAGTAACACTGCTCCTGTATGTGACACAGGAAGCTGCTCTGCCCTTGGGGGGGTGGGGGGTTAAATGGTGGTTCACATACCAACAGGAGAAGAATGCGCTCAACTTCACCTGCCAGCGCTAATTTACTGTAGTGAAACATCTCGTCCCACAGCTTAGTGTCGCCTGGGTCAGTCCCACGAAAGCGAGTGGGGGTGGGACGTGTCGGCCCTTCCCACTACTGGGTGGGAGTCTCACTGTTAGTTTTCCCCTGGGAGCACCCACTGTCGCACTCAGCTGGTTTTGGTGCCTAGAATGTGGAGGCGGAGTCATTCAGTCAGTCGTGATGGACAGCAGATTGGGCGGGGCATGAACAGGGGGCGGTGCCTTGTCCAACAAGGTTGTGCGTGTGCCCTCCTCTCCCCCTCCACCTTAGAGCTTGAGGCATCCTGGTGTGAATCTGGATTAAAGGGCATCGCTTAAGCCCCCGTTTTAAGTGGAGCATGTAATCTAGAGGCTGTGAAAGGCAGGATTCTTCACCGTCTGCGGAGACAAAGCCGGCTTTGAGTTGAAATTCAAAGTCAGATTGTCGCCTCTGGAAAGGATCTCTTCCGCTGTACAACAGATCCCGAAAAAATGATCCCCCCCTTTCAGGGACTGTCCGCAAGGTAAAACGCTGGTAGAAAAGGATTTGCATTCATTGATGGCGATATGAAAGGGATATTTCCAAATCTGCATTCAAAAGGAGGCCGAGGTCACACCAAAATTAAATGTCAGTTTTAAGATCTCAGATTTAGCATCTAACATGTTTCTGAGGGGCGCCCCCTGTGTGGGACCAATGGGAGAGCAGTGAAAGCACATGGTGAAGCTCCTGTGCTGCTGGTCACATGACCACACCGTGGGAGTCTCACAAGCGCAAAAGGAAGGCCAATGAATGGCCGGGATCTAAGACGCTGGCCGCGGGGGTCATCGTCCCAGTATCCCCTGTGGCTGTGCTTCATCCACGTAGAGATGACCCTTTGTCTATGGATTGCTTTGGTGTTTGACTCCCTCTGTTTCCCTGCATGAGAAGGCTGAATCTCACTGACTCCACCCCTAACTCCTCTCCACCTCACCGGTCGCCAAGGGGAATGCGGAGAGCTCTGGGGGTCGCAGTGGAGATGAAATCCACCGGCTTTTGTTAATCGGCGAGTTAACGTCTTCCCCCTCATGCTATTAGCTACTTTACTGCTGGTGCCTGATTTCACCAGCACGGCTCCCTGGGTTCCGCCCTCCAAGGCATGTGCCGTCACTTGTGTTCTCCTCCCTTCTTGAGCACCCCCTACTGGGCAACGCTGCAGAGGCAAGCAGTTAATAAATAATGAGTGACAAACATAATGAATAGCACTGAGGTGTGTATGATGTTTCCTGGAGCCGGAGTCAGACTCAAACCTGCAGGTACTTCACACTTTTCCCCCGGGGCTGCAGGTCTCGTGGTGGGTGGGGGACATATGTGGATGGGTGTACAGTGGCCCTCAGAACCACTTAGGTCAGATTTTTTTCTTGATGACATTATAGCTGTTAGAAGGCAAACGGTAGGGGGCACTCAGAAAGAGCCAATGCCCAGAAACCTGATGGGGGCAGCTCTATTTGGGGTGCGGTTTAAGAAAAAAACTAGCCCTGTGTCTGTTCACCCCCCATGTTGCGCTTCGCCGTGTTCCCCATATCGAACCCCATATAGCCACCCACTGCTGGCGCCAGCCCACATGCGATGTGCTGCCTTCTCACCTTCGCTTTGCTCTCCATCTGTGGGGTGCTGCCACAGAGACAGAGCTCAGCACGGCCCCCCCACAAACGCGGCTGGCAGTTGTGGACAACCACATCATCTCCACAGAGGACTGTCCTAGTAACACGACCCCGAGACTCGTGACACTGAGTGTGTGATCATCCTATAGGACAATAACCTTACGGTGTCACCGTCACAAGTGCGTTACACATCATGGCGTGACAGAGTCCTTTCCTTGCTTTGGAGAAGGTAGAGGTATACGCACAGCAGAGCCATGCAGAATCAGTGATCGAAAAAAGGCATTCGGTACCTCAAAAGGCGGCACTTTCAATCATTTGGGCAAAACGGGCAGGTGTTCAAGCCCCCCCAGCCGTTTTATTTTGTGCATTGTAAATGAAAAAAATATTTCTGACTGTTGTCATTTGACCAGGTGTTAGATGGAAGACGGCCGGTTTCCATACCAGGCACTGATCTTAAAATCGCATCCCTGCACCTCGGCGTTTCAACTGAGCCTCTCGAGTTTTTTTTCGCCACATGCCGGAACCCGTCAGATGGCCCAGCCGACCTCCGGCCCGGGAGGCCCACATGCCAAGCTGCCGAATTTTGAGAACAGTTTAATGACTTATAATGAGATTCATAAAACACGGATAAACTTCCAGAAGAACAAGCTGACAGCAAGCAGGCTTGACATTTGGCCTTCCGTAATTACCGACGTGCCAGAATCCGTCCCACTGAATCCCGGCGCTAAATCGTTATTCTCGGCGGAGTTGACTTTGTCATGTTGTGCGCTTAGGCTCCGCCATCCTCGTAAATATCGCAGCCAAAATTGCATTACAGTTCCTTTTCCTTAATTGCTTGCCCTCCAAACACAATCTGCTTTGGCATTACATAACATGGCTCTCGAGTCGATACAGGCGGCGAATTGGCGCGCTGGAGACGAGGGCCGGCGAGATGAGACGCGGGGGGGTGCGGTGGGGGGGGGCGGAGACGCAGCCTAAGGAAAGCGCTGATCACACAGACGAGATGCGAGGCGGCGGCGGTGTCTGGCAGGCGCCTCGGCAGAGAGGAGCACACAGCGACGACGGCGAGGGAGAGAGAGGAGTACATGAAGAAGAAAGGAGAAAAAGAGATGAAAACGGAGAATCGATGAACAGAGGGACAGCCGAGTGCTTTTGATTTATTCTTCTTTTTTTACTTTTCTCTTCCCGGAAAGACGAAGGAGTTTTCTCAGAATGTCCCACCCTCTGCCATCATTCTTTTATCTCGCGAAACCGTGCGACATAATAGACCTCTCCGGTGTCTTTGTGAGCTTCACCGGCATGAAGCAGGCCGTGGTCATCAGCCTGAAGAAGCTCCTGGAACTGGTGCTGGGAGGGGGGCCCGGTAGATGTGAACGGGGATGACAGGGCGCAGAGGGTAGTGCCCCCCCCCGATACAGACACTCACTCAGGCCTTTATTAGATCTGCAGCCCATTCATCCTCTGTTATTCGATTCCGTAGCAGATTTGGAGTCACTGTGATTCAGAGAAGGTAGCTCTGTGGCCCTTACAGGAGTCACAGGACAATGTCACTCTGTCACATCCCCAGTGTATCTGACGTCTGTTTTGATATATTTCAGTAAATTAGGAAGATCATTTCACATTTAAATGGACTTCAGGCTTATATAATACGTCAGCCAAAAAAATGGATATAAGGCAAATCTTGAGAGATGATAAATCTTTGTGATTGTCGGTGATAGTGGGGATGGGAGGGGGTTCTGGAGATGAGGCCCGGACATCTTAAGCCAGCCTAATCCACGAGGCCCAAGCGAAGACAACACCAGTAAATATCAATAACAAACAAAAAAGATTAGAAGTGCTGTAATCGCACGTCCCTTCCGACGCAGGCCTCGACGCTCCCTGTCACTGCTATTTAATCTGTGGGGGCATTTTGACACGCAATTAAAAGTGAAGAATGCAATCCCCCCCCCCCCCACCCCCAGTTTCTGATCGTGTCCCAGTTTCTGTGCTTCGGGGGTAAAACTCTCCCATGATGGTGTCCGAAAAAAAAACAAAACAGAACATACACGAGAAACCCAGAGGCCTTCGGAGGCTCCGAAGACTCCCCCTGGTCAAATCGTCATACACCCCGTGAATTATTGCAGTGTTTTTACTACACCTGTGACCAGGTGGAGAGGCTTATTAGTCAGTGGTGTGGATGGCCACAGGGTCCTGATGCCCGTCGGGGCTTGTGACGCGACCATCTCCCTTTCCCTCTTATGCTCTGCCCACTCAGCTTTGGGACGGGTGTGCTTTCCAGTTGGGAAGCATCCCCGATCCTACAGTCCAGCTCTAGCAGTAGACGTGGCCCGACGGGGTTCCTCAGAGTGACTCGTCGGGTTTAATTATGGAACGAGGTACAGGACAGCAGACGCGTCGGACGTGCGGCCGGATACGCAGGACTGGGCGGCGTTCCTGGGGAAGTGAACAGGGACACCTGGGCGGTGTGGTGGGCGGTGTGGTGGGTGGCAGGTGGCGCTGCCTGCCAATCGAGTGGCTGGTTTTCGCTCCAGCGACGGCTGACGTCGGCTCCCCCCCCCCCCCCAGCAGCCCCACTGTGATTAACCGTATACACTCTTTTCCATGCCCGCTTCCTCATCCTTTATCGGAGGTGTCGGCCGTGACACGTCGGATGTACCGGATTTGCCAAAATGGCCAGGAGGGGGACCGACGTGCCAGACAAAGAAACAAACATGGGAACTGCTTTTCTATCTACTCCTCATGTGGCAGGAACTGACTTCACCTGTGTTAGGAAAGGAGACTTATTGGAAGCATGTGAAGTGCAGCCTAAAGATTTTATCCTGGGATATATTTAAATTATTTAGCTAATGCTTTTATTCAAATTGACAGACAAATGAGAAAGCGGGGTCTGCTGGTCCCCCATGCCCTGCTTAAGGGCTGAAAGGTGAAATCACTCTACCCACCCAGGGATTTAAACCAGCAACCTTCTGATCACTGACACAGCACCCTACTCTGCTGCAAGTTGGATCTCCAGGCCCATAATCAGGTTACTGCAGTAATCACGTCTGTGGAAGTAAAATAAAGAGTGGGCATGGCAGGGACCCCTTAGTGAACAAAACACGCCTCTCCCAGAACTTTCCCTCATCCAGCAGATCTTCCCCCCCCTGCAGCCTGGGTGTCCTGGCCCAGTGTCAGACTCTCCTTGTGACATCAGCCGCGAGGGCATATGGCAAGGGCCGCGACGGCTCCTGGAGCGCATGCCGGAGGAGTGAGGGACCTGCTCGCTCATCCGTGCAGGCCCCTCCTGTTGTGCCCCCCCCTCCAGGCCCTTGGGTGAGCTGTAGGCCGTACACACATCCTTCTGTAGCTGCACGATAGACACATACAGAACATGCGGGCATGACGGATAAACGCAGGCAGGGATACCCAGTTTCGGCAGAGATGATACCCAAATTCACACACACACACACATGCACGCACACACACACACAAACACACACACACGCACGCGGCTCTGCCACTGAGACAGGCTCCCAGTGACTCCGCTAGGCGGAACAATCCGGAATCCCCTCGGATGTTCCGGCTGTCGTGTGGGCCGCCTCCCCCAGGCCCGGGAACAGCTTGGACACATAGCGGCGCCTTCCCTGAAGACTTGGCCTGGACATATTGATTCTCCTGTCCCTTTTGTTGTGCAGCCATTCCCGCATGATTGAGGCGAGAGCTTTATATCACAGTGCCGTTTCACAGCGAGGCCGGGGCTACGGGCCGCATCCCCGAGGAATCCGTCGCTGAGACAACTAAATATAAGCCATTAATGTTAAAATTCACAAAAACTCTACGATAATCAACAAACACTCTTAAAATTGAGTGTTTAACATTTAACCTGGCATTTTATTAGTAGGAATGTATTTTTTTTGCAAGCTATAATAGAGGGATTTCATATAGGATGGTGAAAAGCGAAAGTAAACCACTGTATACACTGAGAATTACACTGTACACTGAGGCGTTTGCAGTGCGTATCAGTACGGGCATTTACAGGAGATTGCCATACAATTTAGACTCTATAGGGATTTTTTACGAGTGCCCAGTCCACCTGTCTGTCCATTTTCCTGCTGATAGATTGTTTGATTATTTCTGTAGATCATTAATGTCTGTACTCCGGGGAGACTCTGCTGCTGAGGGCTGAGCGAAGCACAGAGAATACTGCCCCCTTCAGGCTGGACTTACAGTTGCAGGTGTGGATGCAATGACCAGGAAAGAAAAATGAGGAGAGCCGGGGTGTGTTGAAAAGCCCACCCTCTACCTCTGTGTTCTCAGGCTAGGGGACGTCATATGTGGGGTGAAGTTCAGGAGAAATAGCAGAAATGTCAGCCAAGCAGTCAACCACTAGGTCTGCGTTTCTTACTCGCTGGAAAACAGACACACCTCTGCTTCCAAGACTGAACTCATCAAAGCGTCTGCCGTTCATTATAAGCTCATCAGATCTGCAATCGGTGGCAGAAATCGCAGCAGATTTGTGAGGGTGACTGGAATATGGGCGTCACCGAGGTTACACCTGGAGTGAGGTCATAAAGAGAGTGAGGTCACACCTGGAATGAGGTCATACACAGAGCAAAGTCACAGCCAAGACCAGATACCCTGGACAAGCATAATCCTAAACACCTTGGGCGGCAGTAGGGGAGTGAAGGATCTGGTCACATGACTGAGCCATTGTACTGCAAGCTTGAAGCCCTATATGGGCAAAATTGTGCCACTCTGTTTCCGGTAAATGATGATAACGAGGGTAGACCTCGAAATGAAATCTGAATTGTTCATTCAAAGAGCACACTTAGCGCTAAGTGGGAAAAACAACAGCAAGCTAAAGGCCGGTTCTGACCCGGACGATCAGCCAGCAGTGAGGGCTGTTTGTTTTAAGCTGCAGTTGACACACCGCCTGGCAAGGCGGCAGGGTCCCCGAAGAGCTGAAACTGAGAGCTAGCCTTTAGATGGCATTCGCACCGGTGTGCGGTGCCGGAACGTTCCCTGCCCGTGTGTCCGTGTGCATGTGTGTGTGGCCTACGATGCACTGGCATCTCCTCAAGGGTGACACCTTACCAGGAACAGGGTTACTGGGGCACTGGCCCCAGCTGAAACCTGATTGGCTCCCAGAGTGCCCCCTCCTCCATCACTCACCGTTTTCAAATGATATCATTGGCTAATGATAACATTGTCCCCTCTGCAAGAATTACAACCCCTTCTATGCCCTCCCCCTTCAAAAACCCTAGAATCAGTCCTGGGATTCACCGTGAGCCTCTATATGATAAGCAACTACAGATGGATACAGGGGTGTTGTTAAGCTTATTTTAGGGGGACTTTAGCCCTTCTAAAATGTTTTTAGCCCCACCAAATAAATGTGTATTTATTGGCTTATGCCATGAATAGTTTGCCATCAGCCCCCGCAGTAAAGACTCCGCCCCCCATCCATTCATCTCCAACTACACCCCTGGATGGATAGCTGAGTGGAATTACTCATAATGCTCAGCACACTGCTGCAGTCCTCCTCACACTCTACCACATGACCATGTGTAGGACATGAGGGATGGGATGAGAGGCTCAGTGTGGGATTTTTCAGATTTAGGGTCCTAATGTGGTGTAGCATGCTGCAGTGGGCTCCAGTGTGGCTCCACCCCTGTTTGTGGACGGGGGAAGCTGGTGGGAGGTGGCGGGTCAGGGCACAATGGAAGCATTGTATTTAAAGAACTGAGCAAATTTGCCACCCTCTTCAAAGTCAATGGAGGCGGCGCAGTGGGCCGACCCCTCCGGAAAGGACCACAGCCAATGCGCAGTGACATTTCAGCCCAAAATAGGGGCAGTCCCGGGCCAAGGGGACAAAGCTGAGGGTGTGCGTGTGGATCACATGGGACAGAAGGGGTCATGGGGGTCAGGGAGCTGGGGGGGGGAGGCTACCAGGTACGCGCCACTTTTGGTAAAATGGGCAGTGGGGTGAGGTGCTGTTCGGGATTCCTCACAGTGCTGTGATGTCACGGCACCATGTGAAGTTCCCTTGATCTTCAGTATCGTTTGTTTCTGCCTATTTTTGAACTTTCGCCCCAACGAAAGAATGACGGCTGGGGTCGTGACCCCAGACTCCTCCCGGTCGGTTTGCTATGTGGTCACGCTGAGGCATCTTCCTGTTTTCGTCTCAGACCTCGTTGCGTGTCAGCCCAGAGACGGTAGGAGGTGATGAACATCACTGTGCCAGGATCAGTAACCTCATGCGACCTCTGAATCTGTCAGCATGGCTTAAAGATGCTGACCCTTGACCTCTTCTACCTATAGGGGGCACCCTTTGAGCTTCACTGGGTGGAACTAGCATTGTTTCCAGACTGAAGGAAAGGTAGGGGGCAACGGGATCATGTAACCCCCCCCTTACTATCTGCCACCCCCAGAGGTGTTTTCAGGACAACCAGAGAGTGATTAACATGATTCTGGTGTCTTGTGTGTTCATTGAAGAAGGCAAAATGGAACCCTTTCCTCTGATTGGTTGCATGTAATTCAGGGCTGTCTCTGTACTGGGGGGGGGGGGGGCTGTCCTCCCCAATCCCCACTAAACACACAGCCATATATGCGTGATGATTTTCCTCTACCGGCAGTATGTGATCTTGCTGACACTCCTGGTTGGATCCTTCCATAGCTTAAATATTTACAGAACATAAATCTTCTGGGAGACAAAACACAGACACACACGCACATTTTTGTCTGGTCACACTGGGAAATTTCGTTGCTTCTGAAAGGGCCGGCTTTGGGGTACAAGGTTGACCCTTGTCTTTTTTTTGACTAAGCGCAAAGCAGATTCCTACGTGGGATACACACCGGGCGGGGGGGGGGGGGGGGGGGGGGGGGGGGGGGGGGGGGGGGGGGGGGGGGGGGGGGGGGGGGGGGCGGGGGGG
>JAODKC010000001.1:11199768-11212242 GCA_026777985.1 Mormyrops attenuatus
CCCCCCCCCCCCCCCCCCCCCCCCCAGACCCACCCCCCCCCCCACCCCACCCCACACATTTCCCCACTGTGATGTCATCACTGTGTCTTCAGTACTGTTCTATCACCACTGACATCACTTCATGATCGCCCACCTCTCCAACTGAACATTGCTGGTATGAATTGCTTCCCATCGGCCTACTCAGACTCCACCATCTCTAATGCTGGTGGCTCCTTGTTATTGCACATTATGTAATCTGATAAGTTACCTTCACAGAAATAATTCTGCTGCGAAGAAAGACGGTTTTTTCTGGATCTCTAATCTAATCAGGCCAGATTTGTGTGGGAGCTCCGGGGGAATGGAAACAAAGGTGTACCTCTACATTGCTGTATTATCTGATTTGTGTAGGTCTCTCTGCTCCTGAACAGTGTTCAGTGTGCTGAGAAGTGCAGCTGTTCACACTGGGACCCTGGCAATGCGGCCTGGCCCACCCCTCTCTCTGTGCTCTGTACCCTTCACATCCCACTCTGCGGCCTACCTTCAGCAACACGGGGTCAAAGGTCAGCCGGCAGGGGGAGCTCAAACTGGGGGTCGGAGCGACAGGAAGGGGGATTAATTGAGCCACGTCACATTGATTGGATTAACTTTGCAGCAGAATTGTAGTATTCCCACCCTGATTGCACGTCTGTTGCTATCTGTCAGCTCTCTGCTGAGTTGGACGTGTTCCACTGCGTGTCAACAGCAGTGTGCATGTAAGCGTGTGTGTGTCTGCAGGGAACATCTGCGTCTGAAGGCCCAGGATAAGCGTCCCTTAATGTTTTAAGCCATTTATGGTAGTTTTAACACACCTGTTCTACGGACACAGGCCTCTCTCTCATTTCAAAACCTGCAGGCAACAAGCCTGGGTGCGGCCCCTTACTGTGTTTCTGTCTTATAGTTTGGTGACAGAGGAGATTACTGGGGTGAGGGTGTAGGGCGGTGCCTTGTGTTTCCAGAAGAATCAGCGCCTCACGTTGGCCAGCAGGGGAACGACGTATTTTGCCTCCGTGTCGGGGGGGTCGGCATGTGGCTCAGCAGGTTAAACTGCTGCGTCATAAGGACACTTGTTTGAGTCCCATTCTTTGCAGAATAGTCACATGTCTGTTGCGCCTTTGAGCAAGGACCTTAATTTCTTCCCCTGCCAAAATGCTCCAGGGAAACCGGATTAATGGCTTTGCTCTTAACTATATACATGTTTGCATATGTCTCAAAGGAAAACGATGGGATATGTGCAAAGCATTCCAATGTACTTGTGCAAATGACAATTAAGGGATCATCTTTAAAGGTGTGGACT
Organism: Mormyrops attenuatus; assembly: GCA_026777985.1. Classification (NCBI taxonomy): domain Eukaryota; kingdom Metazoa; phylum Chordata; class Actinopteri; order Osteoglossiformes; family Mormyridae; genus Mormyrops; species Mormyrops attenuatus. The sequence goes on from JAODKC010000001.1 coordinate 11,201,081, forward strand.
GCTACATCTGTGTTTTATCTGCCAAAATGCGAGCAGCGGGGTTATCACGCACTGTGCTGAGTGACCCTCAGACCAAATGCCTGCATAGACACACAGTGTTTTTGACCTCTCTCTGCTTGTTGATGGTGCGTCCCATGTTCCCAGACAGCCATAACGCTAATGTAGCGCTAATCTAACGTAGTGCCTTCCTCAAACGTGCCTTTGCTTGGGTTCACACGTAGTTACTGTGCTCATTCCCTTAAACGCTCCAGTGAAGTTTATCCATATGGCTTGAAATGGAAATCTGCTCCATCCCAGATGTGCGTAACAGATGTTTTATTTTTTCCCCTTCTCCCGCCTCCCCGGGTCACATTAGCGTGTGGGTCACATTAGCGTTAGCATCGCAGTGTGGTTACAGACAGAGGCGGGTTGATTAACAGCCTCCAGGACAAATAAACTGCCCTGAGATGCTTCAGCATTCTCTTATGCTATCAAAGATTTGAATTTTTTGCACTTTATTTTTTAACTACTCAGTTATCTGTTTTTTCTTTACGTGGCGAACTTGGCCTTTGTATTAATTTTGATATATCTGTATGAATTATTCTGGGAGATTGAGCCGTAGCTGTTTTCAAACGCAGTAATACTGTCGTTGAGCCGTTAGCCGCACCGGCAGTACTATTTCAGCTAGACAATACAAAATGTAATGAGGTCACTTTGGGAGGAAAAATGGAAGTTACAAGCTGTGTACAATTAACAGTAATATAAATATCCCCTTGTTTAAACAGAGTCATTTATCAGATGAAAATAGTGTGAAGCAGCCTGTCATGATTAACGAGGTGAGACTCGTGCTAATTACCGTTTCCTCCACCAGTAATTAGGTTGGCACATCTAATCAAGATGAATAAACACCCTGACCTTCTGCAGCTTACTGAGTTGTTTGTCTCATTTCTTTGTTTTTTTGAGATATATATATATCTAACAGTGCCGACCTTCTGCTGGAGGACCGTGGCGGTACCTGGCTCGGCTCGGCCCGGAACTGGTCCTGGTAGCCACACACTCTATGCTGTAGCCTGACACACACCTCTGCAGAAATGGAGCTACGCGTTGCAGCGAGCAATGGCATGCCCAAAGGCGTAGGCCGTCTGCGTAGGCTCGGTGCAGAATTACAGATCATCCTTTAATCTGGGTACTGTCTGCCCCCTGCTGTCAAGGCTGTTCTTGTTTCCGACACCAATGTTATTACTTGCGTTTCACAACAAGCGGGTTTGTTTCTTCCTCATCCAGTTTGAATGACTGGTCATTTCACCAGGTTGATTTGGGTACTGTAGGTGGCTCAAGGGAACAGATACAGCAAGTGAGTTTCCTAGTCCATGTCCTTAACCATGTCGCCACCTGCTGCTCGGTTACACTAATGGGGCTAATAGAGTCCGGCTCTGTGGGCGAAGCATCGTCTTGCTCAGTGCTCACTGGTGTGACCCCGTAAGTCACAATCCATTCATCTTCCAGCTGCTTGCCTGGAACAGAGAGAGGGAGGCACACCCTGGATGGGATGCTGGTCTGGCACAGGGGACACGCACTCATTCTGGCCAAACCAGAAACACCAATTCACCCAAGTGCACCTCTTTTGAGGATAGCCACTTCACTCTGGCAGAATATGCAAGGTCGCCATGCGCAGCATGGGGCACTTGAACCCCCAGCCTTAAAGATGGTAATACACTTTTGGGTATAACCTAGTACACCATCATGTTGCCCATATCACAAAAAAAAAAAAAAAATGTTTTTTTTTATACTCCTGTCACCACTCTGGCCACTCCCACTATCCCAGAATTCCCTTCTGTATGCAGACAACAGGTTTGGAGCAAGAAGCCCGTTTAAGCTGACGGGAAAAATCACAGGTGCCCAGGCCTAACACCTCATTTTGTTGTGCATTACACAGACATCCAACATGCTTGGTTTTAGTTTAGTATGTTACGTGTTCCCTCTCCTGCCACAATTCCCTGCACATTTTGACCTTCATGGTTCACACCACGCCCACCCACTATGTGCCCTGGTTAAGTTACCATGGAAGCGAACCCATACATACGACGCGTCAGGAGATTAAATTACATGCCAGACGGCTGGCTGGGAGGCTCCCAGCGGATCTGTGGCCGTCCGTCCGTGCTCTTTGCCCACAGGGATCCAGAAGGTTCCGTTCTTTGCGCTGGACCACAAACACCTCCACTTTTGGTTGAAGCAATTGCCCATATGGATCGTAAACATGAGATCCCAGAGTAAATAAGCCACGCTGGGTGGAAGCACAGGAAGGAATGCAAGTAGTTTCACCCCCCCCATTTAGAATATTTTCATCTTTCTGACTTCCAACTACTTATCCTGATCAAGGTCATCAAACAAAAAGGTCACAGTATGGGCACAAAGGCAGCAGTACATTCTAGTCAAAATGCCAGTCTGTTACAGGGTAAACATATATACAACTATTATGGGCAATTGAGATACACCAGTTAGCATAACTGCATGTTTATGGACTGCAGAAGGACATCGAGTGCTAGCACAGGACAGATGCACAGCCTGGCGTTAGGGTCCAGACACTGGTCTCTGACGTGGGCTGGCCTGCATAAGGGTTAGAAATCTGCAAATGACCCATCCAGCGACTGATCTCCCACACGCCCAGGGCAGGAACTGTCCGTAAAAATCATGGAGAGCCCCACAGAACTGCTTCACATGTGAGAGATGATAAAGAAGAGTTAAGGATGCAGCCTACTGACAGTCCTGTGACTGCTGAGCCTTCCAGGGTTGGAATTAATGCAGAATTGTGCAAGAAAAATGCAGTCCTAGAGTAAACAAGTGAACAATATGCAAGTCACTGGGTAAAAACAGTTTCAGCAAATTGGAAAATAAAACAGGTCAGCAGCAGGGTACAGTGAAAGCTTTGTAAATCCCTAATTCTACCAATTAGGGCTTGTGACACACAAGCTGAACAAGGGTGAGATTTGTGTGAAGGTGGGAAAGAAATACTGCAGGAAGGAGGACACCGTTTAAAACCTTTATTTCACTTTAGAGCACTTGTCACACTTTTACAGTTTCATCAAGGTTGCTTATATTAGTTTTGTTTTAGAAAAAGGGAAAAAATTTCCTATTTACAGTAATTCACAAAAGACAGAGCAGATATTGCATGTTTTAAAATGTGTGTTTCTGTATATACACAAGCACGCACACACACACACAAATATATACAGACACACACGCGCGCACACATACACACATACTACTTTTGTAACGAGATCTGAAGTTTCTCTATGAGGTTATGTGGGTCCAGCCAGCACAAACAGCAGCCATATGTGCAGTTAGGGGATTTAATGAAGTCCCAGTACAGCAGAATCGGATCCCTACAGACGAAACTCTGTATCCATACAGAAACCGCATCGAAGACTGGGCTACACTACATTATTTATGAAAATAATGTATTCTCAGAAAGTGATAGGTGTTGCCGACAGTCTCACGCACAAGGGCAGCAACTATGCCGCAATCTTGATCGATGGCATCAGCTGGAGGTCCCCATCATTGATAAAAAAGGGCAGGGCCTTCTGGAATGTGGCGAGCGGTTTGCCACTGGTGGAACCACAGACACTGCAAGACGCTGTATTAAACATCAGTTTTCCCAGGTATCCTTTTCATCCTGTTTAAGTACAAGCTCTTCTCAGAAACAGGGAAGGTGGGCAAAGAGATAGAACTTTAGTCACCTAACATAGGAGTTTAACTGACAAAAATAACATTTCCAAAAAAAAACAAAAAGCTTCCCAAACATAAACATGAGTCGTGTTTCCATAGCGTGTAAAGAATGTGATCCGAACGCAAGGACTGGTAGGTCAGCATGGTGCCATCTCGGCCCAGTCACACACACTTCAGCTTTTAGCCTCCTGGACAGGGAGACTGCACAATGCAGGCGGCCACAGAGGCGAAGGGGGTTTAACCCTAAGGTGGGGATACAGTCAGTCGGATTGGGATTCTTTGGGGATAGGGGTTATTGCAGGGTTGCACGCGTCACGCGCGACACCGCTGCAGAGAGCTGGAAGGCCGCCTGGCGATCTCGCTCCTCAAGGCACCGGATCCAGACACCATGCATCCCCTCCGTCTCCAGACAGAGGAGCTCGAGAACAGAGTCACTTCAAACCGTGTATATTTATATAAAAAAAAAACCCACTTTCAAAAGGTACAAATGATACATTATCTTTTCGAATAGAATGGACTATGTGCACTATTTACAAGCAAAAAACAAAACCCAAAAGCTTTGGTGTAGGTTCTTCTATAGACCATCTCTCTGCGGTGAAGAGTTCTTGACCTAGCACCAGGGTACGAGAAAGTCACGAGACAGGAAGAGAGCCTGGTACAGGCTGCTGGTAAAACAGGCGGCACTCAGCATATCACGAGCAACTTCAGGGACAAAAAAAAAAAACGAAACTCACAAGTCTTTGGTCTGCGAATCTCAAGTCTTACCACAGCTATGCCAGTCTGAAGATGACCGCAAAGGAAAAGAAATTCTAAGGAAGCAGACGTAAGAGAAATGTCACTTGCGGGGTGATTTAAAAATAAAATCCTAACTGAGCTGCGTCGTAACATCTAACCAGAGTGCAACACCAACCCTGCCTTCATTCTACCTTCATACTGGGTCCGACGCCCAATCTGTTCAGGCCGGCACGGCGAGGCAGCGCTCACTTGGCCATTTCACATTGTATCTGGGGGGTGGAGGGGGACGGGGGTGCCAGGAGTGAAACTGCCTGCACTGACAGACAGGGAGGTTGCAGTGCATCGCATGGCTTTGAGAACCGACAGAACGAACCATGACAGGAAGGGGGCAGCGACAGGGAACAGGGCAAGCGAATGCAGTCGTGTCACATTGGGGGAAGCATTCGCACGTTGGTCATGATGTCCACTAGGGGGAGCCGTACAAGTGAGTGGAACAGCGGAGTGGCACTGTCGTAGTTTCATTAGGGGAAGGTCAGCGCAGTCACCTCCGGCTTCATTTTCACATACTGCCCAAAGCGCAGGATGGCGTACCTGTGCGAGAGAAGCAAGCACAGGGCCTGTCAACACCTCCGACATGGCCGCGCCTGTTAAATACGTGATGACAAGATGGATTTGGGTGCTGACTGAAGTGGGGAGGAACAGTGAGAGTTAAGCTCAGCAAACATGGGAGACAACACTCCCCCATTCAGCGAGGCCATCCACCTGCCAACCAGCCCCCCCGGCCACGCCAGGAAGATCATGTGCGCGAACAAGCTTAACTGGAACCCTGCCTTGGAATGCGCTGAAGTTAAACATTAAGGTGCCGCGGCGTGCTCGAAAGGGCAGAGACTTACCCCAGGAAATCAAAGTCAATGGTGGAGTACTGGGCCTGAATTAGAGCCCACAGCCCCCAGAAGAAATGAGAAGCCTGGAAGAGAGAAAGAAGAAAGCTTAAAAAACAAAAAAAAAAGAAAATGTCTGGCTGGAAGAGAGTCCTGACCACCACTCAGACCCGATTTCCAGCAGAGCTTGAACCCGCTGGGAAGCGACAGCGGGCTGTGCAGCCCCACGCTCCCTGCCTACATCACATGGAATAACAAGCGCCGTGTCGCAAAACTGGTTTATCCAACAGTCCTCGGGGGAAATGCGGCCGAACCAATCACCTCTCAATATTCAGCTCCACCTCTACATATCTGGGTGAAGATCATCACAGCTAAAGCCACTGGGCAAGAATGATGCATCACAGTTGTCGAAACAGATAAAACTAGAGATAGCATGAGGTTTTCCCACCACTCGTTACAACATTAAAACTACAAGAATTAACTTGAACGCAGTGTTGAAAACTCAATAACCAAAAATCGGTGCGTTTTTTAAAACGTGCTATCTGGCATGTAATGCCAGGCCAGGTAGGTATGACTTGGAACAACATGGTTGTGTAGCGAAGCTCCCACCTGCTGAAAGGAGCCGTGTGAACAGACAAACTGCCGCCGCAGTGAAGTAGCTCAGCCAGTGTTACACCGATATCCAATTGCAGCTTTCTTCATAATAAAACACAAGAACCACAGATAACACAGTGCTGTGCAACATGCATGCTGGCACAGGGAAAAAGGCCAGACATACGCCGACCTGGGGGAAGTCCATCTCCTACATATTGTTAGCATTTCTCACCAGTAACTGTCCTCAACCTCAGAATAAGGGAAAAAATGAACAAAAACGCAGTTAGAGCACAAAAAGCCCACGTTGGATAGAAATTAAAAGCAACTGTCACTGCAGCCGCGAACTTGGGTCATACGACTGCAATCTGCAGCAAGCCGGTCAACATACACTGGCAGAGCAAAACCAGACCGATAGGCAATCCCCTGCTAGCCAAATGCCGCCGATGTGGACATGAAGGTTTCCCCAACCACTGAGCACTTCCCAAAACTAAACTAAAAAGCATACCAACCAGGAACTACAAAGGATCACGTGTATGAACAGTCACGCATAACAGTTTAACTAATTCTTAACCGGTAACTTTTTAAACGGCAAACAGTCATCGCTAGCTTCACTGCTAGTCTCCTACTAATTAGTATGCAGTCCACAGTGCAGAATTAAACTTAAAGGGCTGCACTCCACAACCCTGGCTGTAGCCTACACATTTAAAGGCAAAGCAAAAAAAAAGACCTAAAACCTATTGTTGTGTGTGTGTGTGTGTGTGTGTGTACAGATCCAGCTGCTTAGGTCAGGTGCTGTGCGACCCAAAGACTTTCGTGCTTGTTTTGAAACGCGCACTGTTTTCCTCCATTTCAATTAAAAATAATTGGTAGACGGCCGCATTCTGCAACAAAGCTATTGTCGCATTCATGTAAGATATTTACAATTGCATTTTTTCCCCTCCTCGCATTGTGCCTGTATTCTTTTCAAGGTCTAATCGCGGAGGCAAGAAGATTAAAGTGCTCTTTTCAAAGTATTTCTCCTTGCTTTTTCAGCGGGACAAAACAGCACGGTGTTTCCCAAGGGTGCTTCATCTTCATTTACAAGTAAAAGGAAGTTTATCACAATGGATGACAAAACCCAAACCCTTAATTGCATGGATGTGCCACACGGCATTCATCCTCTACCCAAAACAACACACACACACACACACACACACTTTTGTTTAATCAGTTTCTTGTTATTAAAGATTATTCCTGTGTCTTCCTGCTGCCTGTACTTCAGAAAGTGCTGGAGCAGTGAGAGCAAAAGGGTAGAGGGTGGACCAGAGGAACATCAAAGACAAGCACAACCTCCCTTTGAGGCACCATCATTTGGCACTTCAAAGGGCCTGCACCGCCTGGGGCGCCCACAGGGTCCGACACGCTCGCACAGGCCGCCAACCCACATAGGTCAACAACCCAAAGCTCGCCGAGCACAGGTCAACACCTACAGCGGTTACTCGCGACACACTTACCTCCCACAGTAGGCACAATATATCAGTTAACATGTGCTCGTGGGAGATTTATTACATGAAAATGTTCTGAGGGCAGAATGAAAAATGATTGGTTCAGGGAGCTAACCAACAGATTGTAGTCGAGGGACAAGTAAGTAAAACTCCAATGAGCTTAACATGTCAGTATTGGATGATGTTTGTTAAAAAAAAAAAAAAAGTCAGTCTTTGCCAATACTGCTGGCCGGTATTTAGATTTCAGTCAATATTCAAAGTTAGTAATGCCAGAGTTATACTCTAAAATAATGCAGCTGTTGGCATTGGATGCTCAGCCATTTTGCACAGTGGAGGACGAAGGATTTTATTGGCTCATTCACCACTTTGCTACAGTCTCCCAAGCATGCACTACCTTCCTGAGGTCTCCCTGCTTGCATTATATGATGCAGCGGTTACACACATTCATGACGTCACGGACATCCGTTTCACCACAGATTTTTGGGAGCTAAGAGGTTAGCCCATTGCATCAGTAATATTAGACAAATGTATCGGTCAAAATTCCCATACCGGCGCAGTTACTCAGGTCATGCTCAGCCAGCAAAGGCAAAGGCCCAGACGGGATTTTACAATCATGCAGCAGTGCCTGCGATTTGAGCGCAACGACACGTGCATCAACACGGGTTATAACACACAGCTCAGTGAACGGGGCAGGAAGCAAAACCACATCCGTTAGTCTATACCAGTGTCAGCCGTGGAAGTGGGGGCCTTTTCACATTGGGTTCTCTTTTTTTTTTTTTTTTATAAATAGAAGTTCGGCCAGAAAAAACCAAGACGATCGGTCACTTCTGCTGTTGCAAGACAGCAATGCAAAGGGCTACCGTGTTCCGTGTTCGCTTCTACTGCAGCAGGGTACCACACACACACACACACACACACACACACACACACACACACACACACATCCTGACCTACAATAACACTTGAACCACCAGGCGGCAACAGTGCATAAGCTATGCTGGACATACTCACCAGGGCAAAGTTATTAACCTGCACATACAGGACTTCTACCTCGGCCTCGGAAACGTCCACCCCAAGGCCCTTGTACTCTTTGTAGGCCTCCAGGTAAGCCCTCAGCCACTGAGCCTGCAGCTCTCGCCCTGGGTACTGACTGTAGTCCACCTCGCTGAGACCTGTCAAACACAAAAGCCTCTTAAAGGGACAGGATCACTTGTTTAAAAAAAAAAAATAAAAATTTAAAATCACCTACACACTGATTACATCACCATCATCACTGGTACACAATAATCAGGTCTCGTGTCAGAGTATCCATCAAAACTGACGCCACAAATATTAAAAGGTAGTTAAAACATACATGCGTAACTGAATCACAGCAGCAGAACAGTTAACAGACGGGCCAAACGTAAGCCAAACAGCTGAAATTAAGAGGACACCTTCAGAATTTGAAACCGAAAGTCCTAAAAGCGTTTTCTTCAGGAAAAGACCCAGTCTGCATTTTTTGTGGCAAGAGGTTTCGGCACCTCAGAAATGAGGAACAGAATGTTCCAGGGCAGCAAAACGGCTTTTCTAGGCTGACAAGTTGATTTTATGAGTGTGGGACAATAACTAAAAAAACTGAACAAGCGAGGGGAAAGGAAAGGGGAGAGGGGAGAAAATAAAATTAGTGGTAACACACCACGAGGTTAAAAAAAAGGAAGGTGGGGGGAGACCAGAATACGGGTTGGATCGTGTCAACATCTTACAGTGGCTAGGCTCGTCCCAGGACTCTCGCCAAGGCTACCATACAAACAAGACAGCGTTACAGGACTCGGATCTAACGAATATGATCTTCCCACATAGCATGAGGTGGGGAGCTGTAATATAAGTAGGCAAACAGGCAGCAGAGTTAAAGAAGGAAGGGGGTGGGGGTCAGAGAACAAGACTTACCTGCAAACTCGTTGAAGTGGTTCCCGATATCATAGGCCTGGTAACTGTAGCCAGCATATTCATAGTCAATGAACTTTACGTTACCTGGTGCGGACAAACAAATGAGAATCTTTTACACGCTAGACACGGGTGTGATCTTCAAAGCCCCAGAAATTAACTTTCATACTGTGTGTGCGAACTGAGTGTGATGCCTCTTCACTGATGCTCTACTTGGCAGTTTCCAATTGGGGCAAGAGTTTGCATTTTGAGAGGAAGAGGAGCTGTGGGATAAGAGTAATCAGAGAGGATATGGGCTACAGGCAAGTCACACACAGCATGCCGGACACACAAAGTCCTGGAAAGGAAAGACGCCGACCCAGCCAGGGCTGAGGGCAAGGCCTTCAAGACGAGGTGTAAGAAGGAAACAATAAGCAAGATGCTTAACACACTTTGGGTGGCTTTACGTTTAATGTTATTACAGGGTGTACCTGCCGACTAAAACAGAGGAGCAAGTCATGCTGAATTCCAAATAAGCAAAGGATACACTGGCGATGCCAAGATGACGCATGCAGAATGGAGACAGAGGAAACCAGACAGCGCCTTCTAGTGGAAAAGTTAGATCCAGCACCAATTAGCAGAAGAAAGACTTTGCACTGTTAATGTGAAAAGGGTGTTTTCAAAATGCAAAGTCTTACCCCCCAGATTTGAAATTTTTGATTTGAAAAAAATTATTGAACCAAAAATCTGCTGCGATTTATTTCTCTGGAGGACAGAATCTCCATCTACACCCCCCCCTTATTTAAATAAATACTTTTCTTTTGCTCTTCTCTGATATTTAAATATGAGACCAGAGACTATATGTGCAATTTACTCTCTGCTCCCACATAAATTACAAATCGTGCAGCTTAATCTGTGACTGTGTGTCTCTGGGTGTCAGTGCGAATTTGGGGCTGAATGTTGGCTTTACAAGTTTGCCGTGTTTGGTCTACAGAAGGAGACATGTGAGGTGGTTACCAGGCCGGGTGCGGTCCTAGCGGGACACAACAGAACACCTCCAGTCAGTGGCTATAGCCCTGTGCAGCAGATGAAGAGGTTTGGGCACACTCACATCTGACACAGAACACAAACAGCTTCACTGCAGAGACGCCGCGCATCTCCCTCCCCACCTCCCCGCACCCACCCCTCCCCACGCTGTGGCCTCACACTTCCCGTCCCTTCAGCTTACGCCCCCAGCGGTGCTGCGTTCTTATTGGCCGAGAGGGCGCCCAATCGGCTCAGGTCACTGCCCGTATGAAAATGAGCAAAGGGCTTCCTGTGCAGGCTACACTGCCGCAGGTTTCAGTTTTCTCAGCCTGAGGGATTTACAACTTATTTGACTGCAGCTTTTATCGAGTCACCTGACTAGGAGCCAAAAGCAGCCTCAGCCAACAGAGCAAGCAAGGCCCTCGCTTGGTGCACAACCGCATTGGGAAAACAGCAGTCAAAAACAAAAAGGGATTTAAACCAGCGCAAGTCTCATTCGAACTGGGCCTGGCCGGTTTTCTATCTGGCACTGAGCTGGGCGTAGCCGGTTAGATTGCGGCACGGAAATGGGGCGTGGCCGCTCAGAACCATCTCACCCTTCCAGCAGGCGGCGGTGTCACTCCTAGGAGAGAAAAACATCTGGACACAAGGAGCCATGAGTTCGATCCCTCCCCGCCCAACCCCCTGCAAAAAACTGACTGGATCTCCAAAACGTGGGGGGGGGGCCCCCCCCCCCCCCGCCGCCCCCGCGGGCGCCCCCCCCGCATGATTACATGACGACGAGATGGCAGCATCACAAACCGAATTCCCAGACCCAAAATACGCAAACATGCAC
>JAODKC010000001.1:11212342-11229398 GCA_026777985.1 Mormyrops attenuatus
CTGCGCACCCCCCCCCCCCACCCCCCCGCCAAAACCCGTCCGGCCCCCCAAAACATCCCCCCCCCCCCCCCCATTTCTCCAGCGCCCCAACACAAACAACAAGCCAAGGACCGTACCACATGGGTGTAAGAATGATTTGCATTGTTCTGCAGAGAGCTATTAGTGGTCAAATGCATTACAAAAAAAAAAACAAAAACATACAAACAAACATTCCCAAAGCGCCACAAATAATAATTTACAGCCATTGAAATCCTGCCACTGCATTGCTGAGAAGAAAAAGCCCTTCGGTGAAGCTTTTTAAGGAGGATGTGGACTTTTCTGGCAGGATCTACGAACGGCCAAGCCAGCATATCAGGCCAAACCGAACTGTGACTTTCCCTGTGCACCAACCATGAACAGCGAGTCTCAGCAACAAGACATCTGAGGTAACCCTTCTCCCTTCACCTGCAACAGGGGGGGCCCCCCATCCCTTTTAACTCCCTCCCTCGCATCTATTTTCCATTATCATTTAATTGATTGGCCAATGTTTTTAACTCATAATAGGCGACTTTTAGCAGGAGCAATTCAGGCTCCCCCAGGACAGCAGAACCTTAATGTTACAAGAGCAGGTTCTTAAGCTGCTCCCCTTATTGACAGAAGATGTGGGGCTAGTGTAACCATAGCATTTCATGAGTTCCCAGACACTGTAGTCTCTGTTCCCATAATGAAGAAAACAGGAAGCCCACAGCTAAGAGCAGGTGAAGGGTGAAAAAGCCATGTTTCTACTAAAACCTCTGTCCAGTCTTACCCTACAGGATGTTCCACCCCCTCACAACATGACATGCCATTCCGGGGCGCCAGCTCTAAACCTCCAGCAGCAGGCCCGCGGTCAGCCCCGGTCACCTGGCTCGGCAGCGCGAGGCAGGTGTGGACAGGGGCGGAGTCCCGGGAGGAAGAGCCTCACCTGCGGCCTCGTTGTAGATGATGTTCTTACACAGCAGGTCGTTGTGACAGAGAACCACAGGTGAGCCCAACACTGACAGGCTCTGCTGCATCCAAACCATCTCTTCCTGGAGCTGCACAGCACTGGGAACTTCCTGTTTGAACCTGGCAGACATTACAGAAAGCGGCTAAACAGAGCATAAGGGTTGCGCAAACTATGCAACTTTCACGATGAACTTTACTCCAGGTCTTCTATGGGGCAACATTCTTCATCAGACCAGAATGAAACAGAAAGGCCCCTGTTTCGCACAACACACCAGCAGATCTGTGCCCTCAATCACCGTACTGTACCTCAGGTTCTTGGCTGGGTCCTCAAAGCGAGTAGGCACCAGGGAGAAATACTTTCCCATCTTCTGCCACAGGTCAGACTTGGGCACCCAGCCGTTGTGGGCGTGGATGGCATGATACTTGGCCATCTGCCTGGCTATCAACCTGAGGGAGGAGAACACCACCACGTCATCACACAGAGCTCATCAAAAGAGCACAGCAGTGCACTGCAGTGTGTGTGTGTGTGTGTGTGTGTGTGTGTGGTCCAGGTATACCTTACCTTGTGGGGACCAAATGTCCCCACAATGTGATGAATACCAGTTTTTTTTTTTTTTTTTTAACTTTATGGGGACCATTTTCCTGGTCCCCATATGGGAAAACTCTATTTTATAAAAATCCGTGACTGCAATGAAAAAACTAATAATGCAAAAACTCTTGTATTTTGTTTGGTTACTTATGGTTAGGGCTGTGTAGGGGTTAAGGTTGTCACTGTTAGCATTAGCATTTTTCCCAAAGAAATGAATGAGCGGACCCCAAAAAGATATGATTACACGATTGTGAATGTGTGTGTGCGCGCGCAGCAGACCACACCTCTGTGTGTCTCTCCAAAGCTTTATAGTATCAGAGCTACACGTGTCAACATGAGTGTGGCCGCAGGTGTTTTTAATTTTTTAATCCATGTGGCAATAAACGTGCACTGATGAGAAGGCAGGCGTGTCTGTACAGGCAGAGTTCTTGGAAAACGTAGCTCACGCTCTACATCAGAGATGCTGGGATATCTTATGCCGATTGCTTACTGCCACCAAGAACGGAGTCGTACCGTGAGCTGGTGGTTTTGCATTGTAAAATATGTAAGCTGTACCCGGACTGTCACGGCCCTGCTTACCAGGGCCAAAAGCGTGACCTAACCGGGCTGGCTGTGTCACCACAATCATTGGTCAAAATGCACAGAGATACCGGTGTTCTGAATCAATATGCATGGGTTATTTGAAGGAAAAAGGGTATATTCTATATATTATTCATTATTTATAGTATTGGGCATCGCAATGTATTGATGCATGCCTGAGACCCTGGAACTTGAAAATTTACAACCACCTACTTAAAATACAATAGAACAGTGAAATGGAATGGGTTCCTAATGCAAATTTACTCAAGCAAATGCTAAATCTGCTAGCGTTTGATGCTAACATTACACTGCCAGACGTTAGTGGACATTAGCACATAGTGAAATATGATGTACATCGTGTGAAATGTAAATAAGTGCGTCTTTGGTTTTATGTGACTGTCGCTCTTCAAACCTGGCAACGCCTTTACTGAGTCCGCATACCTGAAGATGGGTGGGCTGCGGATGTGCTGGGGATCAAGGGCGGTGCCCTGCAGGAACTCGTAGCACAGGCCATTGTTGAAGGTGCAATAGAGGCGAGGGGCGCACCGGTGGGCCTGCAGCACCCGGAAGCTCTTCACCTCATTATCGCGATCCACGAACAGCTCCGTCTTATTGCCATAAATGCGTACCAGGACGACATCTTGCATGACTCCGCCCACGTAGCAGCCAATCAGCTTGTTAGTGATTCCATCGGTGAAAGACTGAACAGGCAAGGAGAGAGCACAAAAAAAATTGCAGAAGAGTTTGGCATTAGTCCAACAGGTGGTGCAGAGCAGAAGCCTTCATATTTTCCTATTTACAGATGCTGCTAACCACTCCTTTAAATCCTCAAACCACAGCAGATAGCTACATTGTAACCCATGGTGGAATGGAGTATTTTTATCTCCTTCATTTGCCTACTTTTACAAGAGGAGAGCAGCTTAATAAATGTTCAGAAACAGGCTGAAACATGGCTGACCTGTTTATTGCAATGTGCCTGCCAGTCACCTTTCCTGCTGGCCATGACATTCTACCTCTACCACTTTCAAAAAAATAAATAAAAAAAACCCTTTACTTTGATTTGATGGAGGACATATACTTCCTTTTAAACATTTGCCTTCCACCTGCCTGTGCATCTTGATCTAGACGGTTTTTCACAAAAACATCCCACATGAAGTTACGTGGTAGCACCCACTAAACACATTCTTCAGCATATCGCTGGGATCAGCTGTAGATTTAAACTCCACATCCAGCCACAGTCATGGCAAATCCCACAGGCTTGTTTGGATGAGAACTAAGAGGGCAGTGTATTAACCCCCCCTCACAGGACAAGAATTTTATTGACAGGAAACAGTACATTTTTGAGAGGGCAGGAATTCCAGCCCTAATCGCCATATAGAGCGTGCTACTACAGTACGCAAAAATCAACCATCTAGGAATGTTATTCTGTGGGTGCCAACGACTCACGACGTGCTGATTCTGCCCATTACTCTCATCTTTGACAAATGTGCCATAGGGCAGGAACGGGCTCTGGCAGGCAACAGCGAAGAGTCACGTGACTGGCACAGTCATGAGGCTCAAGGCCGCATTCGGAGGATATCAGAACGCTGGCGAGTCGGGCCTGAACCCGCAGAGACTATGGCAGCCAAACTGCGAGAGTAGCAGCATCCAGGTCATGGCACAGGAAATGGCTTCGCACATCACCTTTAACAGGCTTGTGCTTAATTTCCCAGATTAACCACGTCATTGCCAAGCCCTCAGTAATACGAGCCATTGTCATTTTCAGTGCGTCACTAAGCACAATGCAAAGCGCCTTCACTCAGGTCATGTGATAAGTGCAAGGCTGTACTGCAGAGTGATACAAAGCTGTCACTTCCTAAAGTATGCAGACTCAGAATTTGGCTGGGAAGAACAGACCCCACACGTTGCGTTGTCATTGGCTGCCCTGGAGACTGCATAACTCCTAACCACATGACAGAAATAAGCAATTAAGGCTTTTTTTGTTGTTGTCTTGGAGGTTTGACTGCTACTCGGGTCATGAGATCAGACACGGTTCAATGGGACTCTAAACAGAAATACTGACCCCCGCGTTCAGAAAAGGGCATTTCAGGCATTCAGGTTAAACCTGTCGGGAGCTGGTGTTGCTTTTCGCCACTCCCACAACGTTAAATCCAGCTTACGCCTTCAATATCATACAACCGTACACAGGGATAACACTATTACCAGATTAAAGCTGCGCTGGTAATCGCTGTGCTCATTTAAAAAAAAAAAAAAAAAAAAGTACGGCTCCCGAAAAATTCTTGCCAACTAGGTAAAAATGCAGATTAAATTTTGGTCTTAAATATGGTTTTATGTACTTGAACTCTCCAGGTGTTTGGCAAACTAAGGGTAAACTAGTTGTACTCAGTTTAAACATACTCACAGTAAACACTTCCCTTACTTTACATCTGCAAACTCACTAGACACCAGCAAAGTTCACATGAGAAGCACCACAGCAGAACATGAAAGGAGGCCAAATTAACCGTCTTATTCAGTTAACTCCTTACCAATTATATTTAATGGCATGGACCTGACACCCCTATTGTGTAAGACCTGTATGAAAGACAAGCGCGATGTCCCAACCCCTCCATAAATTACCACAAACCGCCCGTAAAGTGACCTCCAACATAAATCATGACACAGCAACAGGCTGTAGCCACGCCGGAGCCTCATCCCCACAAGCATACCTGCGACACTAAGATGCATCCAGCTGCCACACAATCAGCGCACACACAGCGCATCTCCGACCTCAATTCACCCGACATACCCCTGCTACGAGTTTAGCCGAGCCATGTTCGCTTTCAAAATGTAAAAATATATTAACACGAGTTTAACACTTTTCAGGCTTTGCACCTGTTTAAAAGATCCCCCGCGGGAGTGTATCTGATAACCTCCCCCTCCCAATACTGACCTACTTCAATACTCTAGCGCTCCTTTAAAACTACATTATTATAAATCATAAACATAATTTAAAACATTTTCATGACAAACTATTGACTTATACTTGAATTTTCGCATATAATGCGAAGAAAAGCCACTGAAGTATTTTTTTTCCGGTTCCCTTCTCGGGCTCTCGCCCACTGCGACGCATACGTGACTGGAGGGATGAGCTGACGACATTTTCAAGTGAAACGACATATCCCATACAGACAAGTGTACAGCGGCTCGACAAAACGTCTAATCAATAAACAAACTGGGTGATTCATTCTAAAATACTAAGAGGAGGAAATTGGCATTTGTGCGTCGCGTATTCGACGGCCCCCATCTTCGGTACCCAGGCAGCCGGATTAGTTGCGTCGACACGGGCCTACTATCCTCTTCCTTCAACTGACGCAGCCCCGAAAAAATGTACTCGACACAATGCCTTCCTCTAAAGCACGTAGCTGCGAAACAATTTCTGTCAGAAACGACGCTCCGGCTCCTTTTTCACCTTAGGCAGCAGAGTGAGAGATGTGTGGAGGAGAATAATTAACGTTCACTACCTTCATTTTGACCTCTGACGGTTTCCAACTGGGTCTCAGTTCCTTGATCAGTTTCAGCGCCCCTGCTCTGAAATCCTGCTCGTCTACAGTGACATCTAATTTGGGGACAGCAGGAGCTCCTTCTGGGACGTGGATATAGTTAGCCATTGCTAGAAAGTAAAAAAAAAAATGACTGTTTTCGGCGAGAAAGAGTTGCTAGCGATCGCAAGTGCGTTTCAATGAACCGGGAGTCCTGAGGAAAGCCGTTGAGTACGCGCCTCTTACGAGCAGTAGCTACACCTCCTGGAAAATTCCACCCCTGTATAAAACACCGCCGCGGTGCATGCCGGTCCTCCGTGACTCACCGCATCAGGCGAGGCGTTGCCCGCCACGAAAAGAATGCGCATTTGTGACATCATTCTTCATTCTTATTTTTATTTCTTTATCCCCTTATCTAGTTATTATTAAAATTCAAGTTTCCTAATTTTCAGTTTTTATATAGTTTTTGCCAATGTTGTCCGCATATTTTTTCATATAGGGAAACCATTTATCCTGAAACTGCACATGATTAAGTCGCCAGTTTGTCGTAGTTCACCATTACACTGAGTACCAAAGGTTTGAGCAAACTTACTGTGAATTTTGTAGTGTGAATTGAATTTCTGATTTTTGTTTCTATTACAGAATTCCCTTGCAAATTCTTACTTCCAAGAATGTCTAGATTCGTTTTAGGATTAAACTTAATAAAAACTTATACATATGAATTGTTGTTGTTGGGTCGGTTGCATCCAGAGTCAGGGGCAATTATTTTTTATTTCTAGGAGATATTCACTATACATTATCATGAGTAAATGAATGGCAGTAACAGTATTTGAGAACTTTTCTTTCCGCGTTGCCTTGTTCCACACCACTGTCCGTGTTTCCACACGGACCGGTACGGCGTGCCCCATTTCCGGTCGGTGCGGCATTGTTGTCCTCACCGAACTTCCTGTCAAATCGGTGTAGTTCCTTATCACCCAATTTCGGCCCCCACACAAGTTGCATTTATTGTAGCTAGTGGCATATCGCTTTGTTGGGGGATTGAAGTTGTTCGACCCCGTTTCGGGGATACGGCTCTATCGGTTCAGCTTTATTTTCTTCCTCCTCTCGGGTTTGTAGAGCCTCGAAGGGTGGTGAGTTTACCTGGCGAGTTTGCGTTAAATCAGTGACAGGCGCGTGTGTGAATTGTGGCGTCCTACTCGCAAACTAATCTATAATATTATAACATTTTTACTATTAATATAATCTAACACCATATAATCGAGTAGGCTGTATATTTTAATTAATCTGATCTCTGTTTTTTATTTCCATTTGTTACACACCGTAGGCCACAGTCACTATCCATTTTTCCCTCGTTTCTCGTCATCCGGCCCTGATCGTGTTTCTGTAGGATTATGGCTATGAGGCAGACTCCGCTTACATGTTCAGGACACACCCGACCAGTGGTGGATTTGGCGTTCAGCGGAATAACTCCTTATGGATATTTCCTGATAAGCGCTTGTAAAGGTATGCCACCATAACGTCGCAGTGGCCTTAATGAGCTAGTAACTGTTGTCACGGTCTTGCTTTGGTCTTGAAGATCAGGGGATTACAGTCTCATGTGTATTGATAGCTCTCTCCTTTGATTTTTGGAAGCATTTCAGTAACATTAGCCTCTACTCCTACTTCTCTGTTGTTTCTCCCTAGATGGCAAACCCATGTTGCGCCAGGGGGACACAGGGGACTGGATCGGGACGTTCCTGGGTCACAAGGGTGCTGTTTGGGGGGCCACTTTAAATAAGGAGGCCACGAAGGCAGCTACTGCAGCTGCAGATTTTACAGCGTGAGAATACAACTCCCTCCACCGTCCAAAACAAGCAAATTATTTTTTATATAATATGTAAATTGTGTAACATTGTTACATCTAAATACAGCTGTTGTTTAATAATATACCCCCTTTATAATAATCCATGTGTCCCTGGTACAGTACAGTTACAGTTTAGCTATTACTTGATTCTGTAACTAAAGTCACTTACACATAGAGCTGGGCAATGTGGACCAGAAACAATATCTCGGTATTTTTAGACAGAGGTACACGATATTTCTATGAAGTGTTCTAAATGTTCAGTTTTAAATCAAAACCACATGTGAGATATAACAATGATTCTTCACCTTTCCTCTCCATCAAATTCCCCATGAGACACTTAAGTGAGTGGTTTCATTTTAGCTGTGAATGCTGGGATTCTGAGCGACGTCCCAAACCGGGAAGGAGGATTTTAACATGCGATAAAAGTATATCGATATAAACTGTATTGTGTCATCCTGTATCTAATTTTGAAAATATATCAATATAGCACCCAGCCCTACGTACACCTAGTCAATGCCTTCCTTCCTCACCAGTTTGCATAAGCAAGATGCGTGCAGTATGTGTGTTAAGTTGACCTCTCTCGCTCTTTGACGCAGTAAGGTGTGGGACGCTGTGACCGGGGATGAAACCCTTACACTGGCGCACAAGCACATTGTTAAGTCTGTCCACTTTACTCAGGTAGGCTGCGGGATCGGTCAGCTCGTTTTAGGATGTGCCCGGTGACTGACTTTGTTTACGTTCTTACGTGCGGCCTGTGTGACATGAGTTTCCTCCCTTTTCCGGGACTACAAACAGACATGCTGTTTTTCTCTGCACTCAGGATAGTAACCACCTGTTGACGGGGGGAAATGATAAAGTGTTACGCATCTTTGACCTCAGCAAACCTGAAGCTGGTAGGCCCTACTCATTTGCTTAACTACCATGTTTTTTTGTTTGTGTGGGAGTGTGGGTCTGTACGTGACTATTGTGTGTTTGGTTTCCGTTAGATCCCCAGGAGATTGCGGGACACACCTCTGCCATTAAGAAAGCTCTGTGGTGCAACAATGACAAGCAGATCCTCTCAGCTGCGGAGGACAAAACTGTGCGGTGAGCTTCTGTCCTCCCTAGGACGTATTGGGGACGTCCTGCCCCTGTGCCAAGCACAAGTGTGTGACTAGCAGCAGCAGCGGTGCATAACTGTACATACAGACGACCTGACAGTGATTGAAGGAATAACATTAGCCTGAAGCTAATGAGGGGCAAGGGACAGCAAGGTTGCTGGGTGAAGTTCCAGAGCAAACGTCTAATGTCCCATTGACCAAGGTGCATAACTTAAACCTAAATATGTTGGTTTATATGTTTGTTAAACAGCCAGAAAAATATCAAGGAAGCTTAAAAAAACGAGCAGACTGAAGAAACCTGCCATTATTTTGAATAGACCTACTAGAGCAGTGTTTTCCAACCCGCTCCTTGGGGATCCTCATACAGTCCACATTTTTGCTTTCTCCCAGCCAATTAAGAACTCTGAATACCTGGCACAGATATGTTTTGGTAGGTGGGAGAAAGCAAAAATGTGGACTGTCTGAGGGTTCCCAAGGACTGGATTGGGCAACACTGTACAACAAAATGGCACCTCTGAAAGGTATTTTCAAGCTTTTTTGGAAATTACGGGGGGCCTTGTAACTCGTGTGTGATTGATGTGTTCCTGCCATGTTGTGCCCACAGCCTGTGGGACAGGAGCAGTATGGAGACAGTGAAAACCCTTGCCTTTGACGTAGCTGTCAGCAGCATGGAGTATATCGCAGATGGAGAGATCCTGGTCATCACTTATGGGAAAACCATTGCGTTCTACGATGCACTTAGGTATGGAGGAGGAGCGACATCCGCTATGCTAGTTTGGCAGGGCTTGCTGAGTGTGTCATTTACGAAGGCAATAGATCAAAGGGTGAAACTCTTTGCCCTCAGTTTGATGTAGCAGCTCTGCACAGCTATGGGAGGGTTGTGACCCTCTGCTGCTTGTTTAAACAGCCTTGACTTGATCAAGACTGTGGATGCCCCAACGTCCATCCACTCTGCCTCCCTGCATCCCGAGAAGGATTTCTTCGTGGCCGGTGGCGACGACTTCAAGCTCTACAAATATGACTACAGCACCAAGGAGGAGCTCGGTGAGTATCTTGTCCTGACCGGGTGCATCTGAGCGCAGTGTCACTTCTGGTGCGTGTCCAAATGGGTTTCCTGGGCTAGAGGTTCACACTCTGTTACTGAGGAGGATAAGCAAAAAGTGAACGGTTGGAACATGACCAACAAACATGGCAGCGTAGACAGGATCACCACAGGTAACCAAAATGGGAGCTCTTCAGTAGAGGTTAAATTACCCTTACACCAGCTAACACACACTGTCACAGACTTCCTAAAGGATGTATTTTCATTACATGTATTATTAACTCTGTAAGATTATCAAGAAGGCATTTTGGCTTAGACATATCAGTTCATCATGGAACAGAACTTTCAATACCAGACTAGGAGATTAAATGTCTATTATTATAATGTCTGTTTTGAAACCATTGAAGAGATATTAATGTACGTAATGTATTCATATTTTCTAGTTTCCCTTATAGCGCCAGAAGGGTGTTGTTTGAGTCTCCTCGTAGCCTGGTCTGTTGCATGCATTAAATTTTCAGCATCTTGAACAAAAAAATCACTTTGGTTTTGTAGAATTTTTGAGCCATAAAATACTACTAAGGAATTAAGTATGAGTATTACCGAATACATATAATTTAAAAAGTTGTGCATAAATTCTGAATTGATTTGGAAAAAACATATTGACATGCTCTTTACTATAGAGTACAATAAATTGAGAACAATGCGGATATTGTTGATCTCACTAAGATTACAGATTATGATTTTCATCCAAAGCAATGTTCAAGTGATTATCCAAGAGTGGGGTTAGTCTGCATCCCTGAATCAGGTGAGGTTAAGGGCCTTGCTCAAGGACCCAAGGGTGATATGTTTACTCTGTGAGCCACTGGATTTGAACCCCTGACCTTTCAGACACAGGTATAGTCACAGTATGTGACGCTTTGGTGAAAGGTCAGGGACTAGTTTGACTTCAGATGTTAAAAAACAGTTTCTTTGGTCGTGAATTTGTCATTATAGCCAGAACTGAGTTTTGGGGGGGGGAGACACATTCAACTTTTCCTATGAGAAGATCCACCATGGCACACAAATTGATGGTAAAATGTTCTTTCATTTTGAATAACATGACATTCTTATAACAGTGATATAGTATATACTGTGTACACTATATTGCCAAAAGTCTTGGGACACCTGCCTTTACACACACAAACTTTAATGACATCTCATTCTTAATACATAGGCTTTCATATGGAGTAGTACATGGAGTTGTATGTCCATGTCCTTATGGACCTTGCTTTGTGCATTGGTGCACAGTCATGTTGGATCAGGAAGGGGCCATCCCCAAACTGTTCCCACTAAGTTGGGGGCATGAAATTGTCCAAAATGGCTTTCAATGCTGCAGCATTAAGAGTTCCTTTCACTGGAACTAAGGGGCCAAACCCTACACTTGGCACAAGGAAGTCGGGCAAGTACCGTTCTCCTGGCAACTGCCAAACCCAGACTCGTCCATCAGATTGCCAGACAGAAGCGTGATTCGTCACTCCAGAGAACACGTCTCCACTGCTCTAGAGTCCAGTGGCAGCGTGCTTTACACCACTGCATCCGACGTTTTGCATTGCACTTGGTGATGTAAGGCTTGGATGCAGCTGCTCGGCCATGGAAACCCATTCCATGAAGTTCTTTACACACTGTTCTTGAGTTAATTTGAAGGCCACATGAAGTTTGGAGGTCTGTAAGTATCGACACTGCATACAGTTGGCGACTTCTGCACACTGTGCGCCTCAGCATGCGTTGTCCCTGCTCTGTGATTTTATGTGGCCTCCCACTTTGTGGCTGAGTGGCTGTTGTTCCCAATTGCTTCCACTTTGTTATAATACCACTAACAGTTGAGTGTGGAATATTTAGCAGGGAGGAAATTTCACAAATGAAGAAGAAGTAGATTGTTCTATATCATTATCTGGCTTCAGGTAAATGAGGTAGCTTGTCACCTGACTTCACCCTGCCCACCATCCCTTGTCTTGTTCATAGATATGTGCCCCATCAGCATAGGAATGGGGGGGGTGAATTTTGTATTTTATATGATCTTCTCAAGCAGAGGAATGCAGAGTGGTATTATTACTGGTCCCAGAGCTGATCCATAACCACAAATATGTGCAATAGAGTCAAGATCTCTGAATGTAATGACAAGGAAAACCTTGTACGAACGGGTCCAGGCAGGCAAATGTTTGTGAATGTTTAACCACAGCAAGTGGTTGCTAGGTCTGATTGTTACAGCTTTTAAAGAGGCGGCATAATGCCACTGTATCCTATGATTTAGTCTTTGCCGTTAGCAGGGTTCAAGTTAGCTTTTCTCACATTATTAATAAACCTCAGAATTGTGGGGTACGTTCTGCTGAGGGTTTTCAGAATGAATGGTGACATCAGAAAGCAGGTCAACACAGTCAAAGTGACAGCTGTGGTTCTCTTGCTTCACAAATTGAAGAGGATTTTAATGTATCGTCCTTATCCACCACTGTGGAGCAAGTACTTATTGATCTGGTCTGTGAAATCAGTGATTTCTGCGGAGGTCCACCCGTGTCTTGAGAAGCAGGATTTCTGCAAAAAGGGGCGTGGCACGATACAGGAATGTTTTCTGTAGCTGAAAAACCAGATTTACGTGAGCGAAGAAAGCTCATATTTAGACCGTAATGTCGTTTCATAAAGGGAGTACAATAAGTGGCCATTTCAGAAACCTCATGTTATGATTTTGAATCATTTTTAAATGCTGTTGTATAACATGTTACGAGTCCCTAATGATATGAGTGTTATTCTGGGTCTGTATTCTGGCTCCGATTCTGTCCTGAAAGACTGTTTAAAAATGTGGGTGGGGGAGAGTTGACCAATCATGGAGATCCCAGGTTAGCATTAGAAATTAACTTGGGGCGGGGGGGGAGTTTTCAAGCGTGAGATTGTAGACTTGGCCGGGGTAGTGGGTGGGGCGGTAGGCAATGCCAGATATTAAACAAAGCCAGTGCCTCTGGAAGCACACCAAGTCTCCCGGCACTGCGGCCTCCGTAGTTCAACTCCTCTCCATAGCATCGTTAAGGAATCAGGCGCGTAGACTCACTTCTCCAAGGTTTTCTCATTTGCTAAACATGAACACAACGTGTTCCCCATGATGCTCCAGAAAACAGCGATTTGTTACCAATAACCGCCATGGCGGATGGCCAGTGTGAAGCGGACTAAAGTAAATAAATCAGGTCATTGTTTGGCAGGGGGGGGCATAATGTTAATGATGAACCAAAATGAACAGCAACTGAAACATCAGTCAGGTCTGCAGTTTCCATTGCTATGCTGAGTCACACGTATGCTGGACATTTTCAAAAGCCGATCCTCTCTGGGAATTTGGGGGGGATCTTGTTTGACCCTCAGCCCCCCCCCCCCATTGCTCCCTCTGGTTGTCTGTGGTGCTATTAGCCCAGGCATCACTATGATTAACCGAGAGGCTCCTCATCCTCCATAGACGTGGTAGAAAACACCGGGACTGGTCCTTTTCCAACAGAGTCGTACAAGGGCCACTTTGGGCCGGTGCACTGCGTGCGGTTCAGCCCAGATGGCGAGCTGTACGCCAGCGGCTCTGAGGACGGTACCCTGCGGCTGTGGCAGACTGCGGTGGGCAAGACCTACGGGCTCTGGAAGTGCGTCCTCCCAGGTGAGTCCCCGCACCGCGAGGTTTGTTTGGTACATACCGGGCAACTTTACTGTGGATGTAGACGGTAAATAGTAAGATGCTTGTGTGCGGGTGTTTGTGAGTGTTACGTAAAGAGAAACTGAGGCATGTGGGTGTCCAACTTGCCCTGAGACAAATTGCTTGTATTTTTATTCACGAGGGACAAACACGGGTTGGGTTTATTAGAGGAAAGTGTTTGGACAGAATGAGACGTACCTTTTTTTACTTTGGCTGGGAATTCACCATATCTCCTGGTTTCGGATCCACAGAAGAGCTGGTCTCGGAGAACTCCGACACGCTGTACTGCCCCGCCACTGAGATCAAGGCCTGACCCCCTGCCCCCTCCACCCCCATCCCCAACACCCTGCCAGTCGCATGCCGAGGACAGAGAGGAGGTGGAGAGGAAAGCGTGTGAGCCAGGGGGGGGAAAGGAGGGAGGGCCTGGTGAAGAAGAAAAAAGAAAGAAATGGCACCATCCTCAGAAAAATACGAGGCCGTTCCTCCTCGTCGGGGACCGAATTTGTGTTGAGCTCACCTGGGAGTCTGCGTACCGCTGAAAACACTACGTACGACACACACACACACGGTCACAGCGGCACGCTCCACGACAGTCTGCACCGGAGGAAAGTAGTAGACCTGTGAGCGTAACGCTGATACAGCTGCCTACTTTTTTTTTTTTGGGTGAGGTCAAATCTGAATCTTTCTCCTACGATCGGTCTGTCCCCTGCACTCGATGGGCCCCGTTGCCTCTCGTCTTGTCGTATTTGGAAAACTTATCCGGCCATAGAAGAGCTTTGTGATGTTTTTGTTTTATTGAGAAGTTTACTAGGAAATTTACTTAAATGGGCACAAAATGCAGGATTAGTTTTGGTTCTTAGCTACCCTGTCCCCCCACCCCCCCCCATTTCCTTTAAAAAAAAAAAAACAAACAAAAAAAAATAGCCTATGTTGCCATTGCAGTTGGATTTGCTTCTTAAAATATCGTTACCTGCATTCCTCTGTTCGTCTGTGACTTTCGTTTCCGCACAACCCCCCGCCCCTGCAAGTCTGACCGTCACGTTTAGCCGAACCGGTGACTGGCGGAGCTCTGCGCCCGGTGTTTCCCAGAGCGCACTGCGCCGTCTCTTCTGTGAGGTGTGCCTTTCGCCATTTTACTGGAATACCACTGAATAAAAATGTCAATGACTGTAGTCGGGCGTCGTTCATTAATGATGCATCCTTTCACACTTGCTACAAAACATTCTTGAGTGTTGTATTTTTTTCCCATGATGCATGTGAATTAAGGGGGGCTCAGAAAAAAAACCAGGTCATACACACCTGATAATTTATTGCTGCAAGTCCATATTTCACCCCACACACACACACACATGAACATTTCTTCACACAGCCAAACATTGCCCAAACTTTCAGGCCTGTAGCCCTTACATCCAATCCCACAGGTGTGTGACCTTCTGATTAGTTGCTGTTTAGAACAATTTTTTTATTTATTTTTTTTTGCAAACCAGGACACCCGTGAAAGCCGAGCGGGAAAAGCCCTTTGGGGGTGTTTGATAGTCTTGTTTCGCAGGTGTAAATTTATGTTGCCCTGGCCACCTTCCAACAGGGAGCTGGTGTGCACCTGTAAAAACTGTGCTAACTCAAAGTTAAATACTGTATAACCTGGGAGAATCAGGGCGGGGCGACACCCTCCCTTCTGTGACACTACTCCCCTCCCACCAGTCAGCCACCGCGCACTTTCACCCAGGCTCACCACGGGTGCTCCAGGAAGCTGGTGTTAGTGATAAGGCACTTTGCTATAGTCGTGAGTCACTAAATGAAGGGCACCATAATGAGCGCCGATCATCCACAAAAGGGAAGAGGAATGGGAGAGATAAACGAAAAGCCCTTCTCTTCTGAAAGCACAGAGGTGAAGCTGCATGAACATCACCCCCATCCACATCATGCGTATTCTGCCCCTGGGGGGGGCGGGTGAGGGGAGGTGGGGGTCCGGAGATTAAGGCTGAGAGACTCAGGCTCTCGCCACTCAGTAGTTGGTCCTGAGTCGCTTGTTCTCCTCTTTGAGACGCTCGATCTCCTCCACCAGCGAGTCGGTCACGGAGTATTTCTCGATCAGGCTGTGGATCTCGTTCTGAAAGAAATTCAGAATCGCCCCCCCCCCCCACGGGTAAGTCACAGCCGATCAGCGAGGATGGCTATCCCTGGAAGCAAACAGAGGGGGGCCTCACCAGCTGGATGTAGAATTGTCTGATCATCTCCACCTGCAAGTTCACAATGTCCCTGTGGCAGGCGTCCCTGGAATGTGGGCAGGGTGGGGCGTGAGTTCATTTACATGGATGTATTGGTGGTGACTTTGGGGGTGGGGAGTGGGTGGAGACTCACCTGAAGTCCTCCAGAGCCTCGTGGATCATATTGCGGATGAAATGCACCTGCAGGGCCGAGAGTGGAGCCCCGCCCCCCTCGTCAGCAACGCTCTCCGCGATTCGCTCAGTGAGAGAGGAGGCCACAGCCTCCACACCTGCCATACACACACACACACACACGCGCACCACGTCGTTGAGTCTGATGCGTTCCCCCACCCCCCTCTTAAATCCTCACTGTGCACCAAACAAAAAGCTTTCACACTATACTAGGGAGTGCCTCAAGTATTAATGCTTCAGGCAAATTACCAGGCAGCCTCTGGTATGCATGTGGGGCCACCAGGGGGGACTCACCTGGCGGCTTGCGTGCAGCAGCTGGGGTGGCCCCGTTGACAGGCGTGTCGAAGCGGAGCGGGGCCACGCCGTCCCTTCCACTCCTTAGGGCGGCGTCAGGAGTACGTGCTGAGGGGCCCGTGCTGCTGGGCACAGCCTGCGAGTCTAGCTCCAACATCAGGCCGGCACTCGGGTCTTTATCCTCCTGTAAAAAAAAAAAAAAAAAAAGTGAACGGCCCCACCAAAGATTTAGGCCACATTACGTGTGCGATAATCCTTCTCAATCTGCATTCAGACAGGTTTTAGAGCAGGGCTGTCCCAGTTTATGAAGGCAGAGTCCCACAGGTTTCATTATTATCACTAACAACCAGAAGAGACACTTATGTTCAGCCTATTGCTTGAACTGGGCGGCTCGGTGACCGGGTGCAACAGAAAAGAATCAGAAGGACCACGGCTATTCAGTGGGGTAACTCAATAACCCCGTTTGGGAAGAAGCATCATAATAGGCACCTGACTGGGGGCTGAAACACCAGGGCTAAGGTTTTGCCTCAAAGTCACTCCGCAGCTCTGAAGGACAACGGCTGTCCACCACCGACACGTTTAAATCCCCAGCCTGTAGGACCCAATGGCCCACCCTTATGGCTGAATGTAAAAAGGCATCGTTGACATTCCCCACTGACCGTTCGAGATTCCTTTATCTGTGGCGGTGCCAGAGGTGAGATTTTCTCCTCCATGATTGGAGGAGGGGTCTGGAACACGGAACTGGGTCCGATGCTCCCTGGTGTGCCCAGAGGGGTCCTGCGGGGGTCAGTGATTCTGGCGTACTGTGACAGGAAGTCCAACTCTGCACGCACACGAAAGCATAAAAAGCACATTATCACAGACAGTAGCAACAGAGGCCCACCCTAATTTCCATCTGAGGATCAAAGTAACTGTGCTCTCTCTCTTTCTCTCTCTCAACATTATAGTATTCCTGTCTTCAAGCGTCATCTGAAGACACACCTCTTCAAGGAGTACCTTGGAGACTAATACCACCCTTACTGTCCA
>JAODKC010000001.1:11229498-11244757 GCA_026777985.1 Mormyrops attenuatus
CAGTCATAGACTACTAAGCACTTGTTGTAAGTCGCTCTGGAAAAGAGCGTCTGCTAAATGCGGTAAATGTAAATGTATATACACACCATCTTTCTTCTTTCCACTTGAAGGGTCTACACTCAACCTGAGGGCCTTGTAGTCTGGAAATTAAGCATTATGGGGTCAGAACCAAGAGAAAAGAAACTGTAGGGACTAAGACACAGGAGGACGGCGTCTTCATTCCAGAGCCGAAAGAAGCAGACGGCTGGCCTCACCCTCTCGCACTGGCGAGAAGATGTCCAGGCTGTTCCGGCCGACGCTGTTAAACCTGTCCATGCTGGGGAGTCGGTCCCCACCTTGCTGGTCCTCGTCTTCCTTGCGGAGCATGACATCCATGCTGCCACCTGCAGGAAGAGGAGGCACACATCAAGCTGCAAGTCACCTCCTAAATAGGCAGGTTAGGGGAGGCTGATTATAAACATGAATGGATAGTCGGCTTGCAGCATTCCAACGACTCACGCTGAAAAACAAGACGATCTACAACAGTGCGTGTGAGTGCTGACTAATGCATGATGGGATAGGTGAGTCACTGACTGTAGGAGTAAGCGATTACCCACAACAAGACAGGCAAATCCCAGGGCCAGCTCTATTACTAAATAAATCTAAATAACTCACGATTCATGTGGCCTAAAGGGAACTTTTTCAAAAGGAGTGACAATGGACTAGTGCAGTGTTTCCAAATCCAGTCTTCGGGGATCCACAGATGGTGCACGTTTTTGCTCCCTCTGAACTCCCTGCCAGACAGTCAGTGGGTCCCCAAGGATTGGATTGGGAAACACTGGACAAGAGGATGGGATGGACGTATGATACAGATTACAGTGTATGAAGCATATCTACTTGGTGTTAGACCTGCTTTCTCTGCCATGTGCTGGTCAGACACGGCTTGGGGGCCATGTTGGGTCACCGTGGATGTGGGGAACGTTGACACTGCACTAGAGGGGCTAAGGACAGGCGTGGGATCAGGTCCAGCAGTATCCTCCAGTTTTACCGATGTCCTCTTGCTGGGTACAGTGGAGGACGTCTTACTGGATCCCACTTTGCTCGACTGTGGAGAAACAGATTCAGATGAAACACCAGCCTTTCGATTCTTCTAAAAACCACTGACTTTAGCTCAGGAGGGAGACCTGGTTTCATGTTTACAGACAGGATGAGAGGCTGCCAAGGTCAATGCTAGAGGTAGACACACCCGAACTTTGGTCATGTGACACGTACAGCAGGCTGGGACAGTATAGGTGAACAGCACCTCTATGTGGAGGAAATGAAGAAGTGCCGGGCCTGGACTATGGGAAAACTGGCGACTCTTTTCGTATAGCGAGATAAGACGCTCAAAAATAAATGAAAGACCAACACTGTGTCTGCACAGGCTGGCTTGACCACCTCAGGCTACCAAAACAGCTTCAGGACACAATGCCATGGGTTACACAAGAGCCTGGTTCGCAGCTGCAATAGCAAGACACCATTCTTACATGGCAGTTCTCACACAGCCTCGGGGAGACCTGAGCTGGAGGCATTTCTCCAGAATCTCCCATAATTCATCAGCTGGCTCGAGGCGCTCACTAGAAGGACCAGGAAGTGACCATTCATACCCTGTGAAAGATTCCAGTCCAATCAGAACAGCAATATTTTGGCACAGGATAAAAACGAGTACTCATAGTTGCTTTATATTCAGTGGCATTATCTTACTCTCTAAGGAGCTGAATGGGCAGTAACTATGCCAGGAATGCATCCACACACCATAATGGACCAAAATAAATGACTCAGAAGTCCTCGTCGAGGTGAGAGTGAATGTCTCACCTGTTCATATAACTTCTTTCCATCTGCTCATTAGACAACTCTTTGTTCATTGCACCATTTTACTAGCCAAAAGTGCACTGAAACCCAACCTGGGCATCCCCTTTCTGGAAAGTTCATAGGTACCAGAGCTCACTGAACCCGTATGGTCATGCCTAACTGATGCAATCTTTCTATCAGATTTACATGCTAGCAATATCTTGATCACTGTTAATGATAATTTAGTAGCAATCAGAGTGGTCATCACACTGAAGACACTGCCAAACATGCCCTAACACTCAATCCCCTGGCAATGTCATAGAGATTCCTTCAAGGCAATGGCAACCAACAGCCTAGCATTTTTATACATGACCCTAAGGGTGATCGGCATTCTCTGGCATTTCCTGGTGCATTGGCTTCATGACACCAAGGCCACGAGATCTTAAAATAAAGCCTTGATCTCCACAATGATTTCCTGCATCATTAATATGGCAGGCTGTAGCTTGGAAGGTCAACAGACAACCGTAGCAGATCACATTGGACCACAACTCAGCATTATCTGCCTACCTTATGCTGGAATCCAGATGACCCTGGAGCCCCAGAAGTTTGCACCTCTCCTTTGAGTTTTTATGCTTGCACAGTGTGTCCTGCGTGTTTAGTCATGTATATGTAAAATACTTTGGGGTAGGTGTATTAGGAAGGATGCTTTTTAAAACAAAGGTTTCCAGGTTTCCTTTCATGGTAGGTAGGCGGTAGTGATTGTCAAAATGATGTATCATGAACCATTTGCTGGATTTTTTGATCCCATTAGATGGTGCTCTTGATTTGCGTTGGAGCATGCTTTGTGCCCATTTTTGAACAGAGTCTGCCATCTAGTGGAGTCAAAAAATATAGCAAATGGTTCATGAAGTGTCATTTTGTCCATTATTAGTAGGTGGTCCTACCTTGGTATGACGTGAATGGATGTGCTGGAAGCTGAGGCAGGTGACAGAGGTCTTATGCGCGATGGCCATGTTCACAGGTGCACTGAGGTTCCGGAGGTCATACAGATACACTTTTCCCTGAGTGGAGCCCACAGCAAGCCCCGCTCCGTCTGGCGTGAAGTCAATGGCCGTCAAAGGGGACTCTGCCCGCATGCTTCGCAAAACCCTGCAGGCATACCAAGTCATGTGACTGTAGGCAGCCAATTACAGAACACAACCAGTCTTCTACTTCCATAGATAGGAAGTAGAGCCAAAATCACCCAAACACTTGGAGAATGGACCTTCCTTCTTCCTGCCTTCGATGCCTGTATTCGCTGAGCTCTTCCAGCCCTTTTGAAAAATTACAGTATGAAGAGGATCTGCTGAATCCTTCACTTATATCCATCAAGCTCATGCTCGCCATTACTTCAGCTCGTGCTGATTAACTTCCACACACCAAGACACCCAAGAACCAGGAATGAAGACCCCCAGCCTTACATCTTGCTGGAGGTGTCGTAACAGATGATTTTCTTGTCCAGGCCCACAGTGACAAAGAGGAGGTCGCTGGTGGGTGAGAAGGCGAGCCCGGAGGCAGGGGCCTTGTGTTTCTCCGGGAATGAGTGCAGCTCCTTCTGTGTGTTGGCATCCCACAACACAACCACGCCACTGTCTGACACAGTGCCCAAAAGTGACCGCTTCACAAACGAGTACTTCAGGTCATGGATGGGCTGCAGGGAGAGATTTAAAAGCCCTGATTCCAGGTAGCTGACTTTGTGCTCTGAAGACTGGGCCATGAAGTATTTGTAGGTGTTCAACTACAGCAGGGCTTTTCAACTCACAGTCCTCAAGGGCTGAGCACTGCTGATTTTCCAGCCTTCCATTACCTGTGAGCCAGGTGTGAAGCCCCTCTGGCCAATCAGAATCCGTAATTATTAAACTAACCACTGGGAGAACTGAAAACACGGCCTGGATTTGGAATCGAGGGCCAGATTTGAATAGGGGGGAACTAGAGATTAGGAATGATTTACGCTCCTGCTCTACCTGAGTCTGCTTATGATGGATTTGGGGTTGATGCCCATGTGGAGTTTGACAAAGGTCAGGTTCTTCTGGCTCGGGATGGAGGTGTGGAGAATTCTCACCTGTATAGTGCCATGACCGAAGGGCTTGCTGGACAGGTTGGTGGTGATGCTGTGCAGGACAATATCGCCGCTGGTGGATCCGGAGGCTATGTAGTTGTCATTGCCATTGAAGGACACACAGGTCACTTCTTCCTTGTGGTCCTGGAAGGG
The DNA here is from genome assembly GCA_026777985.1 of Mormyrops attenuatus. Lineage (NCBI taxonomy): Eukaryota > Metazoa > Chordata > Actinopteri > Osteoglossiformes > Mormyridae > Mormyrops > Mormyrops attenuatus. The sequence goes on from JAODKC010000001.1 coordinate 11,233,559, forward strand.
GCAGGTTGTGACAATTTCACACAAAAGGAAGTGAATCTTCAAGTAAAAATCGAGTTTATTTCATCACGGGTACCCAAACCTTTCAGTCCACGACCCCCAAGATAACAGTGCCAGAGACTCGCGACTGCCAGTAGGTGTTTGAATAACAAAACCTAACAGATGCTCATTTGCACATTAAAAATATAAATTTAAATATAAAATATAAATCCTGTATATCATGTGTTCACTACTACTGAGTATGGTCACACATCCATACAAACACCCCTTAGCTCTAGTTATTATTTGGCCCAGTCTGAATTTCCTGGCCTTAAAAGCCACGCGGAGGAATCTCACTTGCAGAGGCTCTTTCTGCCTTGCTCCGGTCGTACACACACTCAGATGATGTCGTCTCAAATGAGTCAGCATGTTGCATGCGTTTCCAGCAACATATCAGAATTCAGTACAACAGAGCCAACAGGCAGCTTAGATCTTTGACTCTCTCCGGTGTTGGTGTAATTTATTTGGAAACCAAAATGTTCCCAAACTACTGATTTAAGTGCTGTGGGAGGGTCATTGAGCCCTCCAGTACTATCTGTAACCAACTCAAAGCCACAGTTAGCATAATGTTTTCCATGTTGAACATCTACTTGTGAACGTAGGTTTCACTTGTGTCAAGAAATGTATTCATTAGTTCCATTGTGTATTCCAAACCAAAAATTATGTAACAATTACTTTAAACGCAGACCTGAAATGCTTTTCAGCAATAACGCTTACAAATTTGCGATACATTTCAATATTTGGTTGCCAATTAAATAAAATATCGACTAGAGAGGTTCCCACCCACTCCCACCACTGTTTTTAACATTTTTATTCAAGTATTCTGGAAATCATCCTACGAAGCCCCAACCGGGCAAAAACGTGGACTGTCTGGGGTCCCTGAGGACTGGGTTGGGAACCACTGATCTAATGTATCTTGCTGATAATTATTTGTAGTAGTAACATTTCCGATGGTTCCGGAAAACAGTTCTGGAAAACATGCAGTAGTATGGGTACCTGCAGGGAGCGGTGCAACTTCTTGGTCTTCAGATCCCAAATGTTGACGGTGCAGTCCAGGCCACCACTCACAAGGAACTGGGAGGTGGAATTCAAGCTGATGCGGGTCTGCTTCCTCTAGGGAGCAGTAACCAGCCAGGATTAGCCACAGAGGGAGTGAACTAATGCACACTGTTAACCCCCCCCCACCCCCGCCCAGCTGTATACTCACCCCCTCTCCAAGCTCGACCAGAGGGATTGGGGATGATTTCAAACTGGACACGACCAGCTTGTCCCCACTGCTGCTGGCGGTCACCAGATACCGATCTGCACTGGAAGTCATGGCAACTAACACAGTCTTACCAGATCATTTCAACCAACTAACCAGATTGGATAAACCAACAGACATGAACAACATGGTCACAGTTATACTGTTTTGCTTGCATTTTGCAGTCATTTAATTTAATACATATTTGCATATCGATTATATTATTTGGTTTTGTGTCTTGTAATATTCTTCTGTACTTCATTTTTGACAGTGAACAACAATCCATCCTGTACCTTCATCAAAAGGCCCCTTAAGACCTATGTATCACCTCACCACCTTTGGTCAGCAAACAAATGCCGCTTGGAGTCAACTCAAGGTGGTTCTCATGTGGTTCCCCGGTGGTGCAATGACCTGCCAAACCACATCCAGTATTCAGACCGCCTCTCCACCATCAAGAAACGCCTCAAGACTCATCTGTTCTATGGATTTCTCTACTAGCCCAATGCCTTTTTACATGCCCTGAATGTTCTTATGTTGGCTTCCGCTCATTGAATAGTCTTATTTGGTTTGTGCTATATAGACGTTGTCATGTACTGTGGATGTTGCACTCCGGCTCCCATACTGCCTATCCTTGTACCTAGGCATTCATTGGAAGCACAGCCTAGTTTCACATATGCCTAGTTCAGTGGTTCCCAACCCAGTCCTCAGGGACCCCAGACAGTCCAAATTTTTGCTCCCTCCCAGCTCCCAGCCAATCAAGAACGCCAAATACCTGGTACAGTGTTAGGAGCTGGGAGGGAGCAAAAATGTGGACTGTCTGGGTCCCTGAGGACTGAGTTGGGAACCACTGGCCTAGTTGATTCTGTGACAGCATGTATGTTTGCAAAGTGCCATTTGCCTCATGTCGCTTTGGACAACAGTAGGACTGCACAATATATCTGACACAACCGGCAGCAACACCACAAGCTTATCTGACACATGCTACTGGTAGATGATAAATTATTTTCGGCCATAGTTTATTTTGGGTAATTTCATCTCCTTTTTGGTTTATAAATATCGCAGTATTACTTGTGGAAATTTCACATATCATGAGGTGATATCCCGATGTGATATAGTGCAGCCCTAGCGTCTACTAACTGTGTAAATGCAAATGTCTGCAAATACTGGCAATAAAGCATTTGTGGGTGACCTTTTCTGTTTTATGTGATTAGGTCTTGAACCTACTTAGGAATCGGAAAACATGTAGTATGGAGCCAAAGGAAGGATACTGTTGCTGCTCCAGCACACACGAGACACTGGATGTCGGGCACTGTGAGGGTTGAACTGCTCCAGAACGGTCATGGAAGCGGAGTTCCAGACCTTCACATCGTCGCCCGACGACACAAGCCGCGTGACGTCCTCCATCAATGCGGCTGCTGAAATAGCATTAATTCTTACATATCGATGACAACTCATTCGTACTTTCAAATCACTCAGTCACCTTTTATCCCCACAAAAAGTGCTTTTTGTTTCTAGGTAGTCGACGTATTTTATATATATATTTGAATGAGACGTCTGGCTAAGTCGACTAATATTAACCAGAAAACTAAAACAATATACCGATCGGCGATCCCTGTGATTAACAAATGACCAGCTTTCTGTACCGGCACGATGCAACATGCAGGTCCCCCGCGTCACATTACTATTTTTTTACTCTGCAGCTCAACACCACTAAATAATATTAGGTAAACAAAAAAACAATGGATCATGCAAAAACAAAACACTTTGCTGACACAGACCGAAACCAAACAAGCCAAAATCAGTTTTTGATATAATTGGTACAACCTTCTAAGTTAGTTATCCGAAGAACTTGTCGTCTAACTAGACAAAATGGTTGTATGGATAACAATCCAGTTGTCTAGATCCCAAATAAGTCTAATACACGGTGCAATTTGGCAAATATCATTAAACTTACCGGACCCGTGTGCATGTTATTTGTTTATTAGCTCAGATTCACTACCGGTACAGCTTGCTAGCTAACACAGCGTCGCAAAAATAGACCATACTCACCTGTTTTTTCAGTAAATTCGGAATGATTCTCTGTCAAACTAAATAAATTAGACTGTACCTTTTTAATAATTTCCAGGCGTGCTTCGGTTGTCTTTATTATTAACTTTATTACTGACCCACCGCTACCACTCTCAATTCAGCACCAAAGTTTCCGACCCCAGCAAGAATTTCCGCGCCTGTTGATGGGAGGACCGTAAGTACGGTGAGCCAGGAGGGCCAAACAGAATCCGCGTAGAGTTTGGCTTCATTCATAATTCATAAAGCCTAAAGCAGCTTCTTTTAACATTTTTTGCGTTGCTGTTGTTGTTTTTTTTTGGGGGGGGGTGCTATGTCATCGTGTTTAGTTTTGTGCATTGGTTAAGGAGAGCAGAATTAATTTTCTTTGAGAAAAATAAAAAATAAACCACAATATTAAGCCAGGTAAAATAAATATGGTGAAATGTTTAGAAAAATATCCATGCATATCATCAATCTGCTCCTTCTACTATTTTCTGAACCTGGGTAACGCGTACGTTCAAATGTTTTAGTATAATATTGTTGTAAATATTGTAAGCAGATCATGAATAGCCTAACGTTTTTTATGTATAAATGTGTATATATACTCATAAGTGTTTCCGCTTCTACAAAGAAAACCAAAGTTTACAAAGTTTAATTCGTGGGATAAATATAGTAACTATAAAGAATACGAGAGAGTACAAAACTTCGCAATGCTTAAACAAATATTGGAATGAAACACAGTTTGAATACGTATTCAGCCATTAGAGGGCGCCATAATACTATGTTTTTGGCGAAATCCCCACCCCAAACAAGGAAGCCATTTTTAATTACAAGGTCTGTAATATAACGGTTTTTAACTGGCTTGTAACGGTGCTTGTCGAACCCATTCCTTTGAGTGCCGTGTTTGCTGGTTTTTGTCCCAGCTAGACTCTTAATTAATTCGATTCGATTATTTCTGATTAAATTCTGACCGACATTTATCTTGGCATTTCTTACTATTGATATTTCTTTATGTTTCTGGTTTTATAGTGACAAAAAGATTAAAAAAAAAGATAAAAATTCAAATTATCATAATAAATTACTTTATCGAGTATATTACTTGATCTTTAAATTGCATTATATATTTTAGAAACTGTCACATTAATTTGAACTAATTAAAGTGAATGGACAATGTTGAAGAAAATGAATGAATCGAATAACGTTGCCTGTAAAAGTTAAACGTAAAAGTTCTTTTATTATTTGTATTTTTACAGACACAGCCACACCAATAATGCTTCTCAAGCAGCCATGGCTCATAATTTATCAGTCACAATATCAAATATATAATTGCTGCAAAATCTAACTTCACCACTTAAAATGTTTTGTAGCATAAGCATGTAGTATTAATCCAAAACCCGTTTAATAAAGCAGTGGCTTAGAATGAAAGACACCAATCTGCTATATTGATTACCCATTCATAATCTCAAGTCCTTGATTTTCTGATATGTAGTTAAATATAATAATTATTTTATATATCAATAATACAATTAAATAATATTTCCAAGGATACTATGGAATTTCCATTTAAATGCTGCGAAAAAACTTTTTCATAAGGACCTCGTGGCGCAACGGTAGCGCGTCTGACTCCAGATCAGAAGGCTGCGTGTTCGAATCACGTCGGGGTCACTATCAATTTTTCCGAGTTTTAATGGGTGCCGTTTAAAAATGGGTATAGCGCAAAGAATATTCAAAATACCAAAAGCATGAAACACCTGACGGAACAAGTGTAGTCGGTCTAATGAATAAATACACATACAGTCTTGATAGTGAGTAATGGAATTTGGTTTGTCTGATTATATAATTAATGTTTATTGGGCTGTTGTCCTTAAAGGTAATAGTTTCATCATCTTTGAATGGGGTGTGTTTGAATAGGATCAGTTATGGATGATGCATCAATGGATGGTTGGATGAAAGAATGAGGGCACATATCCGAGGAGGAACGTACAGACCATCAAATGAATACACCAGTGGTGAGCAGGAAAATACAAAATGTATAATTAAATCTGTTAACAATATATATCAAAAGTAGGCAACCCTGATTCTGGAGTGCCGGTATCCAGGAGATTTTTTATCCTACCCGCTTTCTGATGAGCCACACCTGGCGGACACCAGGCGGACAGTAACACACCGTGCAGGATAGAAAAGCTGCCGGATAGCGGCACTCCGGGATCAGGGGTGCAGCTGGCGTGTATATCAACAGGCTTTACACCTGTGATTTCTGGGATAGGTCCTCGGCACAGGACAACATACCAAAATTTAATGAATCAACACCCCATGTTTAGATAAGTCAATGATACTATTTCTCAAACAGCATTTTTACTTTAACGAAATGTACACATCTAAATATTTCACCCGATCAATGCACAGTGAAAAAGCATTGTTTATTTATGTAGACCTTAAACAAATAACAAACCAAAACACTTACAAAAGGGAAAATATTAAAATAAAGCAAAATGATTGCAAAGGTGAGTACATTTACAAAATATATATTAAAAGTAAAAAAGTTTCAAGATTCAAGAGATTCTAGATTCTTTATTCGTCACATGCATAGTTGTAACAAGTACATGTACTGAAATAACCCCTGACCGATCAAAAGACTGTGCAGTAAGAGTAAACAAGTTAAGAATATAAGAAGTGCAGGCAGTATATAAGAATGAATTTACAATATATACATAGAATAGAATAAAAAGAAGAATCTTAGATTGCATTATGAACAACTGACTGTACATTGACTGCAAATGTGCGTTTCAAAGTTGACAGCAGGAGAAAGCAGCATATCTAAGGTGCAGTGTGCATGGGTTGAATTAAAGGGGCATCTTCAGCACACATGTGTAAAGTGGCAAGTGGTGACAGATTAAATGATTGTTGTGCAATATACAGTGAAACAGAAATAAGTAATGTATTTAAAGTGCAGTGCAAAAATAAACCTTAGTACTAGTATAACAAATCAGGTTGCTTAGACGGTGACTCAAATAGATTTTCGAAATTTTCCACATTCTTTCTGGGAGTTTTTTTTCCCTCCCCAACACTAACTGTGACCATCGGGGGAATCTGTGAAAAAAATGTCTGAAAGGTGCGCAGAACTGAGGTATGTATGAATGCGCTCTTGTCATGTTGTTATCAGATGGGAGCAGCTTAGAGTTGTCGCGCATTTTATGGCAATAATACGTACTTGTATAACTTCGAAACTATTCATTTACACGCAAAACAAATTAAAAAAAACACGGTTTACTAATCGGATTAAAGGAGCTGGTAATATTATTTGAGATACGCTTTCCTTCGGCGCTAATATTTCCCCGCACTTTCCACCAATGGCACGGTCCCCTTAGGCAAGTGAGCGTCCAATGGGATGTAGCTTTGTTAGGGGGTCGAGTCTCCCCCTTTCTCACCACAGTCGGCTGCCATTGGTCCAAGGCTGAGAGCCTGTTTGACTGTAACAGTGAATTCGAAACCAGAATAAAAGGCTAACGTATCTACTTATATGCTTCACGGTGCGAAGAAGAGGAAAACACGTGTTTTAAGGGGGAAAAGAAAACGGTTTAATCGCTGCTAAAGATAAGTTTTCAGCTTGCTGGCTAGCTTTCCTCAGCTGTGTCCGTTGCGCTCCGTAGAAGAGGCGCCAGTTAGCCTGCTGGCTAGTTACTGCTGCGTTTCTTTTTTGTTGTTATTGGAGGGGAGCTGAGCGCCGAGTTGGTCTTTGGAAAGAGATCGAGAAATAACAGACATGTCAGAATTCCTGGAAGACCCGTCGGTGCTCACTAAGGATAAGTTGAAGAACGAGCTGCTGGCGAACAACGTAGCCTTGCCGAGCGGCGAGCACAAGAAAGATGTATATGTGCAGCTGTACCTGAAGAACCTGACCGCGCAGAACAAGAGGAATCCGGCTCCAGACGCCTTCTCCAGCGACGAGGACCTGCCTCCCCCCGTGGTTTCTAATAAGAGCCGCTCGGGAAGGGTGAGCGCTGTCGCCTTTTGCGCGGTTTAGTGTGTGTATTGGTGCCCACGTGTGCTTCGCGGGGGGGGGGGGGGGGGTTTTGGGCGGTGTTTTTTGGCGGGGTGGCGGAGACACCCCGGAGGGGGGGGGACGGGTGGGAAATGGGGGACCCCCCCGCCGCACAGGGGTGTGGGGGGTGGGGGGCGGGGGGCCCCGGGGGGGGGGGGGGGGGGGGGGGGGGGGTCGTGCCGCTTGTTTTTAGCCGGGTGTCCGAAACACGCCAGCTGGGGTCGGACGTGAGGTAAATGTGGTACCCCCGCAGACGCCGATCGTTTGGGTGCATGCTGGCGATAAGCAACGACATATTAAATGGTAATTTGCAAGCACTGGGGAGGTGACACCAGCAGCCAAGAGCGCCTAATCTAGTGGCGCCGATGCTTAATCCTTAGTTTGCTGTCCAGTATATCTTTTGCAGTTCTTCCAGTAAGCAGATTAATCGCGAGTGATCGTGCCCGGTTCCCCATCTTGGCGGTGATACGGGCTGCTTCTGACAAACAGCAACGGCTTGACTGAATCATGCCGACGGCTGTCAGTTTCCCGCTTAAAATAGTCTGCTGTTGCCGAACATTTGCCTGCGGCCAGATCTCTTCCCGTGCCCCCAGTGATTGATTTTTAAAAGTTATGCGGTGTTTTAGTGATTGACTTGTGCGTGCAGATCACGTTTCACGCTGCAGAGATGGTTACTTGAGGTTGCGGTTGAGTTTATCCGCCGTCGCGGACCGTTTGCGTCGGATATAGACGCGTTTCTTGCGGAGGGACCTCTTTTTTCGTGATCTCGGCGATGCTCTCGGTCCACCAGGAGTATCTTCGGATGGGGCTGCTGATCGGAATCCCCGGGAGTGTCGGTTTATTCGCCCGGATCGATCTTTGAGTCAGGCACCCCAAACTGCCGGTAAAAATAGGGGTGAAATCTGGCGCCCAGTCGGGCTCCGCTATATCCGCGTTGCCCGATTTCTCCGAATGACGTTTTGATGAGTTTTAGAAACTCATGAATAAAATCTGAAATCTGCAGTTAAAGGATTGATACTAACACGTGCCATTATGAACTGCGTTCCGTTCACCCGCTTACAGTGTTAAATTTGTGAATGGGAACATTTGAATTCTGTATCTTTTTTTTTCGGAGTGCTATGCCAATTCCGTATAGATGCGGGATATATATTATTTTTTTTTGCATAAATATTTTGGCGTTTGGAAGTTTAATTTTGCAAACACCATCATCAGGCAGAGGGTCCGTATTAATACGGAATTCTACAATGAACTAAGATGCTCCTTTCTCCGTTTCCATTTCCACTAATAAAATGTTATGAATTTCATATGTAATTTCTCGTTTTCTTGTCGCATTTTCTGTTTTTTTTTCTGTTTCTACTCTTGTAGTTTCATCAGTCAGTGTTGCGCTGTCGCTGCTTGGCGACATTGACAGTAAAGGTATTCCAGGTGTTGAATGACCGCGATGAGCGCCGTCAGGTGTTTGAATGAAACGTTGCTTCTTCCTACAAGAGAGGGTGGGGCTTTACTAGTCCTTCACTCCTTCGTATATCATCCTTTATAACACATGTAGCTCTTACAAGCAGTTTAAAGCCAGAAACATTGGTGAATATCAGTATGTGAACAGATATCACCCCATGTAGCCAGTGTTGGGGTGAAAGGTGTTAGATTATGAGTGAGTTTCTGATACAGCGGCCAGCCAGTGAATCCACTAGTTCGGTTACTGGCCAGTCATGGAAAGTTGCAGAGCAATTTAAACTTGTAAAGCGAGTTTAGCTTGGAGAGAGGATGCTTGCTGCTGTGTATCGCACTGATCATCTCGATAAACTGTAAGACGTGGCCATTTGTGGGCCTAGGAGGTGTTCACATTGGCTACTGGTTTGCGGTTTCCTATTGAGGAAATTCTTTCCCGGGAATGTGTCTGAACTGCCAGCTTTTCATTTTTTCGTTCGTTCTTTTTTTTTTCCCCTCTGCGCTGAGTGAACAATTCATGGTGGTTCTCAGTACTGCGGGAAATGGGCATCCGTAGTGGGACTCGAACCTTGAGCCCTCGGGTGTGTAGGTGACAGACACTGTACAGAAGAGTGGTGACCACATCCAGTAGCCATTCGCCATTCACTCAGTGTGCTCAACTGCTTAGTAACACCCATGAAATACCTCTGATTTGGCTAATCATAGGATTTCAAGTTGATTTATTTTATGATTGTATTCCCTGGGCAGTGAATGAATGAGGTTTTGGGACCTGTCTACTGCCACCATTACAGACACTTTCTCATTAGTGCAGTAACTCTGAAAAGTATTGGAAGGATCATCTACAAACTGGCAGACGCTTTGTATGAAGAATTAGATCCAGTCCAAGGCTAGTGTAGGGGGGCTAGAGAGAGATTGGGGGGGTGTGGGAGGAGTAGGGATTAGACGGAGTGGGGGAGGGGCAGCGGGGCCGTCTGGGGAATACATTGTTTTCATTCTGGTAGCATCAAGTTCTATTCTTTCATTTTTATGCTGGGAGAAATTAACTGTTTGTTTCATGAGTGTTTCATTGAGATTAAATGATAATATTCAAAATAAATGTGATAAAACTATTTTTTTTTCTTTTAATTGTATTTGATAATAATTATCGTTCAGTATTCAAAATTTATATTTGTCATTAAAAAGATTATTCAGCACCTGCACAGTTTATATTGTTTGTAGTAGCAGTTTGATGTGTGTCGCTTCGGTGTTAAAACCTCTGGAAATCATTGAGCGCAAAGGACTGTAAAAGTGGCTGTTTGGGAATCTCCACAGGGGAATACCGGTTCTCTTTTGAGCCTTGTGTTAAACTGAAGCGGACAGTTCCTTTCCAGGTCTGTCATCTGTTTTAATGCAGAGCTGCTTGTGTATTGGTGTTGCATTAACTTCAGTATCTTGTTGTCCATATCTGTGGTAGCTTTTGAGTTTCTTCTTCTTCGCACTTTATCATTTCTCCGGAACATTGAAATAATGGTGGTGGGGCGGTTTGCTGTGTAACCAGAGCGGTGAGGCAGGGCCAGCTGTTGTTGCGTAACTGTGTCCGCACTGTGGCTCACTGCCTGGGGTTCTGTAAGCAGCGGAGGTGTAAACCCAAACGGCTCCTTAAACCACACGTGCCGCAGAGCCGCTCTGGGGGCGGGCCAGCCCGGATAGGGGTGAGCCTAAAAATGCCAGTGCTTTTTCAGACACTTGCTGTTGGGGAGGACTGGTGTGGGTTCACTTTGCTTCTCAGTTGACAGTCCAGTGAGCTTCAGGGATAGGCTGTTTGTGAGGGTCTATTACATTATCCTAGGTTTTCAATATATATTTTTTTTCTTTGTTTACTGCAGTTCATCTGGTCCTGGTCTAATGTGTTTCTACAGCATGGGGGATCTATCTCCCCCCATCTGTAAGGCTTCACCTTAGACTGCCTCTTTGGAATGCAGCTCTGGTGATACTGCCTGTTTTTTTTCCCCTGCTCTTAGTTTGGCTCAAAGAACAGGCTGAGGCCCAGAGCGGCCCCTGCCAAGATAAGCTCACAGTCCTGTCTGGGGAGGGCAGCTGAAGCCCCTGCATGCTGTCTTTTTTTTTTCTCTGTGTCGTTCTGAAGGGACCGCATGTGTTTGACTGTGTTTAGTGCTTTCTCCGGCGTTTGTGGTGGTGGGATGTGCAGTCAGTCTGTTTGCTTTGAGCTACACACGTGGACAAAATTGTTGGTACCCTTCGGTCAATGAAAGAAAAACTCACAATGGTCACAGAAATAACTTAAATCTGACAAAAGTAATAATAAATAAAAATTCTATGAAATTTAACCAGTGAAAGTCAGACATTGCTTTTCAACCATGCTTCAACAGAATTACGTAAAAAA
>JAODKC010000001.1:11253019-11264086 GCA_026777985.1 Mormyrops attenuatus
CTCTGTGTGTGATACAGGCACGGTAACGTACGCGTGCAGCTCTGTGTGTGATACAGGCACGGTAACGTACGCGTGCAGCTCTGTGTGTGATACAGGCACGGTAACGTACGCGTGCATCTGCAGCACTTAGCCCTCTGCTGACCAAATTCTGTTTTAAAATACTGTATAATGAATCCTTCTGTAGCCCTGCTGTTTTATTCTTGATTTTTTTTCCCCCTCCAAAGATTTTTTTTTTTTTTTTTAGGCATGTTGGTCTCAGTCCTTAGAGGAACCGATCTGATGTGAACGCAGTTCAGGATGCAAGCATGACTGATCTTGCTCTCTCTTAAATCTGCATTGTTGTGCTTTCAGAGTGTTCTGCTACTGAAATGCTTGCATTTCTCTATCTGTGATTAATAACTGGTTGCCTCTCCCTATGGGCATTCCCCTTTTCGCTGAGGGTCACTACACAGAGGGTCCCCTGATGAAATATGTTCAGAATGTGACCCTGTGGCATCCTGGGCTTGATTACCTGAAGTGCTGTGTTGGCATTCGTGTATGTGAGTGGCCCAGCTTATACACCCACAATAACCAGTATAACTGTTGAACTGACAGGTGCCAGCACCCATAGGAATGTGTAGGGATGACACTTCACTTATAACACTGTAGCACGATTGACCCTGAGTTTGTAACTTCCCCACCCCCCCCCCCAAGTGGCCAGGCCTGTGTAATATCATGTGTTAGGTCCTGTCTGTCTCTTCCACTCCTTACCCCCACTGAACACTGGCTGAACTGGTATGAGAAGTTAATGTCATTTTTGGTTTCTGTGTTTTTACTAACTTGGATCAAACAGTTCAGAAATCAGAGCGTGCATTTAAAAGGAGACATTTCTAGTTGGAAATGCTAATAAAATGCTATTTTAATGCATTGGGTCATTTACCCTTCTTTGACATGTCCTCGGTTTGGAAATCTGTGCCATAAATGGTTTAGGACAGTTTTTAGTCATTTAGTGCCTGTACTTTTGTTTTTGTAACTGCAGTATTTTTCTAATGTGTCTTCAGAAGGAAAAAAAAAAACTTTTTTTTTTTTTTTAAGTTTGAAATGCAAGTAAAACCGTTGTCTACTTGTGTAGAGAGTGCAAAGTGCTGGTTTAACAGGAATAATGTGAAACTGCTTTACTGAGCTTTGCAGCAAATTCTACAAATGTACTTAATGTTTCAGAGAAGAGGCCTGAGAGCTTGTTTCTGTTGGGTTGGGGGGCTTGTGGCCATGGCTCGGGGAATGCAGGGTTTTTAAACTGGGGTGGCTCTTTTTATTGTAGTTGGTATCATTTGTAGAAACCAAAATAAAATTCATAACTTAAGTCCTCTCCCTCCCTTTGTCTTCTGTTCATCCCTTCAGATCGGATGTTGACAGTGACTGCTGACTCGACTGGCTTGAAAATGGTTCACTGTGTTTCACACTCTTTTCGCACCCTTTTCTATGGGAACAGGATACTGGGGATTGCCTAACATCTATTATGTAGAATCCCAAGGGATAAATGCTTTTTTCCTTCATCATTTGCGTACACAAAACCAATTTGAAACCAGTGTCGATCAGTCTTACTTCTGTCTGTATGTCTCATGCTGTTCCTTCTGCTGTCTTAAGGTTGGATTATTGGCAAGTTGACCATGGCCAAACCGCTGAGGGAAAAAAATGCTGTTTTGTCTTTGCAGTTGTAGTCGTACAGCCAGCAGAGGGCAGTATTGTATATTGCGGAAATGAATTTATACTTCATGGTCTGCAGGATAGCGTACGGTGACCCCGGATGCTGTAGGGAGGGAAACTGGTGCATTGTTGTCGCTAACTAGCTGCATCTGTGTTTTAAACCCACCCAAGAATAGACTGTCCTTAAATCGCAACACTTTTATATGAGGGGCTTTGTCTGCTAGTCTTAATTTAATATAATTAAATGTACCTGAGAAGCACATACGATGTATACGATGTGTTATGCTATATTTCGATTCGCTATGAATGAATCGGATATCCTTTAGAGCTCGTGACTGGTAACTTAATATGACTATTTTCCAAGCAATGGAAATATAAATAATTAGAAATAAAATAAGTAAAAACGGCGTTCAGTCAGTGACCATCAATGATAGCAAGCTTGTGTTTAAGCTGTATCATTAAGGTTGTGCAGTTGTAGAATATGATGAAAAGAACTGCAGCTTAAAGTGAAGTGGAAGTCTGTTTAAAAGCTCGTGACTGATACTGCGTTTAGATATCTGCAGCCATTTATAGTTGTGCTTTAATATATTTCCGTATTGGTTTACATTTTCTTAATTCTTTTCTCCAAAGAGGTTAGGGAATATTGGGGCAGGAGATTAAAAATTCTCTTACAGATGCTGCAGATAACAGATGACTTAATACTACATTGGGACTATGATATTTTATTAAACTTTATTTGTCCATATGAACCTCTCGTCCTTCGTAGTTTGTCTTGGGCCTATCAGTCCAGTGACCGAATTAACCTCAAAGAAATGTGATGAGGTCCCACCCACAAACGCAATCTGCTTCACGATTGGACGGGAGCTGCAGTGACGTGTCGGCTCCCCCTGCGTGACGTCAATGAAGGACAAATTGGTTTACCGCGAGGACGTCGGGCCTCTATCGGAGCCGCCGGTAACAGCGAAGCGGAGGCGCCATTTTGTGGAAGAGTCAGAAAACGTGAGACTCTCGATTTCATTAATTGTTTTTTTTTTTGTTTAAATATGTGTTTTGTTACATTTACAAAGAGTGATGTATTTTTACGCCTATCTCCAAGTTACTTTTACTTATTTGTTTTGACCCTTCAATCTAAGCTGCTTCAATGACAGTAGGCTATTTGCTAAGCTAGCAGATCGCCGGCAGCACATAATGGTGTGAAGTTTGATGTTACTGTTGCCTACTAGAAAATAGGTTTGTTTAATTCGTGCAGTTAGAAAACGTATGTCAAACCGGAATAACGACATGGATTCAGTGTAGTTGTCGTGTATGCATTACTTTGGCATAAAAATGACACTCTTTCCTCACAGCTCATTCCCTAGGATCATGTACCCGACCACACTGACGCAGCTGGCCCGGGCAAATCCTTTCAGTGCCCCGCTGTTCACTTTGCAACAAGTCGAGGAGCCGAAACAGAGCCCCGTCAAGAATGGGCGCAGCACCCGGAGGCTGGCCGCCGCCGCAGTGGCTGGTAAGGCGGACTTCCGAAATCCTGCCCGCACTGCGCCCGTGATTCCGGCGTAGGAGGTCATTGCAGCGATAAAGCTGGAGGTGTGCAATGGCTGCACACTAAGGCCCGCGAGTGACCGACGCGGATTCAGAGTTAACCGCCGAACTGCAGCTTGTTCTTTTTTGCTATATGGAACCAGATAATGTATTTTAACGAGCTAGTCATTGGTGGCAAATGTATGTTCTGGCCCCGAGATGGCTAGTCTTTAGCGCGTCTTAGTTTAAACGTGACCAGTGTTATGCATTATCAGTATACGTGTCCAAAAATATGACCTTCAAGTTGGTAACTGTGTTTTTGTCTGTGTTTCTAAGCCTGCATGTGCGGCCTTTGGTGTTGAGAGACGTGTCTCCCGTTAGCGATGTAGGGCAGGGAAGGACAAAATACTTATTCGACCCCCCCCCCCAAGTTCACCGGTATGACACGGCTGATGGATGCCTGATTTCCCTTCTTTTTATTTCTTAAATGGGCTGATTGACACTGAAGGACGAAAGGTTCTTTAAAACGTCGAGGCGGCGTGACTCTCTCTGCGTCTGTGTCACGTGCCAATAAGCACGAATTTCATTGGTTCATGTCTTAGTAACGCGGACCGACTCGAGTGACATGAAAGTTGCGATGGGGATCGTGTAGTTCAGTCAGTTCTCTACAAGGTTTGACTTAGGCATTTCGTCGCCACGGCTGACCGTACGGTTAAAATAAAGAGCTTACACATCAGGGCCACCTTGTCAATGTGATTAAACAGGTTTATGTTGATTTCTTATAGAACTGGCGTGGATATAATTGGCTTCCAGGGCAGTGTTTTTTGTCATAGACGAAAGACATGTTGCGGCAATAGCTGAGTACGTCAGGACTATCACCGCTGCATTTCTGGAGAGTAAATGGATCAGGGATAATCGAAAGATGCCGCAAACAGAATTGAGCTGATCGCTGCTTTTCAGAAGGGACAGATTGAGGGTTTCATTCAACCTTCACGTCCACTGTTCACATCTGGTTTCCAATGAATATGGCAATTAGTCCACATCCAGGAGTACAAACTCGGGCAATCTGACCATCTTTTCTCAGAGGGAGACAGCTGTGAGTTCGGCTCTACGAAATATTTCATCCTGTGTGGATTCGGTGGCATTCTGAGCTGTGGTACCACGCACACGGCTGTCGTGCCCCTCGATTTGGTTAAATGCAGAATGCAGGTCTGTCTTTGCATGGACTGAGGTCTAGACTACCAAATGCGTGGTTTGCGGTGCACTAGCCCCCATATGGGAACACATAGCACTGTGTGGCGTGCCGGATTTCCTGTATTACTAATGAGGGTTTTGTTTTACGTCGGACACAGAATTGCCTCCCCGACTGACCATTTTCCATTGCAGTGCTGTGTGTCTTGGAACAATCTAGTTTCTAAAAATGGGTGTAATGGGTTTTGTCTGGTATAGAATTGTAGGAAATAGGGTGAGGGTGAGCGGATGGATTCTGTAGGCCAGCTTATGCAGGTATTGCACAAAGAGCCGGTATGACACAGGCCTCATCAATGTGTGCATAGTACATTCCGCTTATGGTCAGGTACCTAGAGGGCTCCAATAAAATCAGCTTCTTGCCAGAGAGGTAGTAGCATTTCAGTTGAATCTGTTTACTTGATCTTCTGCTTGTTTTAAGGGTTTGGGTGAGATGATTTATATATTCCAAGTAATAAATACTTTCAGCTCCTAATAATAGCCTGCAGACTGCTCCCTCTTGCTAGTTACCATCAGAACACTGCCCACTTAAATAGTGGATTCTTACAGCATTTAATCAACCAGTAGGCGATTGTAATGTTGATGTGACGGTCTACTGTGAATATTAACCCAAAACACTTGCTCTAAATCTGAACAGTTTTGGTAGAGAGTTATAATCAAATACCATGAAATTTAATTGTCTTCCATTGGTCAGAGGTCACCGATGATGTAGTAATACCAGTATGATGCACTTTGAATTTTTCCTCAGCCCACTTTCCAGAAAATTTCCATTCCATGGGAAGTTAGGCTGGGGAATTTTGGAAATATTCCAAGTTGGAAACTTTCCATGGGAATTAACAGCAAAATTCCTTGAATTTTGCAAGCCTAATGTGTGACTAACCGCATGCTGCACGCGCGTGTTCCCCTTGCCGCAGACTCGGAAGTGAGCTGCGAGTTCGGTTCTGGGAAGTACTACGCCTTGTGCGGTTTTGGGGGAATCCTGAGTTGTGGCATCACACACACGGCTGTCGTGCCCCTCGACCTCGTCAAGTGCCGCCTGCAGGTCTGTATATGAGCCGCCGCTCACCTGAGGTGCAGGTTTGCATCCCACCACACCAAAGTGCCTCGCCAGTTAATTCTAATCCCACAGAGTGCAGACCACTGTGTTAACAGGCTGCTGCCGCCGCCATATGTGTTTAGGTGGATCCCGCAAAGTACAAGAGCATTTTCAATGGCTTCAGCGTCACCATTCGTGAGGACGGCATGCGGGGGCTGGCGAAGGGCTGGGCACCCACCTTCATCGGCTACTCCATGCAGGGCCTTTGCAAGTTTGGGTTCTATGAGGTGTTCAAGATCGTGTACAGCGACATCCTGGGAGAGGTGGGTCCAGCAGCTAGGACGGGGAACAGTGCACAGTGTAGTTATCACTGAGGAGTTGGGTCCTTGGAGTTGTGCCCTTGTTTTAATTAGCCCCGATGTGCCTCAGTCTCCCCCTGTTTTGTATAATATGATATAGAGTAGACATAATTCTTCTGTCACCCTCCACCTCAGGAAAATACCTACATGTGGAGGACCTCACTGTACCTGGCAGCGTCAGCCAGTGCAGAATTCTTTGCCGATATAGCACTGGCCCCCATGGAGGCATGCAAAGTGCGTATCCAGACCCAGCCGGGCTACGCTAATACCCTGCGGGATTGCGCCCCCAAGATGTATGCTGAGGAGGGCCTCTGGGCGTGAGTATCTTGCCTGTCTTCTCCCGGTGCAAAGAGCTCGACACGTTCCTTAGATCCACCTCTAGGGGGTGCTCAGGTGCTGGAGCCGCTCCACCCTCTGAGTTCAGCTGCTCCAGGCCTGGTGGCCCCCAGCAACTTGCCGGTTGTACAGTTGGAGGTGCTTGAGTCATTGGCGTGTGAGATCAGTCTACCTGCCCCCTAGCCGTCTGCTGCACTGGCACCCCCTGCTGGCAGGAAACTTCCAGTGCAGCTAGGCTGGGTAGCGGACAGTTTAAACTCGCCTCCATCTTCAGTTAGATGATGAAACAAACTACTTGAAGATGCTGTTGTATAATTGTGTTAAGTAGCCGTGGAAGGTATGGGTGAGTTATTTTAAAATAAGGTTTTCTCTGAAGTTTCCAAGCCCCTGGGCTGTCTCGACCAGGGACTTCTGTAGCTCCTGGCCAATTTCATCGCTTTCACACCACACAACAGGAAGTGAGACCTTTATGCTTAAGTATGGAAGACTCAAAAAGTTTGTAGGTTACACAATTTCATATGAAACTACACCACCACACCAAAACCATGGAAGATGATTAAGTCATTTTGTTATTGGGGGGATCAATCGCGATCAAAACAGGGACACAGTCTTTCATTAATATTTATTTATGATCAAACTTTTATTTATGTAACGTTATCAAGCTAAATCACGCTGGCAAGTTTCAAAGCCGACACCGGCAATAGTAGCCAAAAGTATATTAGTTAGTGATGTGTGGAGCTGTAAGCAAAAATGTATTATATTGATGCATTAAATGTAATTGGGGTACAAAAATAATTCCTGCTCCACTACATCTTTTCTGCACTTCTGCGTAACGTCCATGTCGAGGCTGGTGCTTGTCAGCAGCTTTTGCTGTAAGTATCTCCCCTGTAGTTTGTGTTCGAAGGAAAAGTTCTGAGTCTGGAGTAGGGACTAAAATGGGGTACTGGAACTTCCTCCGAGGAGCTACAATCGGGCTGAGTTCCTGTGGTGTGAACACAACAAAAGTTCCTGGTTCCAGAGAAAAGTTCTGGTGGTGTGAAAGTGCCTTGATTCAGTCTCCTAGTACAAATACCACCTGTTCCAGCTGATAAATGTGTATTAGGTGGTTCTGTGAAATGGACTGAATCAGTGCCAATTCCTACCCCTCTGCAGGTTCTACAAGGGTGTGGTCCCGCTATGGATGAGACAGATCCCCTACACCATGATGAAGTTCGCCTGCTTCGAGCGCACTGTGGAGGCCCTGTACAAATATGTGGTACCGAAGCCCCGCAGCGAGTGCTCCAAGCCCGAGCAGCTGGTTGTCACCTTCGTGGCTGGATACATCGGTGAGTCTGGGGGCTGAACGCCATAAATGGGGGGGTGTTATGCTTAGTTAGGAGCTGAGCCGTGGATTGTGTCCAGTTTGGGTATGATGTGCCCCCCCCCCGGTCAGTGTCTTGAAGTGTGGGTCGGCTTGGTCTTGACCCTGCCCTGTGTTCCTGCAGCTGGGGTCTTCTGTGCTATCGTGTCTCACCCTGCGGACTCTGTGGTGTCAGTGCTGAACAAGGAAAAGGGCAGCACCGCATTACAGGTGCTCAAGCGGCTTGGACCCAAAGGTGAGCTTCCGAAGGACTCTCGCACTCTAACCTACTACTTTGGTTGTGGCTCTGGCCATCAGTTTTTAGGCCAAGGTGTTCAACACGTTCCTTAGATCCACCTCTAGGGGGCACTCTGGTGCTAGAACTGCTTTTCCCCTCTTGGGGTTCAGCATCTCCAGCCCTGGTGGCCCCCAGCAACTTTCCGGTTGTACGGTTGGAGGTGCTTGAGTCATTGGCGTGTGAGAGCAGTCCACCTGCCCCCTAGCCATCTGCTGCACTGGCACCCCCTGCTGGCCATGCCGATAGGAATACTCCAAGTGCAGCCAGGCTGGGTGGCGGACAGTTTCACATAAGCAGCGATCTTTGCTTATGTCTGTGCTCAGTGTTTAACATCTTGACTTGTGTGAAGACTTTCAGTGATGTTCAGTGTGACACAGGGTCACCTGAAGGAGTCTGCTGAATGCTGTATGTTCCTGTGCTCTCGCCCCTCTCCCAGGTGTGTGGAAGGGCCTGTTCGCCCGTATCATCATGATCGGCACCCTGACGGCCCTGCAGTGGTTCATCTACGACTCTGTGAAGGTGTACTTCCGCTTGCCCCGCCCCCCTCCCCCAGAGATGCCCGAGTCCCTGAAGAAGAAGCTGGGCCTCACCGAGTAGAGCGGCTGCCTCGCCCGTGCCCCTTTCCCAACCCCCAGACACCAACAGACCGCACAGCTTTCATTTTTCTATATTTAATGTACCTCCTGTATTTCATGTCTCAGCTGCTATCTGCCTGGATGGCACCTATGAGGAATTTGGGGAGAGGGGTCCCCCTGCTGGTGGACAAGGGAAAGAGCATTGGGGATCATAGTCTGGTTTTTATCACCTGTGTTTAGTTAATGTGGATATAATTAAAAATCCCTTAAACACAGTCGCTGGTGTCTTCCTTTAAAGAAAATTACAATGGTAGTGCGTTAGCTCTGCATGAGTTGTAAGCATGTTCCGACTTTTTTTTTTTTTATTATATATTAATGTTCTCTCCAACTCTGGGTGCCGTTATTGTAGCAAAAAATGTACTGGGGTCTTATACAGCTGGTTATCAGAGATGTTGGACCGGGTAGTACGTATTTGAATGTCATAGCTAAGAGGTTCACGAGTCTGTACAGTTGGGTGTGCTACGTGAGGTACTTTTGCAGTGTATAATAAACGGTCTGACAAAGATATGTAAATTAGAATAAAGAAATGCGATTTTCAATATCATTCATTTTAAACAATGTTTATGTTTATGATTGTTATACCAGGGATAGTCATACAGGGAGCAAACGTATCCTCTCGCCTACTTGGGGGGGAAATTCAAGTTCTTCCTACGCCATAGTGCTTTTGCTAACCCTGTGCGCCTTGTTTCTGAAAAACTCGGATGCTCAGAAAAGGAGACATCAGAAAGTGGTAATAATATGACTGGAATAATATTTGAATCTACGTACAGTATTAATTGCCTTCGCATTGGTCCGGATTTGAGTGACGTGGTGCGTCCGGATGGTGATTTTGCTATTTTTTGAAGAAGACGAGACTTAATGAACCTCAGCACAAGTCGAAATATAAAGCTTTCGGTAGGATACTAAGCACTCTTGTCTTGTTCTACATCTCATCTCATATTATTTGCCTCCCTTGTACGTCGATTTTGACACAGCGTCTGTAAATGTAAATTATAAAGACACGGATGTTAATGGGCATGGATGCTACCATTTCCAACAACAGAATAAATATTAACGATTTTTTGTTACGTAACAGAATACTATGTTGGCTATTTTAATAGGAAATACATTGAAGTGACAACTAGCGTTTTCTGTGGTTTACGTGTTCGGTTCTCTCCCTTTTGGGTTTTTATGCTTCTTTTGGTCATAAATTTCCACGCTTGTTACAGAGCTAAAATGTCCCACTTTTCTGTGAAAGGATATTAAATTGGTGATGATATTGTCATCGTTTATTGATGCTTTTTGTTATGTAACAGTTACGGAAAGTAGCGAATCGCATATTACTGTTGCCTTTGGGTAATATTACCCGCAGCTCCTCCCAAGATAACCGGCTAGAAGATAAATGAATATACGGATGGTTAGATGATATTATCCACATACCATGCTGGATGTACTGACAATGCAGCTCACTTATGTATCACTGGAACAGATCAGCATCGCTGAACCGTCCTTATATGGGTGAACGGCAGAGGGCGCCAGAGTCCACGAAACTGGAAAACTTTATAAAAATGGAAAAAAAATAGGGAACTCATTTATTGTACAAACGTTATAGTAAAGGCGACTAATAGTGGTTGTTATGTGTACATATTGAATCTTAACCAGTGATAAGAACCCAGGACTTTCAATCGTATATTGCTCTGTGAATCACTAGGAATAATGTAACGCGGTAAGGTCGGCATGACACCGGAAACAAAATGGGGAAAGTAGTGCGGTGCTTTTGCTATTACGCATCCTCCCGGTAATTTGTTCTTCATCACCGTCTACGCTGACGGCAAAGGAGCAGGCTTACAGATACAGGGGTATCGTTATTGTATTAGGAAGATTGTGTGTTAGAATTGAAGTGAATTATATTCGTATGACCGTGGCCTGCATATGGCTGGAAATTGCGCGTTAGCGGAGGGGAGAGGGGTTTCACGCTTGAAATTGCTCCCGGTGCCGTGCGCCTAAATGGACTAATGGCGCACGCCTGTGTCACCCACAAACAACGGAGGGGAAGCGCTGGACCGAGTGCAGCGACTCAAAAATGATTTTCGTCAGTATTATCCATTTAGTTTCTTTTGATGAGGAACTCCTGGGAATGAGGAACACGAAAGAGCGCAGATCTGCGAAACAACCGGCAGTTTTTCAGTTCGCAGAATCTCATTCTCTCCGGGTTCTTTATGGTTGGGTTCAGAGGTTCTGAGATGTGGAGTCCCATCTATCCATGACCCTGCATCGTTGTATCTTCTGTAATAGCTCCTAATAGAGTCTCCTTTTCATGGCGAATACTTCAGTATCATCTATACTGCGTGACAGAAAAAAAAAATATTTAGTTATGTATGTTTTTGCTAAAATTCTTAGTCGCTAGTGAAGTTTCTCTCTATGCAAATCTGTTAGTTTGGGTCTAAACCAAGCAGATGAGAAGTTCGGTCTTTACCGGACCAAGAGAAACGGTACGAACCGTTATTAATTTCTTTAGGGGGTGTTCTCTGTCAGTTACTGTTGGGTGCACCCCTCCGCCGGGTCCGTTGATGAGAAGAGACTCACAGCTAAGACGGGGGGTGGTCGCAAGTCACCAGTTTATTCAGATC
>JAODKC010000001.1:11274793-11286324 GCA_026777985.1 Mormyrops attenuatus
CCCCTGCCCTTGTCTACTGTGCTGGGAAGCCTTTGCTGGCTTTTGTCCCCCAGACGGGGCCGCGGCATGCTGACAGCATTCCTGTCAAACGCCGTAGGCGCCGTGCCCAGCCTGGCCTGGCATGTAGGTGACCTCTGTCATATTCGCTTCTTACCTTCTTTAAATGGCTCCTGATTATCCTTTCCGTCAGATAGTACATGCTTCACTGTTTGTTGTTTTTCCACCTCAAAATAAACCTGTTCCATCCTTTCGCAAAAGTGCCAAAGAGTCCAGACGTCGGAAATATTTCCTAGTTTCTTATTCCCCGAGTCCCAGTCTCTGGCAGACGACTGCGGGCCCCGCTGGCGTTCTTTTACGATCCCCACATTGATGTTTGGGATCGATTAACTTGGTCTTGTGGCTATTTGCATTCCACCAGCCTTTCTCTTTAATTCTGGATGCTTCGGCGGGTGGATCCGTGCGGCCTTGCCAGGCCCCGTGTCCTCATTGCCAGTGGCTGCCGCTATCTGTGCCACATTTTGTGTCAGGGATTTAGCCACTTTGCACAAGTTGAGGCTTGGGCTGGCCGATATAAACTCTACCTCTAACATATCGTCAAATCAAATTTAAATGATAAGAAAATGAGAAACTTCCATAAACTGTCAGTAAGGACCATTGCTCGATAGCGCACATCAGCCAATCTCGTGACAGACAAATGTAATTCTAACCAATCATATGGTAATCTTTTAAGAATAGGCAACATACACCCAACTAAGGCACAGTAAAGTTGACTGAGCTAGTGGCCCATGCCACATGCTACCGTTTTGGTAAGATCATGGAAGAGATGAGTGCTTCCTCAGAGGAAACTGGTGAAGAAGGCAACAGATCAGCAGCTTTTAAGAATGGAGATATTGTGTCTAAACATGGTAAAAAAGACGCTGGGGGTCTGCTGGTACTTTTTGCAGTTTAAGTGCCAACATGCAACAGACTGGTGCTGTGTACTGTAAACCAATACTGAAGATATGGGAAAATCCATTTGCATTACCATCCAGTGGAGCAGATAGAAAGCAAGTGCTTACAGTAAGAAAACACCAGAAATTTTGGTTTCCACTTTCAAGGAATAAGAGACAAATCTCATCCCGTACTGGTTAAAAACCAGACACATTTATTTTTCATTACGGGACAGGTGACAACTGTACCAGCCATGTCAAACCAGTGTCCTGGAAAGATCAGTGAGGCAGTCAGAGAAAAAACCCAGCAACTAACTGTACTGTTGCTGTTTTAGAGTGTTACGCCCTACGACAAAAAAGTTAATAAAAAAAAAATAAATTGCTTGTTTATTGAAATTAGATTTCACTCCATTCAGTTCAAATCTATTCTAATGGAATTTTGAACAAAATAGAATTTTGAGCCTCAGAGTAAAGAAGTAACAATGTATATCGTGATAATTATTGCTATCGACCGTCATGGAAAAAATTACCATGGTAAAATATTTTTCCATATCGCCCAACCCTAGCCCTCAGCGTGTCGCTATTGTGGAAGGATGAGGGAGATGGAGGTGTGGTGGGGTTTTTTTTTATGCTGTAGAGCGGGGCAGGGCGTTGTATGAAAGATAAAGCCTGCGTGCCCCTGATGCACCCTCCTCTGGGTCTGTGGCCTTTTCATGCTGTGCATTATGGGTAGAGCCTGCCCTCCAGCAACTGTCAGGCTGCGTCTGGTTTTGCAGAAAGTGCCTGTTAGTCCTCTTGTAGCCCCCACCGATCGTGTTGGTGTGTCGCCACCAGGCCGTGCTTCCTCTGTACTGCACGTTTTTCTTTGGTTTTTAGTCCTCAATGGTCTTTTTGTGCATCTTTTGAGCCAGGAGAACCACATTGGGGTTTAATTTTGTCCTTGGTCATGTGCCAGTCCCAGCCCGGATCCCTAACGCTGCGTGTCCGGCGGTTATAGGCAGCAGGAGCTGTAGCCGTGGCCGTGGAAGACAGGGCATCGCGACGGCCGTCCTGCAAACAGCAGTCCCTTGTGCCAGGCAGCAACCAGCTCCCTCCACGTCGGAAAACCCGCCATCGCCATGACAAAAATGTACAGTGTTCGCAGTGTTCGCTCCAGCCTCTGCGCTGACCTTTTCACTTTGGGAAACGCGAGGAGCAGAAACCTAGGGGAAAGGGAGGAGATATTTTTTTCACAGCTTCTTTTAATAGCCATTATATAAAGTTTTTCTTTAATACGTAATAGTCTTTATGTGAGCTTGCTGTGTGCCAGGCTCACCAAATATAATTTCCATAACCGCCGGACCACAGGCCATCAACAGGCCTGTGTTGCTTTATTCCAAGACTGCGTGGCTGCTACCAGCGGAATCCAGGGGTGAATCAATGAGCTCTCTTTACCTGAAGTAGCACTTAGGATGCCATCAGACTCAATGCTCTCTACTGTCCATGTGGCCGCTGTCTGGGAAGCCAATGTTCTGGCTCTCTCCGTTTCCCTGCCAACTGTCTCCTATGGCGACTCATGGGGCATGTCACGTAGCCACCAGGTCCCCAGATTGTGCTGAATAATCAGCACGCCGGCTTGGATTTCGATCTTATAAGGATTCATTGCATGTTGGCAACAGTCCACATAATATATGAATAATTAACCACTTCCAGAAGCTGGTTTCATTTGCCTTGAGGTAAATAACCTGATTGCAGTCTGATCATGCCGGTTGATTATTATTGATGACTGAGGACTTAATGACTCTCTGGAAAGTGTGAGTGAAAGTTGCGTCCGCATTACCTGGGTTATTGATGAACCTTCCATGGTGTAATTAAGTGAGAGGCCTAGCTTGTAGTCATACAATTGCTGGTGAAGGGAGCTTGTTTTGTGTTGTGGCAAGAGGTCCATGATCGGGGGGGGAGGGGGGAAACGAGGAGCGTGAATCGCCAGCCTCGTGCCGATCACGTCCGATTCTGAGCGACTCTAAGGGCACTTCCCGCGCTGTGGTCAGGGTGCCTCTTTTGGGATTTAAAACCCCATTAGCTAATGCCATTAAAGGTTTTTTTTTTTTTTTTTTGTTCTTTTAATCAGCGCCTTAGTGTTTTTCCTTAACTACCGAGCTGTTTATGTTCTGGACGAACTTTTACTGCTGGGAAAGAGCGGTAATGACTTCCACGCCGTCTCTAAGCGCGTCACCAGGTTTGCGGAGAGGGGCCAATTATTTGCAGGAACACCGCGTATGGGATGACGGCACGCGTAGTGGCAAGTGGGGGGGCCCCACACTCCGCACTGCGGGTGGCGGGGTCATTTCAGGCCTCCCATCCTGGTGCTAGGGCGCCCTCATGATGAGCCTTTAACAGGCGTATCGCTGCTGCATGAGTCACTTTGGCCGTCGCCATGGCTTGGGGGGGAGGTTTGCCGTTTAGTGTATCCATCCCACATCGGTGTTATCACCTAAGGTCAGCGGATCGGAGGCGCAGACCATAGTTCCCCCACAGAATCATCGATCATTCCTCTGGCCTCTGCAATCCCAGAGATAACTAGGAACAGCTGACAGTGTTACCCATTGTGAGGAAAAGAACAAGCTAATAGGAGGATAGTAGGGGGCACTGTAGAGAACTCCCATCTGCATTTTTCCAGGGAGAGAAAGAAGGGAGAGTCCTTCTGCCCTGTTTTCTCTGACTGCCTGTGTTTTGTGTCGTTCAAGAACCCCCCCCACACACACACACACACACACACACACACACACACACACACACACTCTGTCTGAAAGAGGTTACAGTGAACACTGGGAATTGAGGTGGGGGGGCAGTGTGGAGCACTCGGCACTGGCTGCAGCAGCCTGCTGCGCATGTGCAGTCTCCTGCTTTGGGGGGGGCAGAGCTGCCAGCAGCCTCTGTGTCTGCATGAAGACACTCGGGCCCTGAAAGCAAGCTGGAACCAGGCCGTGTGCGTTAACGCTGGCGGTCCGACGGCCGCAGACGGGCAAGGGGGGACGGAAAAGCGACTGACCATGGTGATCGTGTGGTGGTGCCTGTATCTGGCCGTACGGAGTCTCGGCACGCATGGCAAGTACCCTGTTTATTCTTCAGACGGGTGCGCTGTACCCTGGTGGCGGGCCGGTCACCTTGGAGATCGGCGTTACAGATCAACCTTGGTCTGGCGTAGTTTTGAGAGGGACGTCTGGTCCACTAACTACCGCTGCTGTTGGGGAATGAAACGCCTCGTACTCCTGCGCATCCCAGTCTAGGGGGTTTAACTGATCTCGGAGTGATGTGCTGGGTTTGTGTCTGCTCCAGCTGTCATCCAGAGGGTGTGAGTGTGAGAGCCTCGGAGTGAGCTTTGCTTACGATCTGACTGATGACCGTGAGTGGGAGGTGGAATAATGGTTTCCTACATTGATCATTCGCATTGGCGACCATAAGGGTCTGTTGCCGTCACTGTCTATGACCTTTTATGGTAAGATGACTGCCTTTTGATTTACCCTATTACATTGGATCTAGGCTTCAGGGCTGTGTGACCTACATGTAGCCTTAACTCAAACCTGCCACCTGGAAGGATTGCCATTTTATAATGTGTGTACTGTAAGTGTAGCCTTAATCTAGATGTTTTATTAACATGATGGTCAAAATTTATTTTAGGACTGAAATAATGGTAAAGCGAATTTTTAAGATACATCAATACCACATTCTATGGCATTTGTTAAAAATGGCTCTCAGAATTAAGGTTGGGGAAGCCCTTAATTTTAGGCTAAAATTAACCCATGTTTCCTCCCAGTCCCCCAGCTGCCCCCCCCCCGGTGGAGACTAGCAGGCACACGTGACCATACCTGAAATGTTAATAAGCAATTTCCTGTGCGTAAGGATTTTCACGGCCCTCCCCGTAGTGTCTTGATCCTTCTGTATCCCATGCTCTGCTCCCTGTAGGCCCCGCCCTGCTCACTCACACTCACTCACTCTCTTTACAGTTTTCTCATGGGTTTTTTTATCCCTGTAACTGGCTGACCTGACTCCCTCACTTCCTCCACAGCCTGGATCATGGCCTCAGTTCTGCAGAAGCTCATCACACCCCTGGCCAGCGGCCCCGCTGAGCCCCCCAGGAACAAGGTGACTGTGGTGGGGGTGGGCCAGGTTGGCATGGCCTGCGCCGTCAGCATCCTGCTGCGGGTACGACCCCATTCCGTCTTCACTACTACATTGACACCTGTGCTGCGTTATTGTGCAATAGTCCTGTTACTGCAACATGTACTAGGGATCTATACTGTATGTACATTGGATGTGTCACATGTACACATTTCACTTCTCAGTTGGCCTGTGACTGCCCACTGTCACATGGCATAAGATGTGCAGGGGCCCTCTTCCCCCAGCATTGACCACCTCTCACGGCCACCGTCTTCTGCACCGCAGGAACTGTGCGACGAGATGGCCCTTGTGGACGTGATCGAGGACAAGCTGAAGGGTGAGATGATGGACTTGCTTCATGGAAGTCTCTTCCTGAAGACCCCCAAGATTGTCGCTGATAAGGGTGAGTGTCATCAGTGCTGATCCATGTGGGTCACTTGAGCTGGGCTTAGAGGCCAAGATGCAGGTCTTTCAGCTGATCAGAGCTTGGACCTGCCCCGCTGCCTTTGCTTCTCACGTTGAGTGCCTCTTTCTGACAGACTACTCTGTGACTGCCAACTCGCGTGTTGTGGTGGTAACGGCCGGCGTGCGGCAGCAGGAGGGGGAGAGCCGCTTGAACCTGGTTCAACGGAACGTCAACATCTTCAAGCACATCATCCCCCAGATTGTCAAGTACAGCCCCAACTGCATCCTCATCGTGGTGTCCAACCCAGGTGCACGCCCACCTCGAGTTCCCGGTCACCATGTGTATGGTTACCCGCTGTGCTATGTTGGTGACCCTGGCTGTCTCCTCCCAATGCAGTGGACATCCTGACCTACGTGACCTGGAAGCTGAGCGGTCTGCCCAAACACCGCGTCATCGGCAGCGGCACCAATCTGGACTCTGCCCGCTTCCGCTATCTGATGGCCGACAAGCTGGGCATCCACGCCAGCAGCTTCAACGGCTGGATCCTGGGGGAGCATGGCGACTCCAGCGGTGCGTGTCTGTGCCTATGAGTGACGCCAACACCTGCTAGCTAGGCGCTAAAGTCTGTCTGATGGCTGACTTCTCTCCCTCCCCCCCCCCCCCCAGTACCTGTGTGGAGCGGCGCCAACGTGGCTGGGGTGAACCTGCAGAAACTGAACCCTGATATCGGCACAGATGTTGATAAGGAGAACTGGAAGGACACGCACAAGGCTGTGGTGGACAGGTGAAATCTGCATCTCCTCATTGTAGTAAGAGTGGTGCTGCTGTAAAAATTGTGACTAGCATCAATTGCTAAAACTGGCTTTGATGGGAATGAGTCTTATGCAGCGTCTGGTCCAGCACTTGTGCAGCTGTTGATCTTTTGTGTCTCAGTGCGTATGAGGTCATCAAGCTGAAGGGCTACACCAACTGGGCCATCGGCTTGAGCGTGGCCGACCTGACTGAGAGCCTGGTCAAGAACATGAACCGCATCCACCCAGTGTCCACCATGGTCAAGGTGAGCCCATTTCAGCCCCCTAGATTAAGATTGTGTTAAATCAAAGCCCAGTGGCGCCCATGCTTTTAGCTTTGGGAGGATCTGGCTCTGACGGCCTCGGTTCTGATATCCGCAGGGTATGTATGGAATCGATGGAGAGGTGTACCTCAGCCTGCCCTGCGTGCTGAACAGCGGGGGCGTCAGCAGCGTCGTCAACATGACCCTGACGGACGAGGAGGTGGACCAGCTGCGGAAGAGTGCAGACACTCTCTGGGGCATCCAGAGGGACCTGAAGGACCTGTGAGGTCCACGTGGCAGTACGCACGTGTTGCCGTGCCACTCTGCTCCAGCCCCCCCCCCCCACCCCGTTCGTGTAATGCTTCTCCAGGTCTTGTTGTTCATGAATATAGGTACCATTAGTTTTCAGAGGTTTTCCTGGTCACGCGTTTGTGTTCGTGTTCCATTGTGAGGGCTCCGCATGCAGCCAATCTATCACGTTCCTTGACTGAAGTGTAATTTGCCATCTTGATCAGTGGTTGCCATTTGGAGGGTATTGGCAGTGTTTCAGGCTTGGCCTCACACCCTTTCCTACGCCCCTCCACTCATCCTCACCTGCTGGGAGTCCCTTACTGCAAGGTTTAAGTGGATCATTCTCTGGATCGGGTTGTGGGCAATCAAAACTGCGGACCAGATTAAAAGCCCTGCAATAACTTCTTTAAAAAAAAAAAAAAAAAAAAAAAAACTTTAAATCGTGTTTGTGGCGATTAACACTGATGGTAACAAAATAAATGCTGAACTGCATATTTCTGAGTGTCTTTGTGGAAGGGAAAATGTTTTTGCAAAGTTTTGTAGGTACTCATGATTTTTCTGAGCTTCACTTTTGTGTTCCGGACGCAAAGTATTGAGATGGTGCCCCCTTGTGGCATGAACAAATGTCATTCGAAAGAATTCGTTGGTTAGGAGTTGAGTTGGATTATTTTATAAAAGACGACGGAGGTAAAAAGCAGTGAACAGACACCGACATGCCATAATCTAAATGTCAATACCAGCGGTTTACGTGGATGTACTCGCTTCTAATGTCTTATCGATCAATACTTTGCGTTAATTATGAACTCCACTAAAGGGAATTTCTGGAACACTTTGGTTACTCAAGACACTTAGTGTGGTGGTCGGTTTTTCCCAATTTTCGGCCAGTCAAGTGATCATAAATGGGTCCAGAAGTATATTTTATAGGCTCGGTTTTTTTAATTTTTACTTCTCACTGGAGTCTGCTTTCGTGTTTCCCTGTTTAATCTCCTCGTTCAGTGTTCCCCTTGGGTGCGGCAAGTGGTTTACAATCCAAACCACTGACTGGGTATCGCGTGCTGTGAGTTAGGGGTTTTTGTTCCAATACCCCAGTTTTGACTTTCTGACGATACAACTGCAAAGTAAATTCCGTGTATACATACTGAGTCACGTTTATTTAAAATGCTGCGCCAGTATTAAAAGTTTTCAGTTTCCTAAAGCAAAGACACAATCAGCAACGATTTTGCAGTTATTAATTTCGTTGAATATTATAGCTGTAGGTAAAAGACAATGCCTACATATGTTACAGTACATTTAATATTACCAAAGGGCCTAAATATACCGTAACATTTCCTTTTTGCTGAAGCCTTCATAAAAACGCGTGTCCAGTCAGGCAGAGAGCCCCAGGTCTCGGATGAACAGCAGATAAGGTAGCAGTTTGCTGGTCTTGGCTCCCGCACTGCTTGCTTTGGGTGGGTCTCCCCGACCGCGTTTGCCGAAGCGAAGTCCGAAGGGGTTGAAGTTGAAGTTGCTCCGGGGGAGTCGGAGCCCGCAGGTAATCTGATGCTCTGCTTGGCTGTCTCTCACGACGTAACACAGACTCTTCTGATCTGCGGCGTCTGAACCGGGGGCTTCTCTTAAAGTCACCCCAGAAAGGTCTTTCTGGAGCGATTCCAAGTAATCTGAAGTTTAAAAAAAATTAAAGTTATTCACAATTCCTTGAACTTTATATTTGTATCATTTGATTTCTTTCAACAGGTTATCAAACAACATGATCTGCATGTTTATGACTTAAGAACCAAATAATCTCGAATCAAACGTAGTAATCAGAATGGAACAAAAAAAAAAAACTTACCTGAATTATCCATTGGCTCAACAGGGACAAATTCATTCGATGACTTTACCATCCTTCCTTGCTGGAAAAACGCGGAAATGGCAAGTATCAGGGCGAACGTTCTCATTTTTGGACTACGGTACAGAATAAAAGATCAGTTAAAACTTTATCTGATTGCGTCCAGTGGTGGACGTTAGTCAGCAGCAGTTCCCGATTATTCTGATATTTGCAACGAAATCTGTATATATATGTAGAGGGAGACGGTTCCGTTAGTTGTTATAATATTATGCCGCACGTGGGAAGCCGCGGATTTCAGCGAATCAGAAGGCTCTGCGTTTCTGATCGCGCCAATCACGGAGCTGTCCGTCGTGCTGAAACCACTTATTAGCGCATTGTGGAACGATATACCTCATAATGCTACGCGTTTTGTGTTGTGCTGCTATAATGACAGATACAGCACGTTTCATCATGTGAAGCCGGATGCTTGAATAAGCGACTTTCTTATTAGAAAAATACTTTGGACTGTATGCTACGAATTAATACATATATGCGGATCCGCGTTTCAACAAATGCCGTAGGCCTATATGTAAACGACATAAAGTTAACGAAGTAAATGAATGCGTCTAGTTATTTAGTTTGTTCATGGTAGGCCTATTATATTGTTCGTGGTAATATTACATGAGAGTGCTGTATAATTCAAATTTGTATCTAATTTAATTCTTTAACCTAAAACAAGAAAACGGCTAATTTACATTGACAAATCCTTTGACATATGCTTCTATTTAGATTTAGTAATCTAGCTTTTAGATTTTCTCCGCGCATTTATTGAAAAAAGACTGCTTTTCTACTGAAACGAAAATGTAATGCCTCATCATCAGTATTAACAATTTGCCAAATGCAACAACTAATTGTATTATAAATAGCGACAGAAACTAACGTATTACAATATTAAAAACCGAGGTTTCGTGCTATATCACCACTTTCAAAGTTTCTTTTGTGTTCATACGTTTTCATTGTCAGAATCGTCATCGCCATTTGAATCAAGAAATTCCGAGTCATCCACAAGAGGGAGACAAAATTCGATTTGTTCTCGCACAAATTTCATTATTTTAGACCTTGAAAGACTGACGACAGGTGGCGTAACAGCAGATGATTAATTTTCAAGTAAGTTAACATATTTCTGGGATATCACCCCTCACACATAATTCCTTCTAATGATATGGTATAAGCACTAAATTGGCTATGGAAACATTAATAAGATGTTTATATGCTTTAACATGCATTAACCTAATGTGACATATATCCTATGAAAACTCGGCATAACTGCTTATCCAGCAATCTGCACCTCTTCACGCCGCCCACTTTTCAGTCGACCCTCGGTGAAAGTGGACTTTATTCGCAGTCTGGCGGGTTGCGGGCACGCGTGGTACCTGGTTCGACTAACAGCGCGCTGCCTCACTCACTCCCAGCCCCCCGCTACACGTTTTAACACGGTGTAAGTTCTGACTTCGACAAGGTCTACAACATGTGCATATTTTGAGGTCAACTGGAGAAGAAAAGTTTTCTTTCAGAAAGCCTTGCCATTTGTGACTAGTGGGACACTGGCCAAAAAGCACGATGCCGCTTTCTCGGTCCCTGTCGATGTCCTCCTTGACTGGGCTGCCAGTTTGGGAGGATGAAGGTCTACCCGTAGAAGATCTGCTACTCTTTGAAGTTGCCTGGGAAGTAACTAATAAAGGTATCGGCACTGCACGAAAGTGTTACATACATGTTTAAAATTCGTTTCGGTTTTGTGATTTATTATGGTTTTGTCAATTATGTTACGAGAGTTAAGCGTGCCGTTTTAAAATGATAACCGCACGAAAGTGGCTCGATTGTAACATAAAACAAGATAGATCAAATCATTAAAAAAAACTTTTTTGAATTTTGACCTATAACGATGAGGGAATATTAGCCTATTGCTGAGTGACAGTATCAATATGTATAGGACATGCTTGTTTTATGCCACAGTATTAGTTACTGTATGCGGTGTTAATATTGTTACATGCGGTTTGTTACATGATTATATTAATGACAAAGGCTGTATCATCTACTTGGCAAAGAGCATTAATACCGAGCAATACTGGAAAAAAAAAAAAAGTCTAAAAGCCTTCTTACGCACAACGGTGTACTGTTAGTCTGTCATTGCTGCCCCTAGAGGACACTCACCTCATTCTGTCTTGCTGTGGTAGTAATGGCGTACTGCCAAAGTGAATATAAATTAGTCATCGTTACTGTTATTTGAAAGGTTTTCTATTGACTGCACAGTATTATTAAAAATTTAAGTCGCAACTGTTGCTACCGTTGGATGAAACTGGCATTGAATGCTTTATAATTATTGCGGACGTGATTATTAATACATGTTGCATTTCTGGCTAAATTAAACTGTATCAGTGATATCTGTATAAAAGACAGCTTCAGTAAAGGGCCGTGCTGATGGTCAGAACAGACCCTTAACCTCAAAGCAAACATTTCAGGGCCCCCGAGAGGAGAACATCGATTAGCCCGAAGGATTACATATTAAGCTGTAGTCAAACACCGAGTTTTGGATTCGGAGGGTTTTAGCGGAAATAGTGGTTTCCAGTGAAGTTCACCTACGGTCTGGACGCTACACGTACCGTTTTAACAAAGTGTGTGGATGGTACTGTGGTGATTTGCCAATAATAACATCAACAGCTGCGAATATTTGACCACTGTGACTTAAAGCGTTATGCGAATATGCGTTTGCTTACGCAGTATTATAGTATAATAATCATTATATTAAATTATACTCAACTACATGTAAAATCCTCTCCTGGAGCCGACACCTTACCGTGGTGGAGGGGTTTGTGTGTTCCAATGATCCCAGGAGCTAAGTTGCCC
>JAODKC010000001.1:11301743-11335057 GCA_026777985.1 Mormyrops attenuatus
CTTTTGTACAGGTGCTCTTCCAGCCCCCGGGGATCGAGTCGCACCTTCAGCACCAGAGCGAATATCTTTGTGTTACAGCTCAAGCATCCAGAATTTTGTCAAGGCTAAAAGCTACAAGGCAGGGAACCCACGATGCATCAGGAGTAAATGTTTGAAGCAGTGCTTAAAAAAACACACTACAAGGAGAGTGATACCACTGCAGGGAATCAATAAACCTCAGCAGCTGGACCAGATGAGTACAAGTGCGTGTTAAGATCTGATCTTTAAGTAATGATACCTTGCATCTGAAATGAAAACACGGGATAGTAGTTCCCCAGCTGTGAAGTGCTTCAGTAGACTTCCCTGTCCTCTGGTGATTCAGCCAAAATGAGGAACGTGCTACAGAGACAAATAGCCCTGAGTATTTAAAGCCTCGTGAATTTTGGTCCCGATGCCGATCTTCCAACCCAAAAAGTCAAGCCACAGGTAATGCCGCATATTACCTGGCATGTATCTATTAACAAAATATTTCAAATGCTATTAGAAATGGGTTGGCAATAGCAAGTATAAAACTGGGATGAATAAAAGGAAGAGCAGCAAAGAAATAGAGGAAGACTTTTCCTTACATAAATATTCATTTTAACTCTTGATTCACCCGTCAATGTGCTGCCGATTGTAACCTTTGCTAGATTTCTTTTGGATGGCAATAATAAGCCTGTAGTCAGTTTTATTTCCCAAAATGGTGTTTTATATGTGAATTTGCTAGGCTAAGACACAGCATCCCCCGTCAGACTACATTCTTTATTATCGCATCCTTGACATGATTTACTCAGCAGTCTCAACAGATTTTGCTACCTGAGGTCCCCATATTCAACATACAGTAATGGTATTTTTACCTTTTGGTCTGCTGGATGTTTTTAGGGTGACAGATATAGTGACATTAAGACATTAAGACATTATTCCAGGTTTCAGATAATTAAAATATGAGCAGATCTATGACAAATTTTAAGTTGTTTATTCTGTTTGAACTTCATACAATATTCTTAGATTGTTGAGAAATGCCATTTTCTTTCAAATTAAGTTTCAAAACTTTTGATTGTAAACTTTATTGTCTATAATCACCCTAATTAATTTCTGTGTTGCACAGATTGTGTGCCCCCTGGTGATTTTTAATGGAACAACATGTAGTACAACAAAGTATCAAATCGAATGCAAACTTCATTTAATTAACAGTACATTCAAAACACTGAGTCAAAACTGTGTACAGAATTCAGTATTTCCTCTACAGAATAGAAATAAAATAAAACACATGTTCATCTGGCAAAGATAAATTCATCAACGACCTATCAGAAATAATCTCGTTTCCATGGTGTAAGATCTTGGAAGTAAATTTGATCGGCGTTTTCTTCTGCTAAAGAAAAAGAAAATTGAGCAGATAAAAATGACATCAATGCAGTTCCAAAAGTAGAATAAATCAATGAGAAAATAATTTGAATTTAACAGCCTCCGTTTGTCCTTCATACACACAGATTCGATCTTCCAGCTGTATGTAATTGATGCGGAATTCAACAGGCCAAAAGGAAAATCAAGCATTCTGCCAGAAAATACTTTGAAAAGTTAATATAAATAGATAATAGTTTGATAGCATTAAGGTTTGGTTTAGGTATATGTGCTTTGAAACGTTTTTGTACATATAGAGAAAAAATAGGCAATATTTTGTGGATGGAAAATGTTCGGTGAGATTCCTGAGTTTTCTTCTTGAATATGATAACCCATCTGACAGAACTCATCATATATATCTGTGACATTAATTTTTCGAGCCGCAAAGGTTTAAATGACTTGGTTTAGGTTGCGTCCCTCCTTACTGGTGGCGCAGTTACAGGAATCAGGCTCTCACCTTCTTCCTTGGCCTGTTGGAGGAAGTTCAGGAGCACGGCTGCGGCCCGTGACACGCTGAGCTGCTCTGCCTTCTGGCTGCGTGTCTCTGCATGAGAGAAAATCGGGTTGGTCATGCAATTAATGTAATTTGCTTAAAGACACAGTCACCAAGTAACTCCACAAACTGATCTGTTCTTCAAATGTGCAACTACTGCCTCACATCTCCCAAGGCGTGGGATTGACTTCTGCTGTGCCTGTGTGTGTGTGTGTATGTTTAGTTTACATATTGTGTTTCATACAGTCCATACAGGGAGTGCTGGACTGGTCACCTGAACTTTTCCTAATGGGCTGGTGCAGACCTGCCCCTGAGACAGCAAAATTTATCGTGAGGGACTCCCCCACTCTGCAGAATTTACCGTAGGGGACCCCAAAGTCCAAGGCCGATTTTTAACCCCAGTTCAGCCCCGCGTACAGGCCTACAGTGTGTATCCTGTGATGGACTGGCACCCCCCCCGACAATGATATAAGTTACATGCTTACCAGTAAGATTCAGGAAGAAAAATCGCTGCGGCACAATCACTTTTCAAACTATTTTGCCTCCGTGCAAACGCGTCCACTAAAGTGTCTTTGTGAGACCTGAATTTGGATATGAAGTAATTTGAAAATACACTAATATCCACAGTAAGTGCAGAAGTGCCGCATCGTATTGATGCTAATAAAACCGGTACGCCCCCTGACTTTATCTACAGGCTACTGCAGCTTTGCGTCTGTTAAGGTAATCACTAATCAGAGAGCGCTCCCAAAACAGCGATCTTTCAGCATTTAAATATTAAATCAAACAAGATATGCCTAACTACCTAGATGGACTGTATCATACACGTCCCCTTCATTTCTGTCTTCAGATATGAAACGACGTCCCTCTGAAATAGCATGAGATTTCAGTCACTAAAAAACAATATCGATATTTACACTTACATGTTAACATACATGATATTAAGGATCAAACGATACCGATTTATTTATTCAGTTACTCAGTTAACGATCTTTAATCGGGATGTTTAATTAGGACACGAAGTGCTACTTGAATTGGATTGAATACTTTACGCATAATGTATACTTTAATTCCGAGGTCAAAATATATCATGTATCAGTACAAAACACTCGCAATAAAGGGAGTTTGATCTCACGTGTTCCTTTAAGATACAGCATAGCCTGCGGCGTCCAGTTTCTTCGTTGAAAACCATCCTTTGATTAAAAAAAGTTGGAAAAAGTAAGAGCCGTTCAACGGATTGAGCATAAATTTTGACACAGTGGTAATTCCTTAGATTCCTGGAAAAAAAATGAGGTGTATAATTTAAGCAACATTTTAAAGAAAGAAAACACCAGGTTACCTTTGGCGCGCTCCAGGAATGAGAAACGAGAGTCGCTACTAGCAGTAACGCCAACGCGTAAGCTTTATGCGTCTTCAAACTCTGTGTTAATGGGCACAGAAAAGTACTAATGGTTACTTTCTTGCAAAACGCAGCAACATACCAAAGCGTCATTCTGAGATTATTAAAAAGCTGTGCCTTGCGCATGACGTGCGTAAAAACGCAAATTGGAAAAGTCCCACAGTGTGCCATATTCCTACTGATGATTACAATATTTATTACTCTCAAACAATCAATCAAACAAATTATAAATACCTGCCACACATTCTGAATACAGTCCTAACCATTTTTAATGTAGTAAATAGGCAAATGTCCTGCGTGTGTACATTATTTTAACTATGCCTTTGTTTTAGTACGTGTAATCTCGTTTTTATTTGAATATTACATAATTTAAACAAGT
This sequence comes from Mormyrops attenuatus, assembly GCA_026777985.1. Classification (NCBI taxonomy): domain Eukaryota; kingdom Metazoa; phylum Chordata; class Actinopteri; order Osteoglossiformes; family Mormyridae; genus Mormyrops; species Mormyrops attenuatus. Next base: position 11,305,431 of record JAODKC010000001.1, read on the forward strand.
TATAATTTTTTATAATTATTATTTTTAGTCATTCCAATTTCTATAGCTTCGGGGTTTTAAAAACAGAAAACTACAGCTTACCTTCATTCTTGATAATTCTCTCGCCTGTTAGCGTTCAGTGAAACCGAGAGTCAGCTTGAGTGGCGTTGACTTGGGCTCCTCTGCCCTTTATAAGCACTGGGGTGGAGGAATCCCGCATAAACCCCCTGTCACACCCGGGGGCTTAAGGCGCGCGCTCCTTTTCCTGGGGGAATTGTCAGTGTCGATCGGTTGGAAGTTGATTGAACGGGTGAGTGTTACTTACACCCCCGAAAGCTCGTTCCGCTCAATAAACAATATTTAACCTACGCGATCCTATGCACACATACATATACAATACATTAATATAGGCCTATCGCGTTTAACGCATTTGCGCCATATACGTATTTTTAACGCAAACGTCACACTTGACAAAGTTAAATTAACTAGACGTGGTTAAAAGTACGAAATTAATTGCTTCCGATTCACCAATAAGACACACTGCCTATATTATCATGCTATTAATCAACAAGTCGTACAACAGGTCTATTGACTTGTGCTTTTTTGACAAATGTGACGGAAAATATGACCGCATTTTCGGATAGTACATAATATATAATGTGTAGAATTTAATGATGGCGATTCTTATGAATGAAACGGATGCTGACAGCCTGTCAATGGCCCTGAGACAGAGATTCTTTTAGGGCGCTCCTGCTGAGAACTGCCCCTAGCTCCAATGTACTCGGAAAGGCCATCGTTAATGGGGAAGAAAAGGAACATCAGTTTAATTAGACAGCCGATATCACATGCGCGCCAGGCTGAGCCGGGGACCGGTGTCCAGCTGCGGCGACGTTAGCGGACAATCTGGCGACGAGGGCTGGACTCGTGGAGGAAAAGCGCTGCATTCCACTTGCAAAACAGGATTTCCGTAGACGACCTTTCAGGCTGATTAACAGGTCTGACGAAAATTCCCCAATATTAAAAATAAAAACATTCTTGACGTCAATGGAGTCTATGAAACAAGTGTCCTGTCTGATTGGATGTGGAAGAATTTCGGGTTTCTTTTCTTTTTTAATTTTTCATCTATTTCACCGACCCCGATAATTTCATTATGGTTTTATTTACTACGTTAAATATTCCATCCAGTTGTAGATTTTGTCAAGAAATGACTCATAACTCTGGGGCCAACAGTTTATTTACACCTTGTACTTAAAACAAACAAACAAACAAACAAATAAACAAAAAAAAAGCCTCACACACTAAAGTTTTCAGCTGAAATCTGTATTTACAAAAGTTTCATACAGTAAAACAAACAGTTGGCATTACTGACTTACCTCCCTCTGGAGGCCATGTGAAAATTCGAGCTAAGTGATGGTATGATATCTTACAGACTATATATTTGAGAACAGAGTGGAAATGGCATCAGTTCTTGTGTGTGTGTGTGTGGGGGGGGGACTATTTGGCTTGCAACATAGTTAACACCAGGCTTAAAAAATATTATAACAATGCTTAAACTTGTCAAATAAAATGTTAACGCAGATCCAAACCTACACAGAAACAGTATGATTGTAACCATCTCGATGTTCTGAAGGTATCCAGCAGGGCAAACGTCAGCATTATTACTCTGGGAAAAGTCCTCCATGATCTCCATGTCTGGATGATATAACCAGTGATGTTTCAGCCATTTGAATCCAGTGAGCTTGGTGGGCTCCTGATTAAAGTTCCCAATGGCGTCAAGTATGGCGCCCTCTACAGGCCGTGAATCGCATAGATCATGCCAAATCAAACCACAAATTAATAAAACTTGGCTATTTTCCTTTAATCATATTAGAGTCCAAAGAGTTTTGACAGAGCAATCGTGGCGTCTGAGGGTAACTCGACCAGTCGTGGATTAAAAAAAAAAAAATTTAGGAATCTATTATAAATTAATAAATTGATTCTCCAAACCAAAACAGGTCACTGCTATACCATGTTGTTGCTCTCCCCGACTTTATCCACAAACTGAAAAGAAGAAGAAAGCAGAGAGGATGCGATTAGTGACAATGCTGACCTTTCACTACACCGGGCAGGACAAAAACAAAGTATGGGCTTTCTAAATATCACCTAGACGGGTAACGATGAGGGACAGCTCGAGAGTCACAAAACAAGCCACTGCCCAGCCTTTATAGACACGACGACGAAGGCTTTCCGGCTCACCCTGCCTGATTACAGGCTGTGTCAGTGTGACTTACACGATTCACATGTGGAGGAGCCTGAAACCGGTTTGATTGGAGCATGAGAAAAAAAACCACAAAGCACTGCAGTATGACTGTAGCACCATGTCTGATAGAGCTTTTACAGATTCCTATGAGTATGCAGCACTGTGCGATGCATGCAACGGGAACCAAAACGGTAACCAAAGCGGGAACCAAAACGGGAACCAAAATGGAAACCAAAACGGAAACATGGGGGCCAAGAAGTGAGCATGTACCGACCAAGTCAAAGAAAAAAAAACCCAAACTCATAAGCCTTCGGTGCTGAGGGGTCCAGAAATGAATGTGAACAATTAAAAAGGCTAAGAGATGAACAGTGACTGACCATGACAGAAGATGGTCTTCACAGCCTTACGAAGGCTTAAAAAAACACAACAGGAACACATTCACCTCACTGAAAGCAACCTGACAGCAACTGGATCCAGACGAAAGCATGCTGAAAGAGAAGCCTGGGAAAATGAAGAGGCAGGGCGAGGAGGGGGGGGGGTACACCTTACCGTGAGGGGATGGAGGGCTCTATATACTTTAATACTGAACGTGTTGGTTTTTCTTGGTCATGTGAGACAGGAGGGGCCATAAACACCTACTGGCTAAATACCCTGAAGACTGATTCAGACACCTCTAAGGCTGGAACACTTACCCCACTGATTCCTGGGAGATTAAGCAGGGACCCTAGAATGGGCACCCTCCGGATGAAACCTACAGCCACTGGGAAGAAGCCCCTGATGGAAATAAGGGGGAAGGGGGGAGGGGGGGGGGGTGGTGTGCAGGAGGGAAGCAGAGCCGGGGTGTTACGTCACCGCGTCACTGTCACTTCAGGTCACTGTCACTGACATCTTCAATGGCGCCAGCCCAGGTGCATGTTAAGTCACCTGAATAAGAGGAAGAATCCGTAGATTTCCAGGACCATGCCCACCATCGGCCAGCCGACCAGCACCACGAATACGCCGCCGAGGAAGAAGCCGGTGGCCTTCATCTTGTGCTTTTGGAAGAAGAACCTGAAGGTTCGCTCCAGGCCGATGACAAAAGACAGGCCTGCAACAAACAAGATCTACGTGCAGATGCACGCACACACGGGCACACGGGCACACACACGGGCACACACACACACAACAAACACAAGTTAAAATGTTCTTTCAAACTGGCATTTAGAGATTTTTCCAAAACAGGTTCCCTCTAGGAGCTGCAACAAGTGACAATTTTGAAACCAGTCTAAATAGATTAGTTATCTAAAGTGTTTAGGATTTCTGAGAATAATTTGCTAATATCTATTATATATACACATGTACATTCCATGCAAAATATTTTTATTTATACAACTTTTCATAAATTATTTTGCAATAACCCATTGTAAACTGTCCTTTTACTTTGTCAGGCTCTGACATCACGTCTAACAACTAACAAGGTCATTCTGACAGTACACAGCTGTTTCGATTAAATCACAGCTACTTACATTTCCTATTGCGAGGAGAGCTTTGTCGAAAAACAGAATCATTCCAAAGAAGAGGAAAAACACGCCAAAGCCTGTTAATCCCATGCCAATCTCTGTGAGGATGAAAACCAAACATTTTCTTAAAAAGTGCTGCATCTGCGGGGCTGAAATAGTGGGGTGGGGACCCCTGGGCTAAAGTCATTCTCATTGGATCCCCAATGACAGCATAAAATACTGTAGTAACAACCAGGAAAAATGGGACCCTGTGCATAAGTGCATATGCACCCTAAACACTTTACAGCTGACTAAAACCTATAAAAAGTGGCAAAATACACAGAAGTGGCAAGTAGACTGAATTATAAATCAACACTCTCTTAAGGCTTTATCCCGATTCGTGTGTCTGGCTTTGTGAAATTGCGAAACATTCAGACCATCAGCGACTGCTCCAAGACTGCACCGAAAGCTCAGCTTCCCCCGTAAGACGTATCATACCATCTTGCTAATTGAACCACAGGACTGACTGTTTCAAAGGAATTGCTTTCAACAACACGTGATAATTTTCCCTTTGACGCCAGGATAACTACAGCCCACAGACATCCTCTGATGGCGTACTGGAAGTCTGTGGAAGGTTCTTGTACGCTCTGTCTAAATGGAGAATAGATAAAAGCTTATTGGTCAATATGGTTCGATGACACGTTTTCGGAGCCTGACCGGTACGCTGTGTTTCTCTGGGAGTCTATGGGAGTTTCACACATTGTTTTTGCTTAGGCAACGTCAATTGGACTTGCAGTCAGATATTTTAGACCCATTTGAAAGCCAGGGTGTTCTGCATGGTGATTGCGAGACGTCTCAACAAGACAGGATAAGCTACCAATAATGTAAATGCTCACGATTGACAAGCTTCACATGCGGCCGGAGGTGTTGGCTTGTAGTATTCATTCTTTGAGTCACATGCAGGGGCACAGAAGTGTTTCGCTGCAACCTAGAGTGACAAGTTCATTGTTTTCTATGTCATCTTCTGCCTTTGGCATTTGAACATATTGAGTTTTCCAGTTTGATCATTTGTTTAATTTTCAGTGAGAGTTCAGTGATTTTAACAGATTTTTAGCAAACTAAGCTGTATGCTGAACATGGAAAAATTTCTTGAGAAGGTGCCATGCGGGTAAGAGGATAATAGATCATCTCATACAAAACGAAAGGAGAGCAGAATTTACATATAAGCAGCTGACTGGCTAAAATAAGGGAAAAAAGACATTTTTTGTTTATGCTGCCAAATGTTGACACTTTGCCTCCTCGGTTTTAAAAAAATTACATTCTGATGTCTTTCCATTCCTACTTTCCCACTGCATGGCTACCAGTTATCTGTCATATCAACTGCAAGGCCTTGGTACTGATACACAAGGTAACCAAGACATTCAGCCATACCGCCCTTCAAAGTTCTTCCACATTAGATCATTTTACAGTCTGAAATATCAAAATCTCATCAGTATGGTGGAACGGGCATTGGCTGAGACTCAGGCCAGCAGAAACGGCAGAATCCCATCTACTCATCAGGAAGGGACTCTTCTATGGCTGATGTAGCTTAAGGCATTAATTAGTGCACTGAAGTGCAACTTGATTTTCAGAAAAACGTTGTCCAAATGCATGCATACACATGCTCATAGCTGAAGGTACACGTGGGCGTCAGTGCAGTAACGTATTGTTAGTGTATGGCACGTGCAGTGGAACGCCCGCGAGAATGCGAGATGGAATTCCGCCCCATGCAGCGGATAGTTTCCATATTTCCATACTCCTTGTACAAAAGCGCTACATTCCTAAAATGCAATAACTTCGATAGCACACCACAGTTATGCTGATATCACGTAGACAGATAGTTACTTTACGCTGAAAAAAATATATTTACAAGTAGAATGAATTAACCAGTTACACTCATGGTGATACTTAAAATAAAATAACATTTCCCTGCTTCGGGACTGCTTATTCACACCAAACCAAATTTTTCATATTTTAAATGTAGAATGTAATTCTATTATTTACACAGATTTTAAATCTAACCTGAATTTTGCTATGACTTCAAACGGGTTGCAATTATGCTAGGTAAATTATATAATACACAATACAAACCCACGTTTAATTTAGATGCATTAGATGGACAGTCACCAGTGAATTCGGTACTTTAACTAGCTGTCAAAGTGCTAAGGCGCTTCAGCTAACAAGGCTGTTAACAGCTACAGTGAAACCATCAGTTGGATTATAACCTACAGAGTATACGAAAACGCCAATGGCCTCGAAATACTACAAATTATCTAAATTTAAGACACTGTAATAAACCGGCATTAACTTAAAAGGGAATATCGATAATTATATATGTGACAACTACATACCACTGAGAAACACGGCCTTATTAGCGAACACCATCTCATTCATTTTTTCACTATTTCCCCCAGAAACCAACTTACAACCATTCGCTTAGATGAGCAATTAGATTTAAAGAGATCGGTCGCAAAAAACAGATTTTCTTACTCTGAGAATCCGTTAACGAGATCATTTTTCCAACAACGGATGGATCAACAGCTAGCTACACGGGCAACTTTCCACGGGGTTTAGGGAAACCCAACTACAACCAGTTCCTTGCAGTTACGGTGGCCGCCACGTCTTCCGGAACCACGCAGTAACAAAGCATCTAACGCACGCAGCGTGCGCCGATAATCAGCCAATCGGCGAGCCGCCTTCAGGCCCCTGACTAGGCTGTGGCTGTTTCCTTCCACACTTGCTAACGCGCGGAAGGATGAGGCGGTCCTTAATAGATTCTGTGATTTTATTGGGTAACATAGAGCAATTGCGCCGTTTTCCATTGGCAGAGTCACTCGCGGACTCCTTTGATTGGCTCTGGACTTCGCGACGCTTTTAACAGCGTGGTCTAGCAACCGGTCGGTTTAAGAGTAACTCAAACGGGAGAAGAGGCCGGTGGTCCGTTGTAGGTACGTGTGGCATCTGTTGCTAAGTAATACGATCTTTTGATGGTTGGATGGTTGCGTTTTTTTTTAAAAACAAATCTTAGCGCGCACCAAAGCTTCACACTGATTATATGTTATACGCGCTGATATTAATATAAGCGATTACATGCACTTTTAGTCTGAATGCACAACACCTTTCGAAAGCTGCATTAAAACATCCTATTACTAATGATTAACCGGGATGTGGTTAAAGTCCCGGCCCACACTTAATCGCCAGACGATTAATACTGGACGAAGCATGCATGCTGAATCCGGTTAACAATGTTCTCCCTGTGCCATCGGGATGAAGTTGATACGCTGCGTATAAAATTGTTTCTGGGCACATAATAACGTTTCATTATCGATGTCAGTAGGTTATTATGGTGCTCTAAACGCGGCAAAAACATCTTAGAGATAAATACTATTTGATAAAGTCTGAAGAGATGCTGTCTAAGCAGAGACTGTTGTAAGCTTTGTAGTTGCCTGCTGAAAGCCCCCTAAATTTCTCTTGGTGGACCAAGGGGGTTTTTCTGAGTTTGAAGTGATGTCATCCAACTTGGTAATTTCGATTTCGATATTGAAATTCATACAACATGTGCATTTACTTTATGTGGCGAATTATACTGGAAAAAACTATTTAAGAATTAGTGCTATATCATCTGTCAATTAAGGAAGTGGGTGTGTCTTATATAAGTTGACGTTATGGACAACATACAACATCTTTAATTTATTCCTGCAAATCTTTGGCCTTGGGCGTTTTCTGTTGGTCCCAGTAATGTTTTGCCCTTCGATCGCTACAGATTTTTGACCCCGGTTAAACTCGGTAACAAGTGTGTCTTTGAGTAAATGACGTTATGCCCGACCACTTACGTTAATGATTGTATAGTTAACTGTTAAACATTTATTGAAGGTGACTCGTAGATTCAGGATATTGTAGTATTTTGTATATGGTATGTAGAGTTGCTGAAAAAAATTAACATTTCATAACGTAAAAGCGTATTTTAAAAGCATGTTTTATTCAATTGCTCAGTTGAAACTGAAAATTCTACATACCTGAAGGACATAACAAGGTGAGTTTCATAAATGTATAGAAGAATATTGTTCTTTTACACACTGCTGAATACTCAGACTAGAAAAAAAAATACAATCTTTGATGTGTAGATTTTGGTAGCATAAACGTGTCTGTCCACCTTGGCAAAAATCAGTTTGGTCTCTCCCACAGAACCCTGAGGAACCCCGCAAACAGCTGTGAGATAGTCACTAAGCGGGTTTAATTGTGACATGGAGAAGAATAGTGTCAATGGTGAGTTCAGTTTTTGTCACTGAGATGGCGGTTTTGTGGTGCTTTTCATGCCTTGCATATAGAACCAGTAAATAAAAAATGTATTGATATTTATAATAGGGCGACACAATCGTGCCTCACACCTCTGGGACCTGGGATCAAGTCTCCGCCAGGCTTCCATGTGCATGGATGGAGTTTGCATGTCGTCCCTGTGTCGTTGTGGGGTTTCCTCCGGGTAGTTCGGTTTCCCCACACAGTCCAAAAACATGCTGAGGGTGGTTGCAGTTGCCAAATTGCCTGGAGGTGCGAATTGTGTGTGAGTGTGCCCTATGGTGGGTTGGCACCCCATCCTGGGTTGTTCCCTACTTTACGCCCGCAGTCTCTGAGATAGGCTCCGGACCCCCTGTGACCCTGATTAGGATAAGCGGTTACAGAAAATGGATGGATGTATGGATATTTATTGCAACAAACAGTGATGTGTCCTGAGAGACGAGTGCATTTCCTGTGAGAGCCTTTCCTGAGAATATTAGGTAATTTAGTTCTACTTGTGAATGGATGGTTGCCTCTGTTTTGCCTGACAAAGGTGATAATTAGTGTTCTGTTGGGAGGAAGGAGCTTGTTAGCAAAAGGGGGGGGGGTGTCAGTCTGGCTTGCATAGAGCTCGTATGTTGCAAATACTCTGTTCGAATATACTTTTTTGCAGGTATAAACTCAGGTAATCTTAGCAGATTAATTTTAAGGGCAGCATTTGGGTCTTATGGAGGATCAGATTGGCCCCACTCCAGAATCGCAGTGCATGGATCTAACACGCTCAGCTGTGTGAGATGGCCAGTGAAATGATCTTGCTAGTGCTGGGTTCACAGCCACTTCTCTGGGCATGACAGCCGGTCGGCTCTGCCGTTTGTCTGCAGACGACCAGGCGAAGCTGGAGTCCGTGGAGGCGGAGCTGGAGGTGGTCGAGCAGCAGATAGCGGAGCTGCTGGAGCGGCAGTCAGATCTTAACTCCAGGAGGAGTCAGCTGCTTAAGCGCCTGGAGCGGGCCTGTAACTCCGCCCAGCCCTCAGGCTCCGCCCACTCACAAGGGTCTGGCAGAACCAAGCAGGATCTGAAGTGCTATGAGGGCACAGGTGAGACACGCACACACAAAAGCGGCTCATACCTACTTATCAGATGGATTTGCGTTCAGCATGCACTCGCTCTTATGTAATTCAGATGGCAGAAGTAAAGTTTCTTTGGAAGCCTCCTGCAATTCCCAGATTGGCCGTGTCTCCAATCGCAGATTTCTCGTGGTCCAAGGAAGTGCGGCACCAGCTCTCGGGGACGTTTCACCTTCCCAAGTTCCGTCAGCTGCAGCTGAAGGCCATCAACCTCACCATGTCTGGGAGAGACACGTTCCTGGTGATGCCCACGGGTGGAGGAAAGAGCTTGTGTTACCAGCTGCCGGCTGTCTGCTCTGAAGGTACTGCCGGCCTGCTCTGTGCAGTTTACGTTAGTATTATGGGGTCGTATGTGGCTCAGCAGGTTGGGCTGCTGTGTCTATGATGGGAAGGTTGTTGGTTCAAATCCCAGTGATGTCACTGTTGGGCTCTTGAGCAAGGCCCTTAACTTCAGTTGCTCCAGGGACTGGCTAACCCCGCTTTATCAATTGTATATTGCTTTGGATAAAACTACATAAAGTAATATACACTACCAGTCAAAAGTTTTTGTAAATGTAGAAAATCTTGTGTGTGAAAAACTTTTGACTGGTAGTGCAATGTAGTATTAGTGACATTATCTAATGCGGATGCTCCATCACTGCGCCCTGGGGCACTGGGATCCACACTGACCACAGGATGGGCTCCCCTGTTGGCCACAGTGTTCCCATCACTGCACTGGGGCACTGGGATCCACACTGACCACAGGATGGGGGTCCCCTGTTGGCCACAGTGTCCCCATCACTGCACTGGGGCACTGGGATCCACACTGACCACAGGATGGGGTCCCCTGTCAGCCACAGTGTTCTCATTACTGCACTGGAGCATTGGGATCCACACTGACCACAGTAAGAGCTCCCCTGTTGGTCACACCAACACCTCCTCCAGCAGCAACCCAGGCTTTCTAGTTGGTCTCCCATCTAGGTACTGGCCAGGCCCAAACTTGCTTAGCTGCTGATGGATTATCCAGTCTGAACTGCAGGTGGTATGACTGTTGATGCATGCCACATTATGTACAGTCTCCATTATGTAATTACCTGTGCGTGGGCTATTCAAGGTGATTTGGTACCTTAAATCAGCTTCTTCTTTACCACAGGTTTCACTCTGGTGATTGCCCCCTTGGTCTCTCTGATGGAGGATCAGCTCATGTACCTGAAGTCCATCAATGTGCCAGCAGTCACCCTCAATGCCTCCAGCAGTAAGGTAGTCTATCCCAGAATTCTGCTGCTTGAACATATGCACCCCATCCTGTACACCTTTTCTGTGTTTTCACATTAACATTGGGGAACATTATCCAGGTTATATAAAAGCTTTTTGGGGATTTAGAATCTGCAGCGTATGTGTGTTTAGTATGTGGTACCCTGTGTGGTGAATTGTTAGTGTGACTACGTAGCCTTAGTGAAACTGTCCTCTTGCTTCAGGAACATGCTAAGTCAGTGCTGGCCGCCTTGACTGATAAGAAAACGCCGTTCAGGCTGCTGTATGTGACTCCGGAGAAGATAGCCAAGAGCAAGCTGTTGATGTCCAAACTGGAGAAGGCCCACCATGCGGGCAAGCTGGATCGCATCGCTGTGGATGAGGTCCACTGCTGCAGCCAGTGGGGCCATGATTTCAGGCCTGGTTAGTTCGGCGGCCGCTGGCAAAACCGACGGGTGGTGTTAAGGTGGCCGCATACTTCAAAATGATGTCTGAACCAAACGAAACTGAACGTCAGCAAGAACGATCTGTCGCATATGTAAATTGATGCCACCTTGTTCATTCTCTGTCGCGCTTACAGTCCTAGAGTTTACAGAACGTTTTCGATGCAGCAGACCCACAATCTGAGTGTAGATACATGTATGCTTACCTACAGTTTCTACCCACGAATTGCATGTTGTCTGCACGTGTTTAGAATCTCACCGTGACCTATCATATATTCGGGTGATCACCACTTATTCAACATTAACGATATTGATCCCATCAATTTTGATTGTAGTATGCAGCTACTTTTAGCCTGGACACAGCTGGTAGATTTACTGAGCATTCAGATTCCTACTGAAGTGTTGTGGATGTAGTTTAATCAATAGATCAATAAGGAATGGCACCAAGCAGCTAGGACACAGTTGAAGTCTGTTCTGATGTTCTCCGCAGTCTGGATGCATAGTGTGTCACCCATGTGACGCTGACATCTCTCCTTTGGCTTAGACTACAAGCTCTTGGGAATCCTGAAGCGCCAGTTTCCCCAGGTGCCGCTGATCGGACTAACGGCCACTGCCACCAGCAACGTGCTGCAGGACTGCCAGAAGATCCTGAACGTGCCTGAGCCCGTCACCCTCACCGCGTCCTTCAACAGGACCAACCTCTACTACGAGGTGATGACAGCCCCACAGCCATCTTAAACACACCTGTCGGCTAACTGACAGCTTTCATCTAAGTGTAACACAGTGTTTGCCAGTCCGGTCCTCGGGGACCCCCAGACGGTCCTTGTTTTTGCTCCCTCCCCACTCCCTGCCAGACAGTCCTCATTTTTCTCCTCAGCTGGAAGGGAGCAAAGACGTGGACTGTCTGGGGGTCCCACGAGGACTGGTTTTAGAAACACTGGTGTAACACCAAGTTCCTCCACCAGGAGGAGATGTAGCAATTAAACAAGCCCCCCAATGGCTCTTTAGTACAATTAAGGAAGGTTTAAATGTAATATCAGGTGTCCTATCCACCAACATTCAATCTGAAATTTGATTGGAAATGGTTAGGTTATTACACAAGTTAGTAATTCTAACCTCAGTATAACCAATTAGCTTGATTTTTTTTAAATCTTTTTTTTTTAACTTGGGGACGATTCACCATAGTTAGGTGCATAATTATTTGGACACTGATGCAAGTTTGGTTATTTTACCTGTTTGTCTGCCAGTGGTATTGGGTCACTAGTGTTTATTGATGATGTGACAGAGGACAGAAGCAGCCGGATGAATTCTGAGGCGTACAGAGACTGCTCAAATTCAGCCAAGTTGATTGGATGACACTTCACAATACAGATCAGTCACCTGATCTCCACAATGGAGCACGCATTTCACTTGCTGAAGGCTAAACTTCAGACGGAAAGACCCACAAACGAGCCGCTGAAAGCCGGTGCAGTAAAGGCCTGGCAAAGCATCACGAAGGAGGAAACCCAGCGTCTGGTGACGGCCATGGGTTCGAGACTTCAGGCAGTCACAAAGTATTAAAAATGAACATTTTATTTTCACTTTTATTAATTTCTTCAATTAATAAAAAATATTTTTTTATACAATCCTCAATTGTCTCATTTCAGATCGAGTGTGCTGATGTACAGAACCAAAATTATGAAAACTGTGTCGCTGTCCAAGTATTTATGGACCTAACTGTATTTTTTTTTTAATGGGTAATTGGTAATCCCATGATGGTGTTTTGATGGTTAAGCTTCAGTGGTAAATTGGAGGAGAGAACTACAGCACTGCTGAATCTCTTGTTTTGGTTCAGGTTCGGACTAAACCAGCAAATCAGGAAGATTTCACTAATGACATAGTGGCCCTGATCAGAGACAGATACACGAACCAGTCAGGTAATGTTTAATGTGAAAGGTTTGTGTCCCTGTCACGTTCCTCAGAGTTAATTGGTAATGTGGGATAATCAAATATGCATGTTCTCCATATAAAAATCAAAAGGTCTAACACTGTTCAAAGATGGACTTATGGTGTAAGGCAGTGTTTCCCATCTCAATGTCAACTCAGACAGTCTAAGTTTTTGTTCCCTCCCAGTTCCTGGTAGGGGCAAATATGTGGACTGCAGTGGGTCCCCAAGGACCGGGTTGGGCAACACTGGCTTAAGGCACACAACCGCCTGAATTGTATGTTTCGTCCCCACTCCAGGAATCATTTACGTATTCTCCCAGAAAGATGCAGAAGTGGTTTCAGCAGATCTGCAGAAGAAGGGTATTGACGCCCAGCCATATCACGCCAACATGGCGCCAGAGGATAAATCCAGGGTCCACCACCATTGGATGGCCAACAAGATCCAGGTGTGTTTTAATTGTGGGGGTGGAGGTTCGGGGCTGTATTCTAGACACCCTGTCAAGGTGGGTTATGAGAAAACATTTTGCTGTCGTGGGTGGCCAACCAGGTGGTGGTGGCGACCGTGGCGTTTGGGATGGGCATAGATAAGGCTGACGTCAGGTTCGTCATTCACCATTCCATCAGCAAGTCCATGGAGAACTACTACCAGGAGAGTGGCCGGGCAGGTATATCACCGGCGACCCCGTGACTGCATGCCACCATCTTTGGGGGGCATCCCTATGCTCACTCTTCTGCATTCTTGTGTTCAGGACGGGACGACAAGCCGGCGGACTGCATCCTGTACTTTGGTTTTGCTGATATCTTTAGAATTAGCACTATGGTTGTCATGGAGAACGTTGGCCAGCAGAAACTCATGGAGATGGTGGCATACTGCCAGAACTGGGATAGGTAATGCAGGCTTCGACCACAATGTCTTCAAAACCATACCTTAAGGTGTAAAGTCAGTTTCTCATTGAATGAAGGCAGTCCTAGGTCAGGCACCAATAGGACTGCTTACATATTCCTCATGTAGTCCTTAACCTTCACCTGTTAGAGGGCCAAAATTTGATAGGAACTTTGGTATCCTAGATACCTCCTCCCAGGAACTCTTCTTTTACTGTTGCATAGATGCCGCCGTATGGTGATGGCCGCTCATTTTGACGAAGTCTGGGATGACAAGGGCTGCAATGGAATGTGTGACATCTGTCGCCATGAAATTGGTAAGTGTCGGCACAGCTTCCAGCTAGTTCACCAAGAAACTGTCTGCACTGTACAGATATACTGTAGGTCCCACCCATTGTTAAGTCAACCTATAATTCGTATGTATGACCTGTGGTCTCTCACCACTCCAGAGTGCATCACAGTAGACATCACGCAACACGCCCGAGAGGTGGTGCGGATTGTGGAGCTTTCCACTGCCGCAGATGAGAAGATGACGCCTCTGAAGGTGATAGACGCCTGGATGGGGAAGGGCCCCAGCAAGCAGCGCAAGATGATCCAGTTGACCACGCTGTCCCGCCCAGGGGTGGAATCCGTCCTCATCCATCTGCTGCTGCAGGGATACTTCAGGCATGTGCCGCTATAGCTTCACTCGTTCCAAACCTGATTTGAAAGGACTGTCCAGTTAACACATTCTTTCTGCTGCCCCCCCCCCATTACCTCGTAAAGTGAGGACTTCAGCTTCACCCCCTACACCACTTACTTCTACCTGAAGCTGGGTCGTAAGGCTCCGCTGCTGAAGAACGATAAGCACGCTGTCAGAATGAAAATGAGGACGACACCAGCCGGGGGCAAGCAAGTGCGTCACATTTGATATTCTCTGTGGCCATTCCTGTCTTCCTGCCGATTAACTTCCTGTCTATTCTCTCATGTTCTTGTGTATCTCTGTGTACCTCATTGCTCCTCAGACTGCAGTGTTTCTGACTGGATCTCTCGTTACACACCAGTTGGTTGGCGTATATGCCTTCCATTCAAACTACTCTCTCTTCCTTCCTAATTGCCAAGCTCTGTATAGTCCTTTGTCTTCACTTCTCTTTCCTACTTTCCAATGCCTGCAAGCAGCTTTACTTTACCTCCCGTTCGGCCCGGAGTAGCCCGTGAAGGTAGGTCGCTTTGTCTAAGTGGGCCGATGCTTCCCAGAAGCTGCTGCTTTTGTCATGGGTCTTCCAGATCATGCGTTTAATGCACAGAATTTGGATTTTGCATTTTTAAACTCACAATAGTTTGTTCATTTGTACTAACTGAATCACCGCTTGAGTCACGTCACAGTAATGTGATTGGAAATGTAATTTTTTTTTATAGGGTGGACAATCGATCTTTAACAATCTAATTAGATTCCATTAGCCTTCATTAGCACTTTAACACAAAACCAATGTGCAGACAACCTTGTTCTAATGGGTGTAACGACGTGGTAATTCAGTGCTGCTTCAGTCCTGGAAAATGTATAAGACGGTGTCTGTCAAAGGTTACTGTGAGCCGATCTCTAGCCCACCCAGGCCCCAGGTGTCATTAGAAGATGGACATCAGAGCATAATTAGACTGGTAATACAATGACCAGAACCCCCACCCCACCCGCTTAGTGAGTATTTCAAACAGACTGGTACCCCCTGCCCTGTTTCATATGAGATGCACTGTCACAAATTGCCTTTGAAGCCCTTTATTTTGCTGGGTGGCAGTTAAGGGTCATTAAGGAATATGAATACTATGGAAAGACTTGATATTTGTGACATTTGGTTCAATAGGACACATTTGTTAGTTTCATTCTGCATAATAAGGGCTCTGGGGCAAATTGCCAGTCTTTCACACCTTGCATCCTACCAATTTTGTCCCAGTTTTGCGCCGTCAAAAAAAACCTAATTATTCTCTATTACCGAATCAATATCATAAGTCAGATATATGGTTCTGAGGCCTTCACATGCACAGTGACACAGGTCAATGCTCTTCCATTTACTACCATGGAATCAATAGCTATTTTGTCTCTTCACAAAAGCGGAATTACTGTCCAACCTGTTCGGAGTCAGCCACTGGAAATGAAGAAGGGGAAACCCCAGAATAACTCTGTTGTAAGCTAACATTTGGGAAATGTCAAACTTTGGTTTTTATTTCTCTGCTTTTCAATGACGTGTTGCACTTTATGTACCATCAAATTCATAAGCCAGCACAGTTCCTAAGGTGGCTGACTGTTCGTGGCTCAGCAAATAAGTTTGAGTAAGACGGCTGGTTTTTTTACACTTTAGCTGTCAGATATGCGCGACAGCACTTCCTTGCTTACGATCCTCTTGCTTCACAAATGCTGCAGTGTAACGTTTTTTTTCCCCCCGGATGTCTTGCCAATGACCTGGTGCTGCTGCCGTCTCGGGTACCCCACTGATGTTGTTAATGAATTAATGACCAACAGGCAGACCGCGAGTCCAAGGGAAGTGGAGATAGGAATAAAGCACAGGTAAAGCCCAAAGGACGAAAACGGCCTGGAGACAAGGCCCGAGACAGCCCCGTGGCCAAGAAAGCAAACCAAGATGTTCTCTGATTCGCCCAAGAGGAGACCTAAAAAAAAGTACAGTTCTGCTACTTGTATTTCTCGATGGACATTGCATGATGGGATACCATCTAACAGCAGCTTGTCAGAAAGCATATAAAAGCTTGTTAACTACGTGTCCTGCCCAGAACATGTATCCATAAAGCCATTACCCAGGCATGCTTCCATATGCAAGTGTCCATTCATGGGTAACGTACTAACAGTCCTGATTAATTGCACTAATCTCATCGCATAACACCCTGTTGATTTGTTGACGTTCCTTTGTACTGGTCTGACCATTAACTCACTAACCACTTTTGTTTATTATACTAACCATGTCACTGCACTGTACGCTCCCCTTGGACGCGATACGGCCCAGTGTGGTCCTGCCATTATGGACTGGGTGGAGGGTGAAGGTTCTCTCAAACCCCTGATCCCGACTGATCATCATTCTTCGTCTGCAGGAGGCTGGGTCCCTGTCCGGATTGCAGACTCCTCCGTCTCCATCTAGTGGAGACTGCATTTCACATGGAAACGACAAATTCACCAAGGAATCCAAGAACCAGCAGAATCAGGCCGTAAAACACAGCGATGACCAAGAAGGTGAAGCTGGCAGGGCCCCTGTCCTGCAGACTAAACCTCACTCTGCTGCTGTAGAGGGGGATGTCATCATGAAAGCCACAATGGAGCCTGATGTAGTATTACCTCTCAAAAGCAATGGAAAGCGCAAGTCGACAACAGCTAAAAAAAAGCAAAGACACCCAACAACTGGAGCAATGGATAGTTTAGCCAGCCCTCCCGTCCACCAGGGGGCAGCAATAGTCAGTGCTCCTTCAGAGGTATCCATCATTTCTGCTGCTGCTGTGGAGGAGCTTTGTCACCTGCGCAGCTACTATGGCAGGCAGCTGCAGCGAATCAACTACGTATCCCATGAGCACTTGAACGACACTGACTCTGCTATAGTAACGTGTACCAAGGGACCCCTGAGAAGCCTGCGGTTGCCCTGGGGCTCATCCTTCGGAAAATCCGTACGGAGCTTGTGGACACGAGTCAGCACACGGAGAAGACATCTCATTAGGAGAGGTCTTTGACACAATCTTTATTCCTGTTTATTTGCCTTTGTTCTTTTACTGCTCTAGAATAATAATAATAATAATACACTGTCCATTGTTCCTGATGCACAACTGAGTCATCTTGATTTTCTGTTAAACCCAATACCAAATTGTTAATTTGTAAATAAAATGTGTTTCCAAGTACTTTTACATGTCAAATGATTAAGTAAATAAGAATGTCTTATCAAATTTTCCTTCTCTTTGAAACCAGAGTGAAATGTCCAAATTAATGCACAAGAATTAGCGGTCACCATGCAATGGGCACAACATCAGTCAAAGTAGTCCTCGACATCGATGTTGGGGTTGAGCAGCTCGTCTTTGTAGGCCGTAAGGTCCATGCGGTTCAGCATGAGGTTCTCAAAGGTCTCCTCCAGGTCCGTTTCCCCGATGAGCACGGCGCCTACCATGCGGCCCTCAGCCAGCACCGCCTTCACGTATTCGGTGCCTGGGGAGCAGCGCACCAGCAGCTCGTGGTCCTGGCCCAGGCCCTGGGCATTGAACTTCCCCAGGAGCACTACCTGCATGTAGACAATAGATGAGGCATCTTCATAGAGTGAATGACCCTGTGCATAGATAATCCTCTCAATCGCAGTAGTTAGCGGTTGCAGCATAGCAAAGATAGGCATATCATAAGAGTCTGCACTTATGAATAGAGCTGTGTCTGTAAATCAACTCAGAATTCTGCATTACTATAATGAAATAAGCATCATCTCATAGCCTCAATACCTGTATCGCATGCCAGCATTCAGGTGATAGGCAATGGCTGCCATCTAGTGGTCACAAAGTAACATTCTAGTCAGCGTTCAAGGCCATCTCTGTGTGCAGGTGATCTGACAGATCGTCAGTGCTGCAGCATCCATGAGTGTTCCCTTACCTTGTAGTTGAAAAACTTAGTGATGTGAGTGAAGAGTTCAAAGCAGAAGTCCAGATCGATGGGCTCATCCAGGACATCTGCCGCAATACACCGCGCCGCATACCAGCCCATCTGCCGGGCCTGCGTCCACAAACGCATCTGGTGCCAATGAGAAGACAACAAGGCTAAGTCACCATTACAAGCAGGGTTCTGTATTGCTCAGTGCTTTAATTACTGCTCCAATTTGCTGTCAAACTGATTAAGGTTCTAAGTAAGTTGTCTTGTAAAAACTTTGTGATATTCACATACAGACCTACAAAGACAGCCAGTGAAATTGCTGTACCTGTTGCCACAAAGCACTGGCCTCCCAGCATGCCGTGCAAACGTCCCCAGCGGCATACACATCTGCCACTGAAGTGCGCATGTGGTCATCCACGCTGAGGCCAAGGTCCTCCGCCAATACAAACTGCAGTTAAGGGAGGGGGAAAATAGAAAATAAAAAAATCAACCAATCAAATAATCAGCGAACCTTGGGATGTTGAGCTTATATAGTAACACCCACACTGTTGCCACTGAGAAACGGTTCTGTGTTTGGGATGACCCCTGTGGCGCTGACGATGAAGTCACAGCCATAGGTCTTGCCATTTGTCAACTGGACAAACACCGGCCATGGGCCTGGAAAGCAATGGGAAATGCTGGCTTACTGAACACCTGATTCAGCAGCCACGTCACAAACTGCACCCTCTAATCGGTCCACTCCAGTTACCCACGCCCCCAGCCTCACCCATCCCGCTGCCCCTGACCAACCCGAGTTTGACGATGGCATGGAGCCGGTCTCAGGTGACTGTCCCGATGCTCGCTGCAGGTGCTCCTCACGGGTGTAGATCATCTGCACCTCACACTGGTACTCCACATGGACTTTGTGGGACACCTACAACCAGGAAATACTCAGTGTTACACCCCAAAAACACTCCATAGGTAAGGAGTGTTTGAGTGTCATCCCTACACATGCAAGCTTGTTCAAATGATCTACACCTGAGTCACCTGAAAAAATAAAGACACCCAGAATAATGGGAAATTCAAAATGCATATTACACAGCTCAAGCTGGTCTCACGTTTCGGTCACACTTCATCAACCACACATTTCCCCCTCAGGCATTAATAAAAAGTTCATCTATCTGCACCACTTCATTGACTGCCACTTTAACAAACTCTTGATTTACCTCACAGTTTAATAGTTATTAATCCCACCGCAAGATTTTATTTTCAAAATATTCATTTCAGAGGAATGCGCTCAATGGTAGGCTGTGTTAAAATGAGCCATATTTGGTTATTTGCCATAAATAACCAAAAAGGAGGAAGGAAATTGAAAATTCTCACCTGCTGGGCTCCGTGGAGCATCATATCTGCATGCCAGTCTGGCCCTAGAGCACTGCCCGTGCTTGGAATGGATCGCTCTTCTTGAACACCTTTGTGTGAAACTTCTGTCACTGACTCGTCAGCTTTCCGCACAGGTAAACACTCATTTACCGCACGTCTGTGTATGAACGGTGTGGCGCATGCATTTGCGTCTGCACCTGCACGGCTGTACGTGGGTAAGGCATCCTCGGTGGTGTAGCGGGTCCTCTTGCAGGGGCCAGCCTGTTCTGCCTTGTCCGCCTCCAAGGAGGGGATGAGGAACTGCGCGGCACCAGCATCGAAGAAGGTGTTCCCAATGGCTTTGTCCTTGATCACCCAAATGACCTCGCAGCCCTCCACCTCGTACCTGAGCGTGGGCACAAAACATGACCACGCCCACACACACACTTCATTCGCAGTATGGAAATATTATGTGCACATTTTGCTAAGGTATGTACCCAATACAAACATCTACCCCACACGGCACAGCAAAGGAGCACTGCTATACTCACACAAGCTCCAAAGCAATTCCTCCATTTCCGACAACAATTATTCGCTTTGCTTTTGACAAACGCTTCTGAAAATCCTGGGAGAAAATACAGGAGTGAGCAAGTTAATTCTGCACACAATGTAACTGGTGGAAAAAGTGATTAAACCCTGGGGAACTCAGACCATTATAGGAAAAATATGTCCATTGGACAACTTAAATATAAAAATAATATGCTATTTCTTGGTTTGAAGAGCCGTACAGTATGATTTTGATAATGTGTTTTACGGTTTGTGTGTATTACAGTCCACCAGCTGACCCGTCAGTATCATACCTGGGCGCTGTCGGTATCTCTGATGCCCAGTACATAGGGGTTGTTCTCAGTCAGCAGCTTGGGCCGCCCCCCGCTGCAGATACACAGTTTGTCATAGTGAAACTCTCTGCCATCTTCGGTCTGTAGTGTCTAAGAAGACAGGACGGCTTTTCTCATTAACCAGATCTACCACACTGCAGTCCTCGCAGTTAAGACACTCTATACTGCTGCATGTTAGGACAACAAGCTTAAATGTGTTGCAGAAAATGTGTAACATCTGTTTTTCTCTAGTTGCAGCAGGAAGGCCCTGTTCTTATTTCCTATTAGAGTTGTTCCTAAGGCCGTTTAGTACAGAAGTGTTGGACCCTGAGTTTCTGGTAATTATTCCAAAGCTGCTGACCAAAGGTTCCGCATCAGCGTACTCAGGCTAAATGTAATTCATAAAAATGGCCACGAGGAGGAGGGTCGGCATGATTTGAGATTTGTGATAGACGAGCAAAAGCCCGTTTTCGCACACGTTTAAGTGTTATTACAATTAATACACCTACATGTTGCGCTCCTTGTAGGTGTCTTACAGCAGACTGGACCACTTTCAAGTTTGGATACTTTTCTTCTAAGACACTGATTGGCTGTTCTTCAACACTAAAATCTTCGAGCGTCCTGGAGATCTAATGAAAAAATGTATACAGCTATGAACACAAAAATAGGTCTGCCCTACACCGTTATTAGATGTACTCAAACTGCTTTAACCAAACATCACCACTGGGCAGTATTCGTAGACTGGTCAATATAAATTGGTACAACAGTTATAATAATAGGTTCACTGTGCTTAAAAATTAAAAACACGAACAGTTTGCAAGGGAAATTAAATGGCTTTGCGTAGCAGTGCTGTATATGGGTTGTGGCCACTTTATCAAGCTCACATATAGAGTGAACCCCAAAATGAGACATTTTCAGGACCCAAGCGGTTGTCACCTGTTTGAAGTTGCTAACCGCCTTTATTAAGGGAGCGGCGATGACGAGGACGATCTCATCGGACAGAAACTGTGACGCAAGCTGAAGGGTAAAGTTCAAAAACGCCGTGAGACTCCTCTACTTGGACACGTGAACAATGCTTCTCAGACAATTGCATCCAAATGATTTTTTACTTCACTCTTTATCTCATTCTAATAATCACTTTAAACCATGTTCACATTTGTACAGCCAGTTTTCCTGACCTGTTCAGCACACGTTACACCAGCAATGCCACCGCCGACGACCACAAACTTCTTCGTCTTTACCCCAGCTGACATTTCGGGGTTGAATCTAATGTAGTCGCGTTCTTTTAACACGCTTCCAAATATCCGAAGAAAAGGAAATGAATGGTATGTTCATTTAAGCTCTATTTTACCACTAGGCTCCCTCATCTTGAGCTTTCGTCACTCTCCAAAGGGGACTGCGCATCACTTCACTACGGCACACGACGAAGGTCAAATTACACCTGTCCGCTCGAATGAAAAGCGATTTAAAATTTGGTAAATGGTGTTCGCGGTTTCTAAGTTGCATACAGTGTTTGGGAAGTGCCTCAGAAAGTTAAACGCTTACAAACAGAGGTGGACAGTTCAGGTCCAGACAGTACAAATCCAGACTAAGGTTTTGTTTCAACCAACCAGTTTAGTACTCTGTTTCTCTTTATGCCCAACTGGTTGGTTGAAACAAAACCTTGGTCTGGATTACTACTTTCTGGACCCGAACTTGCCACCTATATCTGTAATGGATGAGTAACTTCCATAATAGTAAGTTTTTAAAATCCGTTTTAAAATCTGCAGGAGAATAATAAACCACATATTTTGCTTCAGAATTTCTCTAAATGTTTACATAAACGCCTAATTTACCTCTAACTGAGTGAAGTAGACAGACAGCTAAATTCCGTCACCCAAACTATGGTGTGGATATGTAACGGCGTACTGTGTTATAAACGCCACTTGCGTTATCCGTTCCCCCAGCAGGTCTCTGTCCTTTTTAGAGCCGATGGTCAGCTGGAAATAAATGGTAATAAGTAACTGACAATAAATAACAGGCGAACCTCCGAAAATAAAACCATAAACACGGGAAAGACTCCCATAAAAAATGAGAAGCAGGGGGCAGGGCGTCTCATCACCGCTTGTGGCTCCCTATCTGTCACACAGGCTGCATTGTAACAGCCATGGAAGTTTCAATTACTGTCCCTTGGATTGGATGCAAACTTATAATATTTGCCAGTGCTGTTTTCAGAACGGCCTCCGCCATAGAGCACCAGCGATATAAATGCAGAACAGTCAAAGGAAGAAAACTTGCAATATGTGGAAAGGAGAAAGTCAATGAGGGGCACATACACGTTACTGTAACTGGTGCTATTTCAAGAAGTGTAATTAAGAAATTTTAAGAAACCAGCTACAATAATTTAGATATATTTGGCAGTGGTTATTTGGGTTTCTTAAAGATGTTGCACATACTGTATGGCACAGTGCCAGGTGTTTACAACAGAAGCTGGGGACGAAATAAATTCTTCTCTGGAGTATGGAAGAAAGAGCTGTGAGGTGATGTCGCTACCCAGGGTGCTACTTCTGTTAGATCTGGGAAAGGCTTGGATTCTCCTAGTGCTCCGGTCTTTAATTTAGGTCAGTGTACGATTACACTGAATGCTGAAGTGGAAGTAGGCTCTTACGTTTGCTGCTAAATTAATTACAACATGCCATATTAATTATGAAATGCGATAAATGGCATGTGTTCTGACGCAAATTGACTTTAGATCCACAGACTGGTAAAGTGGTAATAACCACAGTGGTCTTTATGCATCAAGCATTAAAATTGCCCTGGACAGGCACAGTGACCTTTCACCTTCCCATTATGCTGTTCATATGCGCACCAGAATGTGATGGGTCTCAGCCGTATCAGTTATTGACATTCGCCAGCAGTATGGTGGTCATCTCCATTGTCCTCCAATAAACTGGTGACAGGCTCTAAAATTGCTCGACACGCCTGGATTAGAGGAGGACTCATCTGACACGGAGCTGCATGCTAGAGGAAAAACACATTTCCGCTGTCTTGTTAATTATACTGCATATTACATCACAGAGGTTGAGCTCCAGTGATTCACATTGGGAGGACACTGAGACTATTTAGAGTCATGGATGCTATTTTGTCTCAAAAGGCAAAACCATTATTTGGTGAATGTCTGGATTTTACATTTTAGTCTCAAACATTTTTCAGATGTTTCTAATTAATTGAATTATTACCTAAAATGGGTCACAAAGGTGAGAGGGTCACAAAAAATGGTCTGGTCTTATTTTGGAGTATCGTAGGTGGGCATATAGTCAAACCACAAAACAAGCATGACAACTGACCTCTAGTGGGGAGTGGATAACTGCGAGTTATAAAAAACGGAGGATGATAAAATACACACACCTGTTACTTTATGAGTGACAGCATCAACTGACACCTGTCATCTAAAAACACATGGACAAGGACCATATGACTAACAATGGATATGTCAATGCCTTCTCATGGCATTGTGCCTGTAGTCATCCAGGCCAATCAGCATGTCTTTCAGTAAGAGACGGTTTTCCTGTTATCCAAGCCATACAAACCTGCAGAGCTGGTCTGACTTGCATCAACGCGTGTCCCCCCCCCTACGGTTGCCTGCAAAGAGCAACGTTGTTAGGGCAACATCAACGTGAAGAACTCGGCAAAGATGGCTGCCGCTACACCGGGAGATGTGGGTCAGGGTGTCCGTTTGTTTATGTTCAAATGCTGCGCTGTGGTCACTGAAAGAGTCACAATGCCGAAAGCAGTGTGGTAAAAGTCAATGTGCTGTGCAATTTGCAGTGACCTGTTGGATCTGTTACTTTTGCTGTTACAAAAACAAAAAGGCAAATCCTTGGGGGATCAAATGTAGGATCTGAGGGCTGCACCATGTATACAGTGTGACCAGAATCTCAGTGATAATTAATATTGCTGTCGGCATGCAGTAATGCCTGGTGGTCCTGCTTCTTTCAGCTGGTCTAGAGTCTGACGTTATCAGCTGTATTGGCTGTTGTCGGTGTTTTAATTAAACTATTGAACCCTTTCCACTCCGATCACCCTAAAGTATAGTTTGGTTACAGTCTTGTGGGTAAATAATCACAATACTATACTTTTTTCTGCCAGATATTAGTTTTTTTAAGAACACTTTAAATAAATATAGCATTTATATATTATTATTTAGATATTTCAGAACTGTGTCTCTGAACTTTATCCAATACAGACTTAAATTAGACTTATTTTTAATTATGGGAAATTTATTCCAATCCCTTCCTCACCATTTGTGCAGAAATGTTTTATCCTATGATATAATCTGGTGCCCTGCACAGATTTTCCATTTTTACCGCTTTATTACCACAGTACACCTGACCTTCATGCTGTGTTCTAGGGATTCCTAGTTCATTCACCCTATTTCACCCTGAGATCAACAAAGTGCACCTTATCTCATACTACTGAGAAGGAAATATTTGATTTTCCGTCATTTATCAGTACTAGACTCAAATAATTTACTATCACTTGAATACCCCAGTGGTGTACATTAACATTCAATCCAAGCGTTGGTATTTGAAATACTCAGTTTTATTACAAAATCAAACAATGCTTTTTATTTCTAGGTATATATTAATTGGCCCAGTTTACCGATTTTTTGTTCAGTACATTTCACACACACGTCATTGTAAAGTCATGCTTAATCTATAGTCACTTTTTGATTGATTGCTGCAGCCAGTATGGTAATGGTATGACGCGCTGGACGAACAAAGCCGACCAGTGACGGTCATATTAACTCTCATCAACGGTGAAATAAAATGAAATAAAATCAGGGCAAACCATCAACAAACAGCAAACCGGAAACTAGAACAAATTATTATTATTATAGTTTAAAGTTAATGTACTACGCACGGCCATTGCGGGAAATAGTTCCTGCAGCTATATCCTGGACTAAAGACCTTGGTTGCCGATGGATGCCAGCAGCTCCCTCTTGCCGTAAGTGTTGGAGCCCACATTGGTAGGGGCGTACACCGTGCCGATGGTGTTACTGGATCGGATCAGGAAGTCGGCGAGCCGCTGGGTGACACACGTGGCCGTGTTGCACCTCCGCTTCTGTATGTGGTGCCTGGGATCAGGTAAAATATGTCACTAACAGAGAGATACCCAGGGACAGCGTTAATGTAAATTTATATTACAATTTTTAGCTTGCAGTTTTATATTACAGTTTCGTGCATTTGGAAATTGACAGTGAGAGAAATTTGGTTTCCTTAAACTGTTGTTTTGGGACACTACCCCACGTTAAGCTGTATCGCATTAAGCGACACTTAACGAAACCATTTCGCTCGAGAAAAGTTAATTAGCCTATACTTAAAGAAAACATGCTGAACTTGTCGTTACCTGTTGACTGCCGTTAGACCCTCCTGGGGTAACGGATTATCCAATTTTAGGAAGGGGTTGGTTGAAAATCCGGGGGATATCCAGCCTTCTGGTCGCGGATCCGTCAGTTCACTGGACGAAGCCGAGTACCTACAGAGAGTTAAAAAAAAAGGCAATAATCATAAGCTACAATTTCTGGCTCCTGACCCCAGCTTCCAGTACGAATTTTGGAGATCAGCAAGTGATCTAGAGTGGGCACTCGATTGCACAATCGTTTCCTCGGGTCTCAAGCGCAAGCATCTATAAAATTCCTAGTTAACGACATATTGTAAAGATCTCCACTTGTTGCAGGTCTGTACTATCTGTATAATTTATAAACAGAAATGCGACTCCTGCATATTCCTCTAAAAGCTGTCTTTTGCAGTCGGGTATACTTACCAGTTGTTGGGAGCAGCTGTGACACAGCGCAGCACCAGGGACAGCGCGAGGAAGAAAGCGGGCAGCTTCGGGTGGCACATGTTCTTTCTTTATGGTAAACCCAAACTAAAAATTTTAAATATAGGTTATTTCACTTTTTAAAACACGAATATATGTATATACATTTCATATGTGGAATGACGTGTTACTTTATTATTCGCTAATTCATCATTTAAGTACAATACCCAAATTCATTCATATGTTTACAGTTCCGTGTTAAAGAAATGTTTATTTAGAGAATCTGTAATTACGATTGCAAATTGCATTTATTTTACCGAATGAAAAAACCACAAATAATAATTAGATTGGGAAAATAGAATGCATCGAATGCCTTGGATTCACAATAAAATCCTCAAGTGACTTTTGCCACAGAGGACTTGCAAGCAAGACCAAAACACGTGACAGTTCGTAAGACAAGGAATGAGAATGACCCGTCTGCCCAAGTGTAATGAAGGCATGCAGCCAGAGGACTGACCTGATCTTACACTAATCCGTGGGGATGAGATCCACCAGCCTTCCCAGCAGGGCACTCGTGTTGTCACTGGTCTTTCTGGCTTGCATATACTGCCTGCTCAGTTATAGCATCCTGCCTAAACTACTTGTGACATCACAGCCTCCAAATATAGCCTGGATTCCTATTATCAAGGATGGGTGGGGGGATCACTTAGAGAAGCCAGAAATGCAGGAGAGGTCAAACTTGTTGGTATTGTCAACGTCATGGCCTTCATCATGATCATCCTCATTGGCAAACAGCAGTAACATCATCAAACTGAATGTGAGCCCAACAGATTCAACTGTGCTTCAGATTAACATCTGACGGAGCCATAAAGAATGGAACGCATGTTTTTTCAATTTATCGTTTTATTTAGCCCTGTGTGTGTGGGTATGTTCTGTTTCCTACTGGCTTTATCCTATGACTACTCTCACATTTACTTTCTTCCTGGCTTTATATTTAGTGTTGAAAAATAGTATTTCTGAATTGTGTCAGTTCTCAGGTCATCCTTTGTGTATATAATAATGATAAGGATTGTGCCCTAATCTGTGGAACTCTAAAACTTTTTCACATTATGTCTTATTCTCCAGCAATTAAGCTCTCCCACCTGCTCTTCACTTTGACTCGACCTCAAAGAAAGTTTCGAGAGGGATTCGCGCAGTTGTGTCTGAGTTGTTATTTAAAAGTTTGGTGCAGTATGCAAGTCATTTCACTGCGGGCCCACTCCAGCAGGCTGTAATTGAAGCTTCACGCCCACTGCTGTTCACCAAGGTGGCAGCTAAGGGCATGTATCACCGTCAGGCTCCTTTTCTCGGCTGTGATGTCACAGTGTTATAGATACTTTCAGAGCTCAACACTGCATTCATATACACAGAGAGGTTACAGAGATGGCAAAAATAAAATCTATGTCTTTGGTAAGCAATTCAGTTTTAATAGCTGTTTGAATGTGGTTCTTGTAATGCTAACCTACATGCTCACCACTAGGTGGCTGCAAACATGGATGACCCGAATAGTATCCCAGGCAACAGTGCACAACATAGCGAGAAACCAGACCATCAGAGCTCACATACACGCATGAAAAATTAGGGGTAGATACCTGTTAGATGTACTGCATGTCTTTGGAGTGAGGTAAGAAATCTGTATGAAACAAGGGGAATGTGAAAACTACACACACACACACACACACACACACACACGCACACACACACACGAGAGGTGAGATTCAAAGTACCCAACCCTCTAGATGGTGCTACAATAGTGCTACCCACCAAACCACCAGTGCTGCAGAACTCCTAACCAAAGCTAAACTGATCATAGATTCTGGCAACATTTCACTTGAAAATAAACACGGACAACCTTTGTATTGCTGCCACCGAGTGGTGGGATAATGTTAGATATTTCCATCAATCTTCCAACAGCTTATCCTGGTCAGAGTTGGGGGGTTGTTAAATGTTTATTTCAAATTCCTTTGCATTCACTGAATATCTGCAAAAATGTATTTTTAATTATTATTTAATTATTATTAATTAAACCAGTAAGATTGATCAATGGCAATTATTCCATCCAGCGAAAATTCACAGTTTAACTTTGCGCTATTGTCCATTTCCAGGCAAATATGTACTAGGGAGTGTAAGACAGAATTATCACCTACAACAGAGCGGGTAGTCACATCCTCAGTTTTTGTGGACACACAGAAGCACTGTATGCTTTGTGTTTGACATGGCTGCCCGCCAAAGCTTCCAGTCATTCTTCCAGTTTTTCAAGCAGAATTTGAGGGCTGATCCTGCTGCTTCTTTGCAGTGGACCCACCCTGTGCTTCCTGAGATGATGGCTCACGCCCATGGACTCGGTGGTCATTGATTTTCAAGTTATCTTAGGGCAAGGTTGCCTACTCTCACGCATCTGGTGTGACACGCTTTCAGACTCTCACCCTCACACGAGATCTTACAGCAAATCTATATTATTCCATTATAAACCTAAAATTAGCTACATCAAAAGCGCTGGGGTAAATGCTTGTGCATGTGTGTGCAGACATGTCTTGAACTGAAAATCTCACTCCAGCCAGCTGACAAAATTTGGCCACCCTGTTACAGACCCTCCAGCCAGGTGTTTCAACATCAAAGTTGTGCCAACTCAAGACCAAGTCACATAAAAAACACATGCCCAATAAGCATACTGTTTACAGCTAGACTGATGAGTAAGTGCTTTTACCACAGACATAATAATACATGACTGAAATATTTCCACTCTTACCAGGTCTACCCACGTACTTTCCAGCTGGTCCTGTAGTACCTGGTTTGAACAATCATTACACCACACCAAGACACAGATATGCACTACAGTCTACTAATGACAAGCAAAACAACACCAGGCATGTCTGGGATAATGGCAGCAAGCGTGCACAGCATAATCACACCTCTCCCGGAGCATCCACTGCCTTTAGTTGAGAGCATTTGTACATTTACATGATGGGCAGGACCAAATTCCAAAATTAAATACTCAAAATATCTAAAGTAGTTTTCAGTTTCTCTGTTCTACTCAGTGTTTAACAGAAGAATCAGTCATGTGGATTTTGGAGATAGGTGCTGACCGTATTTTTGTAACCTCCCTTTTTATTATCCCAGATTGTAATCTAATTTGTTTTTTTAAGTTTAAATGAAAATCATGGATGAGTTTACCATTGTACCAAAATGCATCTTCATTTTCTCAAATGTTTATTTTAGTAATACACACACACACACACATATATATATATATATATATATATATATATATATAAAACTGAAAATCTCACTCCAGCCAGCTGACAAAATTTGGCCACCCTGTTACAGACCCTCCAGCCAGGTGTTTCAACAT
>JAODKC010000001.1:11335157-11347657 GCA_026777985.1 Mormyrops attenuatus
ATGTGCATGCCCCTCCCACATAGCATGTCATGTTTTCTTAAAGCCGTATACTCACCCTGTTTTGTCCATAATGAAACATTCATGATGAAACATTCATATTCATTCATTTGACCAGAGATTTTCTCAGTGGCAGTGCCATATCTATGTGCTTTGTGGCTGAAGTGCAAGTTTTTCATTGTGGTGTGTGTGTGTCTCTCCCAGCCAGTTGGTGTAAGCTTATCATTTGCTTTAACAAGGTATGTTGCTCACCCTTGTGTATCTTCCCCAGTTAGGACTATCTGTCCCAGTAAGGCTTAGTTGTTCCAAAAAGCCTTTTTCCCGTGAGTCTCCTTCATTTTGAGCAGCCTTTCTTATGCTAGGGACTCAGAATGCTGAATGTCGTCCTCTGTATTTAGGTTGGTTTGGGCGTTCAGCTTACACTTCAGTTCCAGTTCTTCGTCCTCTGCAGGACACTTGTGCTTCTGTTGCTCAGCTTTCTTCTTCATCTGAATGATGGTCACCCACAGCAGCGCATAGCCACACATTCTCAGGCAGGTGATCATCCCCAGGAAGAGGAATCTGATCCAGGGAACAAGAAACTGGATGAGCTGCATCAGCGGGCAGCAGGATCTGATGTTAATCTTCATACAGCTTCACACATAGTACCTGCTCTGTCCCCTGATCCATGCCATCTTACTGTAAAATTCTCAGTGAGGCATAACACTAGTGCACTGGGGCAAAGACCCCAATCTCCAAAACAGGGAACAAGTCAAACTCTTGTGTTGACACAGCTGGACTTCTGGCCCACCCTGCTACTTCACCTGAAGGTCTGGATGTTGTATATCCTACAGGCACCACGCCCACCACACTTTCTGCTTCCCCACTTCAGGCACGTGGAGTCAATCAGGGCCCCAAAGTAGATTGGTGCAGGTATTCCACCTGCAAACAGAATGAATACCTGTATAACACCTCTATACATAAAGCAGAACCCAGTACTTGTAATGGTACAGTAATAAATCCCCTATCTTTCCCTATCTTCTACACAGTGCCTGTATATTACATCAACCTCCATGCACAGTGTACCTGTATAAATCAATGCCACCGCATTTCCCTTAATTCCTGTATGTGACACACCCAGCACTAATTGCCAGTACCTAACCACTTACCCAACACTCTCAGAACCAGCATGAGAATTCCTGCAGACAGTGATTTAAGTTCTGGTTCCACACTCCTGTTGGACAAATTGAAAAATATATTATTGTTACAGTTCATAAAATATTTTTAAATTGTGTAAACAATAAATCGCATTAAATAATTAACATTTACAGTCAGTCATGCTACAACAAGGCGTTCCTGAAAAACCTCATGTTCACTAAAATACACATACTGTATCCACATCGGAGAAATGGGGTTACGGGAATGCGACTCCAAAACGTAGTAACTTATGGCAAACAAAATGAATTAAATAACAAAAAACAGCGGTACCAGTGGTCAATAATGTAATTATATGCATTTAAATAAATAATAATGCAGTACTAAATTATATCATAAACATCTCCTGTGCGTCTTATAAGTCTCACAAGAATTGTGTAGTGACCGCTTCAACCTAACTTGCCGAACTCACTAACTTGTTGATTGCCCAGAGTCGGGAGTAGTGATGGTCAAAAAGCTGCTTTATGAACCATTTGCTGTATTTTCTGACCCCACTAGATGGTACTCTTAATTTAAGTTGGGGCATGCTTTGAGCCCTATTTTGAACAGAGAGTAGCGAGCTGCAGCCACCATGTGGCCGGGCATGGACAGCAGAAATACAATGGATTACGGTATGCGGGGGGGTGCTGAAGGCAACATGGCTACAGACGTTCTATGAAAACCAAATGTAAATTAATTAAAAACATGTTTTTATATAATCACTTGTCAAATATTTTTAGAATGTAGGACTTTGACCTCTGCAATGCGTGGATGTACAAAAAGTTTGTTTCCTTTAGATTCAAAAGAACAAATCTTTTCACAAACTGGCCATAACTATCGTTCAGTTGGATAGCCGTTTTTGCGTGCAAGTAGCATTCCTTGCTAAGACCATATTGCGTTGTAGTGTGCGTAATGCTTTTCTCTCCAACTGAAAATTGCCCAAATACAAATGTGATTCTGCCTTGTACTGGACTTGGGTACTAATATCAATCGCATTAGAACAGATTGATAACAGTGTGATATCACGCGGTGTCGCAGGACTGAGTGTACTTACTTTGTAGATACTTTTGTCCAAAGCAACATACAAGTGAAGTTTATTATATTTGATTATACGAGGTATGTCTAATACAGCTGTCAAGGAGCTTAGATGTGAATGCCGCTAGTCGAAGAATCCACCGCGCAGGTATACGATGTATCACATAAAGACCTCACCTGAGACAGATGATAAAGAGGGGCACAGACCCCAAGGAGTAAATGAAGAAGCTCAAGGACTGCAGGGCCAGGTAGAAGTAGAACATTCTGGAACATTTGTCCTCTCGGGGACACTGCCCTAAAACCACGGGAGCATCTGTGACACTTGCTCTGGTGCTCAGGACACAACTGCATCCATGAAATGTCTGTGGACAAACCACACAGTGGTACACCATGTCTAATTAGCCCAGTACTTTGGTCAGCTACTGCTTAAAGTGAGGATGGATCTCGACCGCTCTCTGCAGCCACACCTCTTCACCCGATCTCTAACCTGTATTCTAACAGTATTCAGGTTTCGGTATGACTCATTTTTCTGGATATTTGACTGGTTTAGCTGGTTTCAACATAGCTAGGAACTGTTGACTCATGTCCAGTTACCAAACAGTACTTATATTGCTCTTCCCCAAGTGCCCGATCCCCCCCGTGTAGTGTCATGTGCATGCCAGTCCTGACCCCCTGTCCGGTGAGTCTGTGTCCCCATCCCCTTCTCGGCGTGAGTCTGTGTCCCCATCCCCTTCTCGGCGTGAGTCTGTGTCCCCATCCCCTTCTCGGTGTGAGTCAGTGTCCCCATCCCCTTCTCGGTGTGAGTCTGTGTCCCCATCCCCTTCTCGGCGTGAGTCTGTGTCCCCAACCCCTTCTCGGTATGAGTCCGTGTCCCCATCCCCTTCTCGGTGTGAGTCTGTGTCCCCATCCCCTTCTCGGTATGAGTATTTGTCCGGATAGTAAAATGCTAGTAGTTTTGTCAAATATCACCAGGCTGACCTGTAAAAGTATTGTTGAAGATTTATTGGATTACACAGTAAAATCTGGACATAAATGAATCTCACCATGTTTCGACCAGAACCACTGGTGCTCGTGCAGCCGGCGAAGCAGGGAGAGATATAGGTGATGCCGTCAGGGCCACAGATGGGGTCCCACTGGTTTTCTGGACACTTGCAGGCAGCATTGCATGAGGACAACTCCACGGTTCCAGACATGATTGAAGACTCGGTCCTGCAATGCATAGCATACCCACTGAATTTGTGGCTTGTAGCACACAAAACCACTTTGGCACTCTTTCAAATGGGAATATACAGATTGTTTTTATCTCTGTGTCAATTAAGCCTATTTTCATCAATAACAAAAATAGCAAAGGCTCAGAAAACTGTTATCTTTGTATTTAACGTCTAAATAGAAAAGTACTTGCATTCCATTGAAATTAGTTTGTGATTATTCTTATTCTGCTGAATATTCTTGATTGAAACAAGCCTTAATGCACTTATTTCCCTCCTACAACAACATCCATAAAACGGACTCATGCCTTAGGATTATTCAGTATACACAGAGTTGTTTTCATTACCTCTGTCCCCACTCACAATTAGATCACATGACCATTATCACTTTGCTCCTCTTTGATTAATATAGGCTGTCATTCTTCTTATCAGGAGAACATTTTAAACTGGATTTGAGAAAGCACTTCATTACACAGCGTGTACTTAGAGTATGGAATAGTCTCCCTGTTAGTGTAGTGTAGGGTTCCTTTAAATCAGAGCTAGATAAGATTTTAACAACTTTAAGCTATTAGTTGAGTTCTCCCCAAGCGAGCTTGATGGGCCGAACGGCCTCCTCTTGTTTGTAAACTTATGTTCTTATGAAATAGTTCCAGCAATGCTGCGTTGGATTTTAGTTTTTTGATTGTCTTTGGAAAATTACCATCAATAACTTTTTTGTAAACGATTAAATAAATGAATTCAATGATTAATTAATGGATTGATTCCCTAACTTGAGCTCTTCATTTTGAGGTTCCCTCTGTAACCTTTCATGGTACATGCCTGTCACAGAATGGTTCTTCCTAAATCATAACCTGACTGCACCAGCGCTTTTTTTTTTTGAAGGCGTGTCTTGCCTCATACAGATGTTTGAACATGTGCACGACAGTCATTCTTTCTACAGTAACTAGTAACGGCTGCAGGCAGCAGTCCCAACAATGGAATTTGTACCACATGACCTCTATGGGCCAATGACATACTGCTGATTAAGGTCAATGTCTAAATAAACAAACAGCCACTCTTTAAGAGGTGACAAGCATACTTTAGTGAACTGAGGTGGACATTTGAACAACCATATCGATGTTTAACTACAGTTGGTTAGCTATGTGTTTAGTCTACAGCAGGAAGGACGGGTCTGTTAAGGGTATTGAAATATTGCAATGAAGTGAGAATGGTTCAGAGCCATGCCAGCAACATGTGAAGCTGGCTGGAGAAGCTGAAATCAGCCATACTATGCATCGCCAAGGGAGGAAAGGAGAACGGACCTGAGGTTATTAGTAATGTGCTGGTATCTTCAGGTATGGGGTTATTCCACATACCAGAGAGCTGTGTATATGTACAGAGAGGGAGAAACAAGTTGAAAAGTACATAGGTTAGGGTTAGATAAGCCATGCATAAACATACAAGTGAATAGTTCATACATGGCACCTTCACCTGGAAAGAGATATTTCAGAATATGTAATAGTGGCACCCTGAAGAAGATATCTCAAATATATCAAGACAAATACCAAGTAAAGTGATTCAGCAGAACCATTTTGAGGTTCCCTCTGTAACCTTTAGGTGACTTCACAAAGTCTGAAAAAAGGACTCCGCACCATTGCACAACCAAATGTTTGCAGACGAAAAACTAGGCCCCTGAGTAGCATACTTTTGAAAGTTTACGGGTTCAAGAGGTGAGCACCTGCAGCACCTTCAATCTAGCTGTGTTAAAGGGCAAGAGCTTGATTGTGAGCAAGCGTCTGATAAGCGTGCCGTCTTGCGTTTCGGTACCCTGGGTATGGAACGGTCAGTCCTGCCACATCCGTGTTCTTGCAGCTCAGGGCAAAGTATGGGATGGTGCAGAGAAAACCACCAATGGACGTCCAGAAAGCCACCTTGGCTGCCCCCACCATGTCTAGTTTGAATCTCTTCATGATGATCCCGCTGCAGAAGATTCCCAGGCACACTGCAGGCATGGTGGCCACCCCTGGTCACAACAAGATCAAAAACACAGGACAATGCCGAACACGCTTGATAATGGAGTACCAATATTATTAGCATGCACAGAAAAAGGAACATGTCCCTGCTCTCCGC
This sequence comes from Mormyrops attenuatus, assembly GCA_026777985.1. NCBI lineage: Eukaryota > Metazoa > Chordata > Actinopteri > Osteoglossiformes > Mormyridae > Mormyrops > Mormyrops attenuatus. The sequence goes on from JAODKC010000001.1 coordinate 11,340,680, forward strand.
TTTCAATAGCCTCAAGTTTTTACAGTTGTATGGGGCACTGCCTCCTAGGAAAGAGACATAAAGCTACGAAACCTACACTAGCAGCCAAAATTGTAGAAACACCTAACATTTTTGGCATTAAGCTTTAAAAATTACTACACGAATATTGGCGGTAATGTTTATAAACAATCGAAGATTATAAGTAACTAGAGCAAATAAGTAACTAGAGCAAATAAGTAACTAGAGCAAAGAATATAAGTAACTAGAGCAAATAAGTAACTAGAGCAACAGTTGAATAGTTGAAGTTTTGCAGTCTCTACAAATTATTAATGTTTCCACAATTTTGGCCACTAATGTATATGTGCTGTTATGTTCACATGAAAGCTGGTAGGAATTTAAGCACTCTTAAGTTAACAAAACAGTAGCTTATCATTGAATTCAGTTTTTACCCAAGAACATGTTTGCTGTGGATGCGCTTTGACCGAACTGCTGCTCAAAGTACTTTGGTGTGTAGGTCAAGATGATGACTAAACCGTTGAACATCATGATGCTCGTCACTAAGTACAGGACGTAGATCTTACTGGTGAGCAAGCTCTTTAGTGATGGCAGAAACCCTAGAAGATAAAGAAAATAAAGGAAGCCGAAGCCATAACTGTGTTGAATATAAAATGAAGGGTATTTGGTTGTAAGACAGGATTGACACATTTTCCACATACCTTTGGCTATCTCCATGATGTTAGGCTTGTGTTTATCTCTGGAAGGATTGCTTGAAGAGTGGAGCATGACCTGTCCATCCTCCGGGAGTTCCCGAGGCAGGAACCAGAAAGGGATTGAGGTCACCAGATTGAAGGTACCTGCCACTAGGAAGCCAAGCCACCAGGCTCCCACCCAGCGTGAGTCCTGAACAGTGATAGTCACACTATCTAGTGGAACACAACCAGACAAACAATTCATTAACTAATCCCTCCACCAATTAATGAATTAGAGATTAAACTACGAAAAAGCTAAAATTATTTAAATTATTAAACCACATTTATCAAAAAGCTGTGGGAATTTCATTGGTGGTTCAGAATGTGCAAGTTCACTTCAGGCTCTCTCAACACCCTTTCATACATGAATCACTAAAAAACCAAAACTTTTTATTTAATATGGTTTGTGTTATGCTAAAAGTTTCACCTATAGTGGTACCTTGGAACACTTCCAGAAGGTTGGTTGAGTGCGTTTTGGTCGAATTCCAAGTCGAATTTCACCATAAGAAATAATGTAAATGAATTTAATCCATTCCAGACCCCCAAATGATTGCCTGTTTAAACTTATCTACCTACCTAACTAATGATAAAAGGCATAGAAAAGCCATAATCATGAAATAAATGACAATTCCATGCTCACACGTGCACCACCTTGAAGTCTCACTATAATTTCCTTTTTAAATTCTAGTAACTTCAGTTACTCTCACTACTGTCCTCCTTGGTTTGCTGCTCACTTTCTTAGGGGCCATGATTACTGTATCACTAAATGTACTGTAGATAAAACACAAACCAATTCACACCGAACACAGGAACATAGCTTTCACATGTCAAACTTGGTCGAGAGGTACTGCAAGACTGAGAGGGATTCACTGGGCATCAGCATCCCAGTAGGTCTGTTTGCCTTTGGTTCAGCCCATCAGAGACGCGTCTCTCTCTCTGTACAGGCTTTACCAGGTCTGTTTTGTTTTGTCGTGTACTAAGTTCTTGGTTAAGTTGTGGTTAGATTTTTCTCCACCGACCGGTTGAAGGTCCAAATTGATATAGTTAAATGCGTCTCAACCCATTCAAGTTTTAGCAGGATCGGTTAAGTTCCAAGATTTAGGTCAAGGTACAAGTAAAAAAAAATTCAACAGACCCATTTGATGTCTGAATTGGGTGAGTTAAGAGGTGTTCAAGTTTCAAGGTTCTACTGTACATATATAGCAAACATTAGAACTGAAAGGACTTTTGAAGTATGTGGACATCATGCATCAAAGAAAGTATGATAAAGCATAAACGATACAAGAGACTTGCAATGTTCTACTAAGCACGCTTTATTTATTCATTGGCATTCCTATGGAACAATTCATAGCAAACATCTCATAGCATTCTGGGTAATAGCTCTACTTGGCCAATTTTTTTTAGTCATGCCGGATTACATAGTATTGACCTGACTCCTTCTCTTGGGACTATAGGTAGGACTTGGCCATCCTGGACTACACCTTTCTACAAACCAAGTGATTATCTTATATTTATAATTAACTTAAATGCTTGTAACTTGGGCAAACAGAAACTTACCCAAATTCACAAAGCCAATATCCACATAGAGTCGGGCGCACAGCGAGCTGAGGCTGTAACCAAACATTGGCCCAATCAAAGCGATGGTGTGGAGGCAGCCTGGAGCAGATTTGGAGGTAGAATAGTGAGCTGTAGGCCATGACGCCTGGGCACTGATCTCTACACAGTCTGAAGGGGAAGGGGACTTACCGATGTAGAAGGCGGAGTTCTCCGGCCGGGCATAGTCATCGATAAAGGATGCGCCAAGAGGTCCGATGGTAGCCTCGCCAATGCCACGCAGCATATTCCCCAAGAGAACTATTATCCACATGCGGGAGCCATCCTCGCTGCCATTATCACAGCCTGAACACAAAGACACAAAGTCGGAGACACAATGTCGCCCTTCTAGGACTAAACCAGAAATTTCTCATTAACTCAGAGTCAGTAAAATTCATAGTGCCCACCTGAAGGAAGCTGCTGTTGCATGTTCTGAGGAGAGGCTGAGCATGGAGAGGTCCCAGAGTCATTCCCAGGCAATGCTACCTGTGATGCTTTTGCCATGCTCTCATAGTTGTATCTGCACCAATAAAAGCATTGCAAGCCTCCATCGAAATTGCATACATTCAATGCAGACAAATACATTACACACATTACATAAGTCTAACTGTGTAATGTCAAAAGTCCCATCGATTTTAGTCTTTGTATCCTTCCTCAGACTAAATTGTTCTCAAATGATATAGAGAATAATGTGGCTACTGCATTTGAGGTGATACTTGATGATTGTGAACAGAGATGCATAATTTTCCTGCCGATCCTTGAACTTTTGTTTTGAGAGATTCACAAGTTGAGTTTTGAAATCTCTGTATTAGATAGTGTGGCATTACTTCATAAAATCAGCTTCCTGTTCAGAAAGAAATCATTTCATTTTTCCCCTCTTTTGCAAAAGCTCACCGTTCCATGAAGAAGTGAGGCAGTGCCATGGTGATGGTACCTAAGGCCATCAGGAAAGAACCAGTCCCAATGATCTTCGGCCTGTGGAACTTTGCTCCAAAGTAACTCACCACAACAATCACCAGCAGGTTTCCTATAGTGCGCCGGAGACATATTTTGTGAGTTTCAGTCCCCTGTGTGCCAACTCCTTGTTTGTGTACTTATATCCATTTTCCTGTCTATCTCTGCTTTTCCTGTCCCTGAGTAGCAAAACGCTCTTTCATGAGAATCGCCTGTTTCCTGTCAGTGTTCTAGAAACACTAAGAAAACACATGGGGAAGCTACAAGCTAATACTAGCAAACAATTAACAAAGGGAACGCAAAGATGTCTGTTTTAAGTTTGAATTTGTACTTTATGTTACAGAAAAACCAGGCTGCCTCTGTGTAAATACTTTCTATTAAAGTGAAACAATGGAATCAGATGAACCAAAAATAATAATGCGTCTACATGATCCATTCAAAAACCATCCCAAACAAAAAAATAAGACATTGATCAAGGATGCAGCACAGTGGTTTAGTGGGTAGCACTGCTGTCTCAAGCCTCCAGGACTGAATCCTGTGTGTGTGCGTACAGTTAGCATGCTAGCATACTATTCCTGTTTCACGCAATACAGTGTTCTGGTTTCTTACCTCAGTATAAAGACATGCAAGAAGGCTAATTGCTGTTAGTAAAAAAAAACTGATCATGTGTGGACTGGTATCCAATCATGTCTTTTGCCCTATGTTACCTGAGATATATGATACAGTGATCCTGACCAGGGTAAGCAGTTGGAAGATTATTAATACGTAAATTATTACATTAAAAAACCTTAGACAGAATGGATCTCTGAGTCCATCATGATTCTGCCCTATTCTCTGTACAGGTACCAAATTATACAGCTGATACACAGGTGTTCACGGAGGCTGATGGAGATGTCTTCCTCTGCTGTTCCCTGCTGGTGTACTCACCAATCTCAAAGCTGCAGTCGATGATGCCTACAGTAGAGCTGGGGATCTCAAACCTCCTTTCGATCTGAGTGATGGTGCTTTTCATGTAACTCGCAGATAAGGACTTTGAGAAGTAGCCTAGGGCAAGGACTCCAATGAACATCTGTGAAGGGTATCTGCTGTTACCCACCATGACATAAGCATTTAAGCATTTCAAGCACCATGATGTGACTGAGTGGGCCTGTCTTCTGATTCAGAGCTGCTTATGGTCAATTAAAAGTATTCCGCCTGAGGTTAATAACTTAGTGTTCTGTGGCAGAACCTCAGCTGTTTGACAGCAAACAGTGGCTGTACTTCTCCTGCGTGTGTACAGTCTGAATGTGCTCATGTTTGCCATGGGGTCAGGGGTTGAGGCCGGTTGATGTGTACCTTTGCCTTTCCCCTATGTCTCTGTATGCTAAGGTGGCTAAGATTTAAGAGTACCACTGTCTGGACTAGTAGAGTTTGCCTCATGTAGAGCAGCACAGAACCGAAGGGCTTACGAGGAATGGACTTCCTTCACCATGTACTCACCACAACCACAAAACAAACACACTTACAAGTATATTAATATAGCAATAATACATGCACTCATCTGTTTGTTTAATTATTTACTTGGCCTGTAGCCTAATAATAATAAGAAGAAGATAAAGAAGAAAATGAAGAAGCAAAAGAACAACAGCAATAGGAACAAGAGAAAGAACAAGTAGAATGATGAAGAAGATAATGATGACGACGATGAGGAAGATATTGAATGATGAAGACGATGATTGACGATGATGAAGAAGAAAGAGAAGGTGTGCCAGTTTACCTTCAGATTTGGAGCACAGCATTTTGGGCCAGACGCCGATTTGGGCTTCTTCATGCTGTCGGTCGTTACAGTGGGATCCTCAGGTCTGCCTTTCAGTGTCATCATGCCCTGAGGTGGACTTCTGGAGCAGACCGAGTTCCCCAGAGAAGAGTGTGAGGGAGAGGGAGGCTGCTGCATGCATACGAAACAACAGAAGCAAAAATGAAGGTGTGGAGTCAGTGGCATGAGGGTAACATATGAATCATCCCCTTCATCAATGAAAATGAATAAATAAAAGTAAAATTACGTTTATTTACTAAGGCAGAGTTTAATAATAATAATAATAATACATTTTATTTTTAAGGCGCCTTTCAAGTCACCCAAGGACGCCGTACATGAAACAGAGTAAAATCACTAAACAAAAAACACAATATTAATAAGAACATGCCTCACAGAAAACAGTGAATATAAGTACATAACGGAATACAAAAAATAAAAAATAAGAATGAATAAAAATAGAAATAACAAAAAACAATTTACGACATAGGAAGGAAACAGATCCATCACTGATAAAATTTCAGGGTGATGTGTTGAAAGCCAGTAAAAAGACGTGAGTTTTCAGAAGTTTTTTGAAAGTAGGAACATTAAGAGGAACATTGTCCCATATTTTCCATTTTTATATACAAATATCTAATAACTTTATCATTTAAGACAGGAGTCAGTCAGTCTTAAATGTATTCTATATTTAAGATGTCTCATCCAAACTACTATACAAACAATTACTAATACAAAATTATTAGATTAAGCATATTATGATAGTGAAGACAATTTCCCAAACATTCCAAAGGCATCTTCACCCACACTCTCCAGAAGATATAAATAAATAATAGGTGTCAAAAAAATACTCACATCAAAAGAAGTAGCTCCTGAAATGAGTTCCAAGAGTTTGCTCCACTCAATATGGACTGCAACCATGCAGTATCGTCCTTCAGAAATGATTAACCTTCATTGATTGTTTCCCCTATTCTTTCTACTATAAGGGACGGAAGCTACATTGTTTATGATCCTGCTGATCATCAAAGCTTTGCTGGAATCTGGGCAGGATGTTTTTGTCTACAGCTGGCTTTTCTTGAGCCCTAAGCCCTGCCTTTTCCACCATCACTGCTTTTTGTGAACAACATTTTTATCCCTCCCCTGGCTCTGGTGCTGTTGATAGAAGTATCCAAGATTTTCTTCTCTGGTGCTTGGTTTTCAGCTGAGGCCACCTCTGTCAACAACTTTGTACTTAATTCTAGACTTAATCTTGTAGGACTCGTGTTGTGAACATTTCCCCCAGCTCTAAATGCCTGTTACAATATAGTTTCTGTCAGTGTTTGTAACTATGTGTATCCAGTCATCACCAGGGTTATTGTCGTTCACGAAAACTAACGAAATAACGAAAACTAAATGTAAAAAAAAAAAAAACATTTTCGTTAACTGAAATAAAAATAAAAACGAAGTTTGACAAAAAAAATAATTGAGATTAAAAACAAAACAAACTAAACAAAAAATAAAACTACCGAGAAAATGTCTGCCGTTTCTGTCAACTCTAGGTGGACGGTTCCATTTTTCAGCGGTGCCACTTTTACGCGCGCAAACGACAGGCACGTGACCACCTGCGTGGTCCGTCTGTCATGGCGGCCGCAGTCGGGAGAAAGTGCCGGACTCGAGTTTGGGATTACCGTGGAAACCGCTTACAGTGATCACGTGTCTGGGTGAAATTATAACCGATTTTTTCCTTTTTCTTTAAGTCTCAGGCGGATTATTATCTAATTGACATTTATATGTTTATTACATTCATATAAGGTAATGAAACGGACAGCGTCGCTATTTGCAGAATTTTATTGACTCTTTCAAAATACAGTACAGCCGTTTCAAAGGCTTTTCATATTAAAGTACTGCACGAATTACATTACTGAACTGTGCATA
>JAODKC010000001.1:11352695-11366466 GCA_026777985.1 Mormyrops attenuatus
ATATCTGCAGACAGCCTGGTGATCTCCCTAATATATCTGCAGACAGCCTGGAGATCTCCCTAATATATCTGCAGACACTCTGGCGATCTCCGTGATATATCTGCACACAGCCTACTGATGTCACTGTTGGTAGTTGCTCTGGGATTTTGGGCAGCGCCTTGTTATTTTGGGTGAGGTGTGAGGTCCAGGTACAAGTCCCTCTATTCATGTGTGATTAATAATTCACTTACATAAACCAAAGTTGCTGATTAAGACTGGAAGTAATGTTCCAGTTCTACTGGGTTTTCAGTTCTATGCTCTTAAGTTATAGAGCGATTAGATGTGTTGGATGTTGTTTGGTTGCCTGCCTGTTGTATTCTGAGGGTACCTAATAAAATCTCCCCATTCCACTTTGTAAGCCCATGAATCTGTTCTCCACCCAGACAAACAGAGTGTACTACTCCTCCACTGCTTGCTAAGTAAGTGCCAGTTCAAAATACAAAAGGTCTGGGCAAATTTACTCTAAAATTATCCCCCTAGATGTGAGATTGGTTGTACAAACCATGCTCCTAGTGCTGAGACACTGCATCAATAATGAACACATGGCCTTTGTTCGGCTCTGGTGGGCATGGGGACTGACCATATGATGACCATGTAGCCCGGTGTGGTTCCCAGGGCGTCAATGAAGGAGCAGATGACTGACACAGTCATGTATGCGATGAAACGGACGCTGCAGACCTCGCTCCGGGCACACTGGCCGAGGGACACGGACATGCTTCCCGACGGAGGAGGGGAGGAACCCACACAGCTGCAGTTGTGAAACATCTGGAGTTCAAAGAAAAACAAGAGAACCACTAAAACTCAAAACTTAATAAGAAACTCCCCTCTCAACTTCCTATATAAAAGAAATGCCACTCAACCAACATCCTTGGCAAAAGATTATATAAGACATTTCTCATAAAAGGATCTCAGGATCAACAGACGTTATTCATTCAGTTTCCTTGCCCATTTGTACTACGATTAAATGTCTCATGGTTTTATATTCTGTTTAGTACTGTTTCTTGCACTACAAACAACAATATCAAAATTTCTCCTCATGGTACGACCCATGGATCATATAGCTGAAGGCAACAATAATGATTTGACTTTGACTACCTTTCACCTGTGACATTTGTCAATTTCACAAGATCACGACATCTCCAAAATGTGAAAGCTCCCATAGTAATGCGCCTCACACTTGATGCAGTCCTTCCATTTGGTAATGTCTAGATGATGACTTACAGTAATTGTCCTGTGATCCAAAAACAAGAGAGCATTCCCTGTGCCTGACACTTCATGCTTCAAGGAAGTGACACCGTACCATGATCTTCCCTGTCCTAGTGGAACTGGTGCAACCGGCCAGGCATGGTGACATATAAGTGATGCCATTGTCGGAACAAACTGGGTCCCAGTCTGGGGTGGGGCAGGAACAGCCCTCATTGCATGATGACTGGATCATGGTCCCGTCAGCGAAGACTCCCGGTGTCCTGAATGGATGGCGGTATTGTGGTCAATAAAATACTGATTAAGGCTGAAAATTGCTGTTAAAATAAAGCACCTGTCTTCAATTGTTTTAGTAAATACACGCCAAAATTCCTGAAATCGTTTAATAAATAAAACATAATTTGGTAAATGTAAGACATAACCATAAATGGAGCAAGGGAGATTGGGAAAAACTGTTGAACAGTTACTCGAAGAGATTCTGTAATATCCTTACATAACTTAGATTATGATGTTTAGCAAACTATTATAACTTAACTTTTAAAGGAAAAAAGTTCTTTCCATTGTATTTATAAAAATGAATAGAATTCAATGATTATCCCTAGTCTCCCCTACCATACAAAGCTGTTGAGTGTTGCCATGACGGCGATATTAACCCATTGTAGGTGGCCGTTAATCCTGCCACCTTGAGATTCTCACAGTTGATGCCAAACTGCGCGATGATCAGCAGATAGGCCAGGACCGATGTGACCAGAGACAGCTGAGCTCCTGAAACCACGTTCAGCTTGAGTCGCTTCATCAGCACCCCACCCAGGAATATTGCCACTACGACCGCAGGAATGTTCAGCACACCTGCAGGGACCGGGCAAGGCATGTAACGGTCAGGCTGTGACTGCCTGGGTCCAGCTATGCAGACTGAGGATGTGGCTGCCCCTCCCCTTTCACCCTCCTCTCCAGGTGGGGGTTGAGATTCAAACGAAAGCGCGTAACCCGGCACCAAAGAGCTCGGGGCTAGTCAATGACAGACGTACTCACCTATGAAGAAGTTCGCCTGAAATGCAGACTGACCAAACTGCTGTTCCATGTACTTGGCTTTGAATGCGAACAGCCCAGAGTAGGAGTTAAATTTCAGGATACTCTCACACAGAAGCAGGAAGTAAACAGGCGTGCACAGAAGCCTCCTTAGTGATGGAAAGAATCCTGAAAAGCAACCAAAAGACTTCATTACCATATGAGCACTAGCAATTTCTATTAGGAATAAACTTGTTATATATAGATATACACGTCAGATGGTGTGCAGAGATGTTTCTAGGGCAGAGATTGTGGGGGGGGGAAGGCAATTCAGGGAAAAGGGAACAAAACCAAGCATTGTGAAAACAAGCATGGCTTGTGATAGGATGCCAAAACCGTCTGCAATGCTGTGCTCAACAATAGCACTGCACAAATGGTGAGAGAAACATGATATGTCATTGCTCAGTTACTCAAAAAGCTATTATGAATGCTTTGAGCTTGGATTTCAGGAATATGAAACTGGTACCAAGACTTCCAGGTACCTAAAGGCTCAATAACATGGTCAGAGGCCCCGGGGCTATTTGAGTTGTCAGATGGTGACTGTGCATTAGAGCGCCCCCTACAGGTACATGACTGCAAGAACAAATAAGGCTTTAAAAACGGATGTAAGACAGCTTCAGGGAAATCCATTAATTAAGGTACATTGTATTGGCATTTCCTTGCCTTCAAGTCTTCCCCTGGAGCTAGTGAAAGCTCACCCTTGGCGATGTCTGCCATTTCTTCAGCAGGGGGACTCGGGGGGTCGATCTGAGACTGAGGTACGGCTGCAGGATCCTTGAGGAGGGATTTGGGCAGGAACCAGAAGGGAAGGCTGGCCAGGATCATGATGGCCGCCGCGATGAAAAAGCCCAGCCACCAAGCACCCACCCAGCGAGTGTCACTGGGGGCGATGGTCACGCTGTCTGCGGGTGATCCGGCAGCCCGGAGTTCAGTGCTGAGATACATACATACCACATGCAAACATCCACATAGGCACATGCCGGCACACGCACACACACACATTCACACAGGTACAGTACACACACCAATCATGTTTATTTATAATTAAATAAATATTTATTCCACCCAAACTAAAATCCAGAACCATCAAACAATTTTCCTTTATGCAAGGTTTTAAGATGCAAGGTACGACATTCTCTAGACATTTATTTTGCATCGTTTTGTCAGGAGATTTTGGACTGATAAAGAGAATGTGCTTTGCAGAGCTCCCGCACTAAAAATCTTACCTTCGTTCACAAATCCAATGTCAACATAGAGTTTGGCACACAGGGACCCCAACAAAAAACCAAACATGGGACCAAGGAGTGCGATAGACTGCAGGCAGGCTGTGGAGAGTGTAGAAAACCCTTTCAGAAGAGCAGCCCCTTCTGAAGCTGACATATGATGTAAGAAATTTGGTGGGATTTCCCGGGCTTTTGGGATGTGCTTACCTATGTAGAAGGCAGAGTTCTCGGGCTTCTCCGCAAAATCATCGATGTAAGATATTCCCAGTGGTGTGACAGGAGTTTCTCCAATCCCTCTTAGAGCATTCCCCAGGAAAAGGTACAGCCACATGTAGGAACCTGTGTCCTGCTTACAGTCTGCACAGAGATACAGAGTCTACACTCAGATATTGTGGCTGTCCAAAACCTTGAATGTCCTCCTTTTGATGATTGTTACTATTTTACTATAGATGGAATATGCCCAGCCTCCTGTGTCTACTGATTGCGTTTGACATCTAATTAATGAGATCCCAGACACTTCAGGCCACAACCCCAGAAATAAAAGTGTGAGAGACTCACAACCTACATTTGCAAACAGAAGGGTATGGGGGGGGAGTGGGGTCCACCTCAGTACATTTTGCCAGCCGGGGGGAGCGGTCCCTCTCATAAATTTATTACGATGACTGTTTATTACAATGACCATTTAGGGTTATGATTAAGATTGAATACCCCTCCATCTGTAACCCCCACTTTTGGAACCTCTGATTTAATTGATAAATGAAAAGATGTTTTATGAAGTCAATTATTTAACCAGCATTTACATTTGTACTACTTAACATTTGAATTCATGATGATCATTTGTAAGGATTGTATTTATATCGCTAATTTTAATGACTTTACTAACATTATTTTTGATTGCCAATATAATAATAATAATAATAATGGATACTTTATTAATCTCCCTGGAAAACACCTCCCTCAACTTGCTCTTTTTTTTTTTTTTTTTTTTGCGCAGAGTAAGTTGTCGGTGAAGGGCAACCACCCATAGCAGGGTTCAAGGACCTACAGACATACTGAGGCTGGGTTTGAACCAGCAACCTTCTGATTACAGGCACAGAGGCTTAGCCCACTGAGCCACACGCTGCTCAATATAAAGTGAGATTACTTTGTATCTTCTTGATAGTGACATATTTGCCTCGCTGACAACAATCCGCACAAGTTGTGTAAGGATAGGGATATATTTGTGGTGCTAAGCAGGGTTGCCAACTTCAGTCAGCTGGTTGGCGTGAGATTTTCAATTTGAGACAATTCTGCACACTTATTTACATGTATGTATCAGTTTTATTACCTTGTAAATAGTTTGTAGGGTTTCCAAACTACCCCAGCGCTTTTGGTGTAGCTAATTTTAGGTGCTAAGTGTGTATCATTAAATTGTTTTAGGTTTGTTTTGTAAAGCAGGTTCTCAGAAAATGCTCGTGAAATAACGGATTTTTGGTGATATGTGTTTTTCACTGCACAGCGGCGATATACTGCATAGGTAACGTCCAAACTTTACACAGGGACTAGACAGTACTCAAATAGGTGTACCGATACCTATAGGTACACAAGTACTGGCTAAAGCCCACGTGGCTCCCTAAGGGAGCTTTACTGCTGGTGCTACCATTCAAGACAAAATGAATCTGTCTTGTCCTTGGTGGCTGCCTATGTCGCCTAATGAGTGAACTGGCACCGATGCACGCATAAACCGATAGTTTGACAGTTACAACCACAGGGATGCAAAACAGCCACCGGAATCGAAGGGATTATTGTTAAACTGAGCCTCAAAATATACATGAAGGGTATTTACCTTGTTCTGTTTCTGTAGTTCCATTCTGGGGGGGTGTTGTCAGGTTGTTGACCAGTTGGCTTGTCTCTCGCTTAGGCTCCAGACAGGGAACTATGTTGAAACTTTCATTCAGCAAAGCTGTTGCAATGGTGTCATATTTGTACCTGTGGGGAAGTGCAGACAGCTTTGTTCTGGCTTTATCTACTTTCTGTTGTGTGTATTTGGGTACCTGAGCATCTTTACATGCCATTCTTGGAGATATTGTATGATCGTTCACTGTATTTTTTTTACCACAGAGGAATATTTACCTTCCCATGAAGAAGTGTGGGAGGGCGGAAATGGCAGAGCCGACTGCCATGAGTGTACAGCCTGCCGCAATCAGCCGGGGTCGGTGCAGTCTGGCTCCAAAATGACTTACCACAGCCAGGAACAGCAGGTTACCTGCAGAGGGCAGCATAGAGCCAGCTGAGGAATCAAAGTCCTGAGGTTTATGCAGCCAAGTAGCATTAAAGTTGTGCAAGCCTCTGTTGGCACACAGGTTTATAAAATGTTACCCATCTCGAATCCACCATCTATGAGCCCAGTGAGGGAGCTGGAGAGGTCAAAGCGCCTCTCGATCTGCGTAATGGCGCTCTTCATATAGGTGCCTGCGAGCGCTTTGGAGAAGAAGACGAAGGACAGCGCCACGATAAATATCTGGATGATCACAGAAGAGAGAGCAAGCGAGTGTAAGGCTGGTGCAGAGCTGTCCACACGATCCACCAACTCCACGCTTGAACACATGATTCACCCAAAACACCATAAACCCAAAGCACATCCTATGATACTTCTTTAACTGACATGTTGTTGCTTGAATAGTCTGCATGCTCTTGATACCTTTAGCTGGGAGATACAGCGGGGACCGGTGGGCCTGGGGTCTGCCACATAGAGCACCTGCTGACTTGTTGTTTTGTCCTCATCCTCCACTGTGTCGCTGTGCATCGTCCACCGGAGATTGTCTGTCAGGCGCAATAAGACTCTGCCAGTAATTCAGCCCTGCTCTCTGATTCTTTCCCCCTGTTAGACAGATGTTTCTTCTTTTGTTTGTCCGGAAAAAGTACTCGAAAGTACTCAAAAGGTTGCAAAAATATAATTTGATTAGCTTCTTGTTCTCTTGTTCTCCCTCTTTTAAAGCTGATTTTAATTTCTACTGATTTTCAAATAAATTGTGTATCAGTGAGGTGCAAATGAAAGACTAACCTGTATTTAGCTCGACTGCTGTTAATAACATATAGTCTCTAAACCAGCCTACTGCAGTCATAAGACTACATGAATCACACTGCCTGCTGATGTAGTACCACCAGAAACTCATCGAAATTTGATCCCATTTCCTTACCTAATACGTTCTGAAGTAATTTATGAATGACAATATACTGAAACCTCTAATGTTCAGTGCCATGCCCAAGCTGACATACTAATGCTGAGAACATTCTTGTTTATAATTCTTTTGGACATCACCTACAACGCAGTAGTCAGGGTCGCTTTAGGTAATGATGTCTTTAACTAAAGCGTTAACAGTGTTAAGCACAGCTATACAGCAGATTCTCATAGCAACGCAGTTTGGTACATGAAAGTTTACCTAATATAATTTTTGGCTATAGCGGCAATTCAACTAATGCAGCCCCTAAGATCCCAGACAGTGGCAGACTTATGATTAACAGCTGTGAACAAATATAATACAAAATACAGAGGCAAACCTGCTTCAACTTTGTAAAGAAGCTGAAGTTAAAGTATGAATGTAAGGCAGTCATAGCTAACGCAAGCACTTACCTTTAGTTAATCAGTGAAACTCGACGCATTCCTCAATTCAGGAGTCAACTGTAGTTTTCTGACATTCCTATATTAGGTCACACTTACTGAAAAATATCAGTAAAAAGTATCTACAAAAAGGCTTACTGGTGACTACAGTGCAGGACAATGTGCACACCTGTCTCTGGGGTGAAGAAACATTGAGACGGTATAGAAAGGACCTCCCAAATGCCTCAGATGTCGATCAGTTAAGTCTTTGTCCTAGAAACATGAGACTTTTCAGTCTCTGTAAAGCAAAAAGCCCTGAGAGTTATCGGCATTTTACTTGCAAATTGTCTTTGTCCTTTGACCAAACCTGTGCTATTCTAAGGAGTCCTGATTCTCAGACAATTTTGTAACCTCAAGTAGGAAAAATATTTAAAATAAAACGTTGCAAGCTTCTTTCAGGAATTTGAATCTGTGCTTTCACTAGGAGGCTGGCACGGCTTTCCACGTGCATGCAAGCTCCTCGCTGCCACCCCTCACCCTCCTAACAAAAGGGGCCAGGCACAATTCGATTCCACCCTTCAGCCAAGCCAAGGAGCTGGGGCTCACTGAGAAAGTGTCGCACTCTGGACATTTATTACTTACATCTTGTGTACAGAAGTAGCATGTCCATATACGGACATAAGGGAAGGTGGATGTGTACACACATTTCTCCCTTTCAGGGCCCCAACTGTAGTACAGTCTCTTTAGGAATACTTTGATTGACTGTAATGAAGGATTTCCTGCCATATCTTAACATTTTCTCAGTGGAACATTACTCTAAATGAGAAACTCGTATGGAACTTAAATTCTCAGCCTTTCTTAAGTCCCTAGAATTTGGGACTGATATATACCGAAGTACAGCTGTGTAGTGCACACGCACTATTTGTATATACCATGTACTCAATTTCACATAAACAAAATGTCATTCACAAAAAGAGGAGAACAGAGAACAAACCAGGACTTCACCAAATTATTTTTTCTTAAAGGTATTTGTGATGAAAGCAACACTATCTGGCCAATAGTTTGTGGACACCAACCTGTCCAGCATCTCAATTTGAATCCAAGGGTCTCAGGCTGAAGTTGGTCGGCACATTGTTGCTATAATAACATCTATGCTTTATAGAAGGTTTTTCATCAGATGTTGCAATATTGCGGGTGGGATGTTAATGTTGGGTGATCAGGTCCCTTTCACGTCAGCGTGTGCAGCCTGCCGCTTTGTAACTGAACTTGCCCACAGATGTATTGACCTTCATTATTTCACTTTCAGCTGACCAGGGCAGCTCCAGCAGGGCAGAAATGTAGTGAACTAACATGTTGGAAAGATGGCGTCCTACGATGGTGCCAAGTGGAGAGTCCCTACCCTCTCCTGTACAGCCACCCATACCGCTGCTAATGTTTATTGCAGGACATTGCGTGAGAGTGTGCTTAATTAAACACCTACATCAGCAATGGGTGTGGATTAGTTAGCCAATTCCTCTAATTAATAGCAGTGTGCCCGTATTTTGGCCATATACTGTACACTTATGTTTTTGCGCCAGATGTTATAGTCCAGATAAACAGTTCACAGAGTTCTAGATCTTGGGCGATACTAGAATTTGACCCTTAGGGGTGTCCAGCTCCCTGTAGAAATTTGGGACACCCCCCTGTTCCACCATTAAATTTTCAGTGCAGGTAGGAGTCCCCATGATAAAGTTTGCCGAGCCAGGGTACTACAAAATGTATACAAAAAAACAAGACAAATCACTGAATGGTTTTAGAAAAATTATTTTCAGGGGAGACAAAAAGGGTGGGTGAACCCCACTAAGAAGAATCTAGATCTGCCTAAGTCCGATATGCATTATCAGATAAAGCTGAACTGGTTGTTCCTAGTTAGAAAGAATGAATTATTACTATATTAACCAGTATGTAGTCCAGCTGATTTGTCACACTGCTATCTTTGTCCTCACAGGGGATTTAGGATTAAAGATTTAAATACACCACATTCCTGCTCTGAGCTGCTGTGAAATAAAACTGACTGGGTGTTTTCTGCACACATTTTAAGGAGGCTGCCTACCTAAATAAAAGCCTGCCTTTAATGTGGTACTAATACGTTTTATGTAGTAAATCAACAGAAAGCACTTTCACAATGGATAATAAACAATTGAGTTGAACTGGGCAACAGTAGTTTAGATTTATAGAAAAACATTTTTAATAATTAAATTTGGTTGTATTGACAGATTTTGTTTTATTTTTTATTGTTCTAGCCTCATTGATTTAATGTAACTACTGTCTTCGATGTGTTTGCAATGAGCGCTGCCGGAGCCCTTGACATTAATGGCCAGCAGCATAGCACACCCTACTGTCCGTTTTGCATCATTACAGTTTTTTGAGTGTACAGAACGATACCATAGGAACACACGTGCAACAGGGAGACCGAAGAATAGCTAACTTAGCAAAGAGAGTCATTTGTAACATTGGGTATAGAATACAGCTGCCCATGAACACAATCTGCCAGATTACGAAACCGGCAGCATAAACACTCTTAATAACATATTAAATAGCACCCATGCAATAACAGTAGTGTAAAAGAATTACAGCAGGGTATTATCTTAGATTTTAAAAAATATATACATAATTGCAATATAATGAAACTATAGGTGGTTATATTTTTCTACAGTTTTTATGTCATCTCTTCTGCTTCATATAAGTGTCTTTATTGAAAATCATTTTTTAGATTATAGTCCTTTATAATCTATAACTGGAAAATGAGGATGTCCAGTTCAGACCTTTGGACAAGCTGGAGATTCAGCACCTAAATGTCTGTCACCTTTCACAGGATTAATGGCTGAGGTTGTTATTCAAGGTAACCAATGAGACGTAAAAGCCAACATTAACACTGTAAAATGAGTCAATATCGCCCAGAGACACAGTACCAGCTAAAATTCTGCATACACCTGCTTCTAATGCGCTTCTTTCTATATTAGCTGTCACATATTGCAAAGATCAAGAGACATGTTTAACATCCCAAAATTGTCTCAGATTTTAGACTCTTCAAGCAGCCCCCTTTGGCTTCGATGACAACATTGCAGATGCTCGCTGTTCTTTCAACCAGCTTCAAGATGGAGAAGCATTCCAGGTGGCTACAACAGTCCTGAAGGAGTTTCCACAGGTTCTGGGGACATGGTGGCTACCTCGCTCTGACTTTTTGATCCAACCCATCTCTATAGGGTTTAGGTTGGGGAATTGTGGGGGCCAGGTCACCTGTCACAGCACGCTATCTCTTCCCTTGTTCATGAGATAATACCTGTCACATAACCTTGAGATGTGCTTAGGGTCGGTATACAAATAATTTTCAGCAGGTGCGTCCAAATGTTTGACTGATATTGTATAATATCGGTAGTGTGCAGAATTTATAGGCTATGCTCAGTAAACACCTTACATTAACTGTACCTTTATAATTCATTCATTATTCATTCACAGAACATTCATTACACCTTCATAATGCATTTATAATGCATTCATAGAACATTCAGAAACAGCATGTAAGTATACCTAAACATCCTAACATATCTTAACAGCTTTAATATACCAGCTTTAATATATAGCATAGACCTGTTCTCTTTCTGTGTGAGATTCTTGCTGAGACATGTAGTAAAAAAAAAGTGAAAATCAAAATAAAATAATTAGAATGATGACCTTACATAATGCACCCAACCTATGTACAGAGAGATGTGGAAAAAAACCTTCCATATCAGATTCTGATGCTGTTTAATGATATAGATATTTGTTTAAAAATCCATAGGCTTTACATGATTTAGTTAGAATGAGTTTTGACGGATGGCAGTTTATGCAACCCATCCAACTGTGTGCTCTGTCTATTCCTATCTGACCAACTGTTCAAATTAAACGTAAATAGCGTGAAAATGTGAAAAGCAGCTAGTCAGACTTCAGGGATAGAAGTCGGAATGTAACATGGATATATGGCCACAGTGGCAGTGAGAGGAATTAGACACACTGGGAGATTGAGAGCGCAATGATCCCACACGCCCAAGGTTCAGGTGCTTCTCTCTGTGCCGTCCACACCCTGCTTGCTCCCCTCGCAGGTGGTCCCTTTGGAAACGGTGTCCCCGGCATTTCGGCTCAATCCGTTGGCTTCCATCTCCATGGTTTTGGACTGGTCCCGAAGGGCGAGCTTCTTCTGTCTGCGGGACAGCCTGGTGTACATGAAGCCCCACAGCACGTAGGACAGGGTGTACAGCCCGTAGATCAGGCCCAGGAAGGTCATCCTGCATGGTGACAGACGAATCATAATACTTACGGCGTGGCGGGTGAGTCAGAGCCGTGCAGCAGAAGCACAGGACAGGAGAACCGTGCAGCTGGTCCTGGGCTGGCTGATCACCACCATCATACATTTACTTTATTATTTCATTTGTGTACAAAACGATGTACAAGTCAGAAGCAGGGCTGCCGCGCATAATTGCTGGGCAAAAATTACTTAAGCCAGGCCCCCAAGATGCAGAGCCCCTCAAACCTCGGCCCTATCCTGGGCACTCCACTGGGCCCGGCACAGGTTCCACAGGTTCCACAGGTTCCCCAGGTGGGGGGCCCCCCCCCCCCCCCACCACCGCCCTGAGATGGCAGGTACAGCTAGGCTGAGCTTCCAGTGAAGCTGTATTGGAGCGTGATCATGTGGGTCAGGGAGCTTCACACCGATGGCCGCGCGATGCTCACCTGAACGCGTCCGAGTCGTAGAGCCTGCAGGCCCCCCGCCCGCCACACCGTTTGGTGCCCCATTTCAGACATGTCCTGTCAATCAATGCCCCGAAATAAATGGGGGATGGGATTCCACCTGCGAGAGAGACCCATTCAGCGCCTGCTGGCTTATTATCCCAACACACAGCCTTCCCAGCTAAGGAACACCAGCTTTGGGGGCCTTTATTTTCTGAACATGATTATCAAATAAACTGTACTGTTTGATATATACAGTGCCAGTCAGAAATCTGGACACACCACCTTTAATGTATTTGTCTCTATTTTAGCTGCTATTCACCTTATAGTAAAAGGCTTCGACAACAAAGTAATACATATGAAATATTACAATGACTATGTGTCCAACATTAATTTCTGAAAAAAAATTCTGAAAAATTTCTGAAATTTTAGATTCTTCAAAACAGCCTGTTTGCTTTGATGCAGGCCCTTGGCATCCTTTCAAACAGCTTTGAGATGTAGCCACCTGGAATGCTTCTCCAAGAGTCCTGAAGGAGTTTCCACAAGCTCCGGGCACAGCTTGGTGACTTTGCTCTTATTCTTCAATCAAAGCCATCCCAAACCAACTCTATAGGGTTTAGGTCGGGGGATTGTGGGGGCCAGGTCACCTGTCACGACACTCTCTATAAGAAGAGTCTCTTTCCTTGTTCATAAGATAATTCTTACTGCATAACTTCAAGGTGCGAATAGGGTCAATATTGTTGAGAAACTAATAATTTCCAGTAGGTATGTCCAGACTTTTCACTAGTACTGTAGGGAGCACTGACTTGGAGAGTTTACATGTATTTTCTGCACATAACCATCAAATAAACCCTGCTGATTGATGTACAAGAGCATTCTACTTAATTTACAACGGTTCTTACCCAGAGATCGGACGATGAGGATGTGAATGCCGATGGCCAGCGCCTTCAGTTCTGGAGGAACTGACCTGCACACACCCAAAGGAAATAGTGGTCAAGTTCTGAGCAGTCCGCTGATCATGGTTTGGTAACAGCACCAGACAGATTATTACCCCCACCACAACCCTCTATGCAGAGGGTGCGACACGAGACCCTCAGCCACATGCTGACCTGAGGAGGACCATGGTACCGGGCGTCGCTCCACACGCAACCAGGTAGGCCCCCAGCACAGTCACCGCCATGTAGTACTTGAACATGCGGTCACAGTCTGCGGGCCGCGGACACTGTCCCAGGACAACTGAGGTGTTCGCGGTGGGGAGGGGCCGCTCGGCCCCTACACAAGTGCAGTTGTGAAACGCCTGAGAGAAAAACATTTTCAGAAGCACATTTATGCGTACAAACAGCTCCTTGATATGGAAACCACGTTAGTGACTGGCGTTATCGCTATCCCTTTTCTTCATACATAAACCCAAACACACAATGAAATCAACCACAAAGCCAACCTTACACAACCCTGTTGTACGAAGACTGCAAATAAAGCATAAAAAGGCATAACTGTACGTTTCTAATGAGCAGAAAACTTGACAACAGGTCAATGTGACAGTTGCCCCAATCCACAATAGCGACCGCTACCTAGTCAGATGGATATTTAATGCACAGGCTGAACGCCCCCTACAGTCCACAACACCATCGTAGGGCCTCTGAGCATCTATATGTGCCTGTTTACCAGGCACATATCAAACGAAAGAAGCAGGAATGACTTGCATAGCCATGTGGTGAGCTAAATATTTAGAAACTTATTATTTTTTCTATATACTTTGCTTAATTAATATGCTCTGGACCCCCCAGGGACCCTGCATAGGACAAGAGGTTATAGAAAATGATGGCTGGATGGATGGATGGATGGATGGGTGGGTGGATGGATGGATGGATGGATGGGTGGGTGGGTGGGTGGATGGATGGATGGATGGATG
>JAODKC010000001.1:11392662-11403199 GCA_026777985.1 Mormyrops attenuatus
GCTCAGGACCTGAAACTGCTCCAGATGAGTGTCCTAACAGCTTCGAAGATCATTGGCACAGATCTTGCACAGCTCCAATCAATCTGCCTCTGCTGCTGCTAGAGGAGGCATGAGTGCATCAGCATGGATGCCAGCCACCCAGTCCATGCCCTCATCACACTCCTGCTCCCTGGGAAACACTACTGGCGTTTCTCCATCTGCTTCCATTCCTCCCCTAGAGCCATCGGCTCGCTACACAACCAATAACTTGCAGCTAGTTTTCCCATAACCACTGTATTGCATTGTTCTGTACTATTAATGTACTATCTGCACTTTATTAGAAGTACTTTATTAACCTCAACTGACAATATCACAATAGACACTGCATCCACCCCGCCCCCGGGCACCGTGGCAAGATTTTCATTGCAAAAGTGACAATACATCTTGAAACAATCACTAAGCGGTATTTTAATCCCAGAACAAAACCGCAGACATACTTTGCATTCTCGCTTTAACTTAAATGCTCGTCATGAATTATGCATACGGACGAAACACGGTGGCTGACCAGGAACCATAGCGAGGTCAGTGTCCAGTACAAAGCGTGGCTAAAAAGCACCGGAAAGCGTCGGGAGAGGTACGGGGACACCGCTTAGCTGCAGCGGGCAAACTGGGGCGACGAAGGGTAAAGCTCTTCGGATGGTGCCCCAAAAATTACAGCCCCTCGGGCCCACTTAGGGCCCCGCGGCTCAGTGGAAGTTTAATGGGGAATAAAAATCCGCACAATACAGCAGAATTACCTAATTTCCGACAACAGCAGAAAAAGGCGCCGTACTTCTACTCCCCCTGCAGACACAAGCCGGCGCTTCGTTTAAGGGGATTTCCCGGTCCGCGTTGCCGCTTATAGCTGCGGACACGAATTTCCGGGGGAACCGTGAAAAGCAGGGCGCTGCAAGACACGCTAGATGGAGGGGTCGGAGGAGGGTGCTGACTTTCTGCTGATCTGAACATAGGGAGAACAAAGGAAGTGATTCTCCAGAATTTGACACGCTTTAACAAAGTTGTCCATAGTGCACTGACTAACTTTAAAATCGTTTCAGACGTGTGGGAAATTACTTAGCCAGTGTCCGGACTTACGTGTCAGGGAAGGGAAATCCCGAACTCTGTCCACCTTTGTGTGCTTAAAATACAAAAGATGTTAACTATGTAGCACCTGAACAATGCAATGCCCTTCGTTTGGTGATAAAAAGGATGGGAAACACGTGGATCACGTGGTCACCTGTCAAACGTAAATGCATGGAGCAGAAGCCGACGGAGCCCAGAGACAGCCCGTTACACCATCCTCCGAAATCCTACCAAGTACTAGCTGGTAGTAATTATCTGGTCTGGTCTGTGTCACCCTCCAGTTCTTTTTTTTACATCACCGAAATCGTAGACGATGGCTCTAGCCCATGTGCATAACAGCGACAAGCATACGACCAAATACTAAAAAGAACTAAAAAGTCGATTCGTTACTTTTACAGCCGGGATGTTTGTGGTTAATCTCGTTTTAAATCATAGGGGTCAAGCTGCGAAAATGGCACGAAATGAAGCATTACAACCAGAAACCGCAAGTCTTAAAAACTTGCACAACCAACGTAAATGAGATTATGCAGTAAACAAGTTTTCCTATCAAGCGACGTGCGACGAACGGAATACAAACGCACATTTCCTTCCCAGTTTTCCCTTAAAAACCCAACAGTACCACACGTGTCCAAAAACCGACGGTGCACCCATCAGTCTAACGCGGCAGTGTAGCCGAAGTCTCCTAATCAGACCGTAAATAGCTAGCTTCTTGCATCATCTTTTAATTTTGATTAATTCGACCTCCTCTTGCGATATATTATTCTTCTGGCTTGTGGAAGCCACTTGCTTTGTGTGAATTTTTCTTCCTCTACTTTTCAAGCGTATATACGGCAGTGACAAGTTTGTAATGCGACTTAGGAGGACATTAAAATAAATCAGCTATTCCTGTATATGACTGCGGACAAAATAAATACACGTCAGCCTCCAGTGAGTCTGCAGAATCCAGAATAAAACACTGCAAGAGTACAAATGGGTTTAATTAGATTGGGAGAACTGAATGAAATTTCGGAAAGGATGCCAGCTCTCACCTCGAGGTCTTCTTAGTCGCAATGACTTGATGCCTACTTTCAGAGAAATCCTTGCGTCTTTATAATCCGACGACGACATATATGTACACAGTATATTCAGTACATTTTCTATAAATTTTAGAGCAATTATCTCTTTCCGACACAAGCCCAATCCGTTTACTGTATAAATAGAAGTTGTCGCTTTTTACCAACATATATAGTAAAAAGGCGCATAGTATTTTAACTCGATTAATATATAGATCGCATGCGCGTTAAGGATGGCAGCTCTGGAAAAATCAACAAGACGTAACCATTACAGACCAAATCGTTTCGAAAAGTTTTATAATTACAAACAATCCAATAATAATAATCTTCAGTATTCATAATCTTCAATATTCTTCAATAATTGTTCAATAAGGAATAAGTATTTCACGTGAACACTAACATCGCATATGATTTTACTTTCGAAACGATGTATCTGGATTTTAAAAACCGAATAAAATGTATTGCTATTTTTTACGTATGTAATTACCGAGGCAAAAGAAAAACACACATCGGATGACCTCTGCTGGACGATAAAACCGAATTAACTACATCGCCATTGAAAGCTGGCGTAAAATATTAATGAGAATTCATTCACCCGAGAATATGACAATTTTGTCTGTATTTTACGGTAAAAACTTTCGACCCGGAAGAAATACTTTCAGTATGTTTTGAAAACCCTGGATTAGGACTGACAGTAATACAGTCCAATCGTTATTTACTAAAGGTATCAAAATACTACACACACGCCAATAACAAATCACTAATGGGAGAAGGGGGTGTAAATTGATTGAAATAACCAGAAAGATTAGGGTTCAGTAATAGGGTTGCTCCCATTTTGGCATAATAGGAAATGTACGTACTCCAAGGTACATATATATGGAGTCAAATGCTGCTTCTGCTTTGAGCTGCAAAGACGTTCACGTAAGTTCAACAGTAGTGAATATGTATTGATGCTATATTGCAAATTCTATATAAAGTCTTGATGTAATCTGTTATGATGCATACATGTTTTATACTGCTTTGTAAAAATGTGGGTTTCTGCGTTTGCGTTTAGTGTTTGCAAAGTCTTCCGAAGACACCTTTCAGCCTGTATTTTTTAAAGCTTTGTTCCTTTAACTTAATTCGCTAGATTCCCTGCTGCTTAGCTTAAAACTTGAACTTCTTGAGCAAAGCAAGGAGTATAATTTAAGTTTTACTTTATGTGTATAAATGCACATATAGCAATCTAAGGAAATATGGAACAAAGGTGTGTACCCAAACGCATAGGAACCGGGGTGGGGCGTCTTTAATGTTGTGTTGCTGAATTTGTCAATATATCCTGCTTTTAAGGGCCTGATTTGTGTTGCAGGGGTGAAAGTGTTTCCCTGGCGTATTTTCAATGAGTATGTCCTTAGCACAGAGAGTGCTACTGACCTGGATCTTCAGCCTCGTCTTCCTCATCATGCTGGTGCTGAAGCTCGACGAGAAGGTCAACTGGAACTGGTTCCTCATCTTTGTACCTGTATGGATCTTTGATGCCATACTCCTCCTCATGCTGGTACTCAAAATGGCGGGGCGCTGTAAGCCAGGCCACGAGCTACGTGACGGCCCACAGGACCTACGTAGGAAAACCTGGTACCTGACAGCCATGCTGCTGAAGGTGGCCTTCTGCCTCACGCTATGTGTGCGGCTTGAACAGCTAGCAGAGATTAAGCTTTCACTCGTCTGCATCCCACTCTGGGTCCTACTCCTGGGTGCCATGACTGAACTGGGGTACATCATCTTCCCTGAGCAGAGAGATTGATGTGCTTCCATCTGAATCAGGCCATCACCTCCTACAAAGAACCTGATTCTCATATTAGCATGGAAAATCTCCTTTACTTCATTCACTTCCACTGTAAATAATTAACACCCTCCTCATGATAAGATCATACTGTCACTTTTACCAAACTTGGAAACATGAGAAAATGTTGGGTTTTCATGCAGGGAACCTTAATGTAGCATTACGTAATTTTTAAGCCTTAATTCTCTACTGGATACCAAGATATTGAGAAATTCAGCATAGCTACTGTTTTTGTATGGAATGCATTGTGTTAATTTAAAACCTTTGTATTTATGAATTGTTGTCTGCCATTCATTTTCATGGCTGTCACATAGTAACATCATTGCATTTTTAATAGAAGGCACACTTTGAATTGCAGATATGGTGGTGTTGTGAATAAAGAGTAAAGAAAAGGCAATTTCCTCAGTCCATCATTCAGCTTCCCCAAACACACTTCACCATGCTTTAAACAATCGTATACTTTGTCAGAAAATACTAAAAGTTTCCTATAACTGAGTTGAGACCTGCACATTTGACATAATTTCCTAAATACTGGCACAGATGCAGTGTGGCCAGAACAGGTGTGTAACACCTGGATACACAGAGGCAAAGCTATTAAAGGATCTCCCATTTTCCCCTTAAGCTTCCCTTCCACAGGTTGGCAAAATCCCTGCCTGTGCTGCTGTCACAGCTATAACCTCTCACCTTGCCAGTCCGTAGCTCCCTTCAAAGAGCTAGCCAGCCCCCAATGGTCTCAAACATTGTTCCATCTAGCTGCATGGAACGTGCAGAAACCACAACATGGAGTGAGTGCAGTAAGCTGAATTTTCCCCTGAAGTCTTTCAGCTTCAGCTATTTTGGCTTCAGTTTAAGGCTTGGATGAGAAAGACAACTCAAGGTAACATTGACCATCGCTTAAGTCAATCACAATTCACTCATCCCAATACCTGCAAAACATCTGGAATGAGTGATACTCACCGTATGGCTGCATCTTAGCAACAAAGTGTGTTTTCAGTTAGACTTGCTGAAAAAAAATCATTTGCAGTGCAGGTCTGCACATCCAGCCTGCAGTGACATACGTGAGCCAGTACATCACCATTGCTTCAACTCCGGGCCCTCTCAACACCTCACTGGCTAGCGGTCCTTAATATTACAGGTATTTTTGTGGCCACAGTCCCCTATACATGTGACATTCAGTGAGATTAGGCTAGAACAGCAGCATGCTTATAAACAGGGCTGGAGAGGTCATCGGATGCATGTGGATGCCATCCCCCAGTGGGAATAAAATGACAAACACTATCCCTTATTAAGATATATTACCACCCCTCTTAATCTTTCTGTGTAACTATCACTCACATAAAGGTAAATCTACCATCGATATCATGGGACTGTCCAGATCCGAACTGCGCTATAGCCAGCAATCTGCTAGGACAATTTTATCACTGGGACCCCGCCCCACTAGGCAAATTTTAACATGGCAAAGATGTGTCCCCCACCAGAGCTTCAATAGTCAGAACTGCATGGCACCCACAAATCACTGCAGCTCAGCAACAGGCATCCCCGCAGTCAGAGTGCTAAAGCACAGCAAGCTTCCTACCTCAGAGGACAGAAGGGACTCAATCTGTGCATCCTAATAGACCAGTGTTTCCCAATCCGGTCCTTGTGGACCCACAGCCAAATTTAGTGCCATCACACTAAATCTTACATGTTTTTGCTCCCTCCTGCCAAGAGCTTGGAGGGAGCAAAAATGTGGACTGGCTGTGCAAGATCATATTACTGGCTCTTACCTTTGCTTTAGGGTGAATCTTAGGCTCTAAACAGATTTATTTTATAGACATTAAAAATATACCTGAGCAGGAAATGTGGACATACTGTCAATTGTCAATTTAGTTTTATAATCTTCTTTCAAAATAGGAGTTATGTTTTCTTGCAAAAGTATATTATTTGAAAATCTTACAATTATAGTATATTGTTAATACGCAGTAACTGATTTTTGCAACCTACCCATCTCTGAATCTCATGCACTGTAAAGCTTCAGAAAACCTTTGAAACGGATGCAGGAAAATCCTCTTTTGTAAACATGTAAACAGATGTCAGGTGGCACTACACTGAACACCACCAACCCAGTAAAGCGAACCTTTATTATGAGGTTCCCATTTATGTAAAAATCACACTACAAGTTTTGTCTTTTTGTTTTTTAAAAAGTTATTTACACTACAGTGCTGACATTTAAAATGAGAACAAAAAATATAAATAAGCTCTATGGAAAAAGGCTGTAGTCATTAAAAGAATTCTGTCTCTTACAAAAAATATACTGTATGTGTTCATGTCAGCTCTAGTCTATGTATAATCTCCAACTTAAAAATATATTATCTGAGGACCGGTTGATTTCCATCCTGGTATGTAACAGTGTGGCTGGCCCTTAGTGCTCGGAGTATTCACAGTTACAGACAGGCACTGAGGAATGTAAGAGGCTACATTTGCCGCGTGTTCGTTCGACAGATAGGAGCACAGGTCAAACCTGTGCCCTGTGGGGGGGGGTCACATGGTCCATACGGCACTTTCATACCTCTGGGTTTTCTGTGTGGTTTTCTTATCTGTTTGTTCTTTTCTGATTGTTAAAACAAAACAGTGAGGGAAATTAGCAATTTAAAAATGTTATGTACAAATCAGTATAAAAAGTCTTTCGGCTGCTCGTGCAGCGGATGTTTGGGGAGGCGGGACTCAGAAGGCTTTGGGTACAGTGTCCCCTCAGGCGCCTCAGCGAGGGCCGGGGTAGGCCACGTCCTGCCCTCTGCAGGGCCTGTGGGAGGGCATTGCCAGTGGTACTGGTGGTGTGGTTCTGGCCTACTCTCGGGCCCCAAGGATGTCCGCGTTGGAGGGCCATCAGGAACAAAGTCTATTGGCTCTGTTTTGACGCCGGGAAGTGGCTGTGTATTGTCTCTAGAGGGCTCCTGCTTGGTGCTGGCTGCCTCAATCCTGTCCTTGGCCTCCTCCGTCCCCTCTATCTCAGCCTCCTGATGGTACTGGTTCAAGCGCACATGCCAGGCTAGGCTGCAGACGGCCGACACAGTCTTGAACTGGTGCACCACATTGCGCGGGATGTAGTAGATGTCGTTGTCATAGAGCTGGACATGCGCGTAGCGAATGCCTTCTCGCCGGAGTTGGTTTAGCTTGGCATCATCCACCCACTGCACACACTGCAGGAGACAGGGAGACAGTTTTGACAAAAACCATACACACACACACACACACACACACACACACACACACACACACACACACACACACACACACACACACACACACACGCATATATATATATACACACACACACACTTTTTTTTTAATCTCGGGGTGGTTGAACATTACAATCCATCAGCATCATTTAGGATGTCTTCTGATGTATTCCTATACGGGAATACTGCCAACACAGATCATGGGACTTCTTCCTTTTGCTGCTGTTACAGGTACAATTCTGGTTCTTGACCATCAGGTGGCAGCACAGAGCTGGGCTCACCTGTGACAGTGGAGGCTCGTACAAGTCCAGCTGTAACCTCTGCACCACATCCAGGAAATCCCCCGCATGGAAGCAGATCACATCTTTGGTTATCCGAGGGGTGTCCACACTGTGTAGGGCAAGAAAAGTACACAAAATAGTTGCTTTCCTCATGCATTTTCATGAAATCCCACTTATACTTTACCCTGAAAGACTTTACACTGACATGTTTCACTGCATACTACTGACCCTTGCAGCAAGTGGTAAATTAATTAGAAGTTGAATTAAGTCATCCATAAGAAAGAAGTGCAGATACAATAACTGCTATCCCAGTACTTGGCCCAAATGCTAATATCTGCTACCAAGGTTTGCAAGTAAGTGAGTTGGATGCATGGAGCATTTTTATATAACATCACTTGGATGTGCAAACAAACACAAATTAATGTGCACAGGTTGGGCACGTGCATGAATTGCAGACGCACCTCTCCCCGCAGCACACGGCCTTCAGCATGCCTACAGCTGCCGTCGTTCGTCGATCGAACCCCTGGCCGATGTGGTCAGCGTGAGCCCGTGTTCGGTCTTCAAAGAGCATCTCACGTGGCTCACTGGCCCGAGGTAGGTACTGGAGATTCTTTATTTCATTGGTCGACCTGAGGAGCAGCGATATACTTCACACAAGCTGGCACTGAACCTTTGGGGGAGGGGGTAGCTTAACAGAGGTAAGGGCTTTAAGAGAGTGCAACTGGTTAAAAGGTGAGCTCAAAGATCTCCACAGTTAGGAGCTGCGCCATCAGTTTCTAACTGATTCCCAAAAGCATTACAGTACCTACACCCAACTAAGCCCTTAAGCTGACCATTAGAAGGAGAGACCACACCCTGCATCTTTTGACAAAGTGTTAAATTCTGCTATCCCCCCTTATTTGAAATTTGGGGCATCAGTCTGTTTAATGGAAACGACAGATGTTTACCTGAAAAGGGTTTTTGCGCCCATCACTCAGAAGATAACTGGGACCTGTTTCCTACCTTTTCCTCTTGAAAGGGGACTTTGGCATGTCAGCCACGGGGATCATTTGCTCTCCCGGCCGCACCCACATGATGGGGCCGTCGTCGCTTTCCGTGGGGCTGTGCAGCTTCAGGCTGGAGAAGGTGCCCCAAGGCAGTGTGAGCTGGACAAATGGTAGGAAGGGGTCAGTGTCAGTCAATGCCAAGTGCCACTGCATTCATTTACAAGGCACGGGTTGGGGTTCGTACACACACATATACTGTAAGCAAAAGTTTTTTATATGCTAGAGGTCATCCTAGAGTTCCGCTTCCTTATTTCTGACAAGGTGGCTGCATTTCAAGTTATAACGGTTATAAATTGTTTTGCCAGTTTTATTTCTGTCACCGGTGGAGGCGTTATGTCAAACTTTTGCGAGCTTATATTTTTGGCAGTCACTTGAGTCACACAGAATTTGCAACTTAGAGGGACCGACCTCATTACATTCCAGCGCAAGTAACTTCCAGCATAAAATATTCACCCAAGAACAGCTGCTATCCAAGTCTGGCATATGTGATTCCAGCAGAGACTCATTTACTTCCACACAGCACAGTACTGGCTTCTTGCTCATCTGGAAGCATTATCCAAAACTGAATTAACCCTCTGCCGTGGGGACTTACTTTTAGGAAGGGCGATTCCTCGAGCATGTTAAGGAACTCTGGGAAGAAATCACCAGCCTCTTCATCCACAGCACCCACCAGGCTGATCTGCCGCATGGCACCAGCTCGGTATGTCCCATGGGAGTAGGTCCTCTTCACCTGGAAGATGAGGCGCACACCTATCAGAAAACCGTGGAAGCCTTGACACTACTGTACTGGATATGTTCCTTGTTCCACCATAAGAACTAGCTCAAATGCAAAAATAAACCTCTCCCTTACAGTCTGCTAGGTTCCCCCCAAAACTGTGGGGAACCTCAGTCTCATCCCAGTATTTCCAAGATTGCACTAACTGTGCCACTACTCACAAGCCTGTAATCAATGTCAACTCCTTGTCAAATCCAAACATGGTAAATTATGAACCTTGCAGTCTTACCATCTAACACTGTCAGTTCCTCCTGATCTTCGGATAAAAAGACATGTAAGAAATGCTTGATGTTGCTGCTTCGGTGTTCAGATATAACTTACCAGCCAAAAGAAACATATCTAATTGATTCCATCATAGTATGTTACCATAGCTATAGAGCCTAAAAGCACCACTTCATTTGAAATGTTACCCTTGACTAAGTTCTTACATCCTAACATTCCTATTACAGACTGCATTTTAAGGGGAAAATACTCTGTTGCACTGAAAGACCACACTGGCTACAGAGAAGCCATTCAAACACCCAAATTCCTATGTGTTTTAGGGTTTCCGTAGCAAAACAGTTATCTTCTTATATCCAAGACACCAACTATTATTTCCATTTTCCTAAATAATTAATCAATCAATCCAGCCATCCATCCATCCATCCTCTCCAACTGCTTGTCCTATTCAGGGTCAAGGGGGGTCCGGAGCCTATCCCAGAAGTTACAGGCAGAAGGCAGGGAACAACCCAGGATGGGGCGCCAACCCAACGCAGTTCATAAATAATATTTAACACATTTACTATTCTGTGGTATTACAGTGAAAATAGTGTGACTTCAAGTTCTAATAATACTGCTTATAAACTATCAATATAAAATATAAATGTCATGTAGAAAACAGCTTGTTTAGACAGCAGCTATGCTGGCTTGTCAACATTACTCTTAAAAAACACATATCAATTTCATCTCTATTTGGAGCCGTGCAGTAAACAGGATTTTATTTGTATACTTTAAAGATAACTGTATCCATTTTTATTTTGTGCCTTTCAGGATACGCTGCAGCTTAACCCGTATATTTCAAAATATTTATCTTTAGTGCAGTTTAAATTGCAAAATGACAGCAGCACCCAGTATTTTATTGGGGGAACAACAAAACAGTGAAAACGGTGAAAGAACACCAGTGTTGCAGTTCCAGGGTTACAATCACGAAAGGCACAGAATCGGAACACAATAACACCAAATGGTTAAATGATATAAGATGCG
>JAODKC010000001.1:11403299-11416198 GCA_026777985.1 Mormyrops attenuatus
ATATACATACATATACACATATACATATACACACACACACACACACACACACACACTTCATAGTACAGCCCTACATTCGTTAGCATGCAGAACAAAAGCACAGTGCTGTGCTGCCAAATGACAGCATGATGTTCTGTCAGGCTTATCCAATGACTGATTAGCTCATTGGTCACCAGGCTGCTCATTTTTGGATGAGCACATTCCCATTTTCTCTGTCAGGAAAAACGCAGAGAAAAGGAGGAATGCTTTGGGGGCTCAAAATAAAACCATCACATTTTACAATACTCCAATATTCCAAAACACTAACAGTAAAGTGACGGCATTAGATTTATGAAGTAAAACCTAGTTACTGTGATTGCCTGGGGATATTTATATGTTACATACCTGCAATTATTTTTTCATTACAATTATTTGATTTTCCCCTTTTAATAGCGATTTCCAAAGAATCAGCGCTTTGCAATCTTTTCCTATATCTAAATTCAAAGAAATTGGCCAATATATTCTGCTTTAATTTCACAAATAAAAAAGATAACATATCTTATTAGCAGGATTATAAGCTTTTTGGTGGTTGGCCATTGATGCATGATTGCAATTCACAATATGGAAAATATAAGAAGCTGCACAGTAAAGTCATAGTGGTGGAGGTGGTGGGCAAAGAATGAACATTTACTGCTGAGTAGGGCTAGAAAATATGATGACATCTGTAATTGATGACAGCAGACAAGTAAGCAGGTTAATATCTGACAATAACCAAATGATAATCACCTTTGTTATGGAAGTAGGTTTAGAATATAGACAAATAAAGGTAACAGAACGATTTATGACTTGACCATCAGCTCAGCCTTCTAGCTCCAAGTTTCCACCAATTTTTTTTTTAAAAAAGAAAGCCTTGGCTTTTATAGTGCAGAGTTTCACAAGGATTGCCCATTGCAGTAATACTGTGTTCACTATTCTTTTACATTTGGAAATTCAATGACATCACTTCAACTTCTATCTTCCAATCAGCAGCCAGAATGTCATGAGTCCCAATTTCGAGCTTCCCAACATATGTGAATGGCCAAACAAGTCAAGCGCTTACCAGTTAATCCCCTTTTAAGATAAAGAAACTGCTGAAAGATAACCTAGCTTCGAATCCATTCTATGCAGCTCCTTTCATTCATGGGAGAGAGGGGCCTTCACGGGCTATAGCCAATACTTTAGAGAGAGAAAAAAATAATGAAGAACCATTAACCATTTTTAAATGGCTTTTAATTAGTTTTGTGGTGGGCAGACCATCGGGTACTGAAAAATAAATTTCAGCGGCCTGTATTCATTCTCGAAAATACACATTGTCACATATTTTCATAGACATTTCCAAACCCCCCTAAGAGGATATAGAAGAAAAATATATGAATGGAATAAAACAACCAAGTTCTTTTTAGAGATCTTGCAAAACTGCTGATTTAAGCGAGAGACTATGGAGGACAATGCGTACCATTTATTTTTTCAGATAATGTATATATTTATTAGTAATTACAGGCCAGGTGGATTGATCCTTCCGTTTCCCAAGCATCGGGGGCCCCTTCCCCTTTCCCCCCATTATAAGTCGCCCTGCCCGGTAGTAGTTCCTGTCCTGCTTCCTATAATATTAACACCTAACTACCAGAATTGATTCACAAAAGTAAAATATTCAGATCGAAAGAATTAATATTTCAGAATCGATCTGCACATCTGTAACCCAAAAATTTCTTGAAGCACAAATACCAGGAAGGTATTCCAGAAAGCAGGTTCAGGTTTAAGCCTCAACTCCAACACCGCAGAAAAGTTACATTTATATTCAAAATTTAGTAATATCTTAATAAAAGCAAACAACACCCTGTGGTTGTCCAGATTTCATTATGGGCAAATTTAAATTCGTATTTGAATGTTCACATGTGAACTTCACATTCAATAGCTGTCATTTGCACTCTCTCACTAGTGGTGAATGGACCTGATGTAGTGATTAATAAATACAAACAGATTGTGCAAAAGGAATCTTTTTTCCTTCCATTAATTTTTTTACATCTTAAAAATAGGAACACCTAAATAATTGTAAGGATAAGATATCAAAAGTGATTACTGATCCGGAGTGCGTACTACCCCCCCGCCACAGAAGACTTGATAATATCATTTAACTGATATTTTAAAAACAAATGATGTATAGGCCTGTCACGATAACAAATTTTGCTGGACGATAAATTGTCCCAAGAATTATTGCGATAAAAAATAATATTGTCGTTGTGAGACCAACTGTTGCAATGATAATGGCATATTAATGCAAGTACACCCTTTCAACGATCAATAAACTTTTAATTTCTAAAGAGCATTTAACAATGGGACTGGAAGACATTTTTAATATCCAAAATAAAAATAAACAAAACAACCAAAAACAATAAATAAAATGGATTATGAAGTCTCTGTAAACAAAATCGCCCTTAAAATATTAAACATTAGGCTCAGACAGGGAAAACAGGCAAAACTGCCAGTTAGGACCTTTGTAAACAAAAAGTGCTAACTAACAACAAAACACTCCATATGAATAAAAGCAGGTGCCTCAACAGGCCATATGCAAATCCGTAGCTACTGTAGTCTGGCAAATTCCAGTGTGTTCCCACACTGAAGCTGTCGCGTTCGGCTTTGAAACCAATTCCATCTGTTTTTTCCGAATCTCAACTAACGTTAGCGTTTTCTCTGCCTTGCTACACTCTGTGGTACGAGACCATGCGGCTGGCAAGTAGCCTAATGGGCTCTTTGCACATAAAGCAGTGACGTCATATCCGCCAGTGCGAAATACGGCTCACTTGCTTCCGGTTTGAGTAACTATGAGCGCAAGAAAAGATAAACTTGTGTTTCAGAAGCTAAAAAGACAATAATAATAATTTCCTAAGTGCACCACGTCCTCAAAATACAATCAAGTTTTAAGTTTCCACGGGAAATTCGGCAAATCCAACATATTTATACTCACATTTCATATAATTTATTGCCACATTTTACTTCACCGCTTATAGTGAACACGTCTGCCTGGGCCAAATTGATAATTATAATCGGATGATCATCATAACCGATTTTTTCTTCTTCATGTCTCAGTCTAACTGACACATGTATATTTCTTACATGAATAATAGTCAAAAAAATGGACAGTCACTAATTTTGATTGCAAAATATAGTACAACCGTTTCAAACACTTTTCAAATTACAGTACTGTACAAATTAAATTACTGAACTGTGTATAATTAAAATATGCTATATAATACAGTATAATATTGTACCTAAATATTCAATTTTATTTATACAGCGTATTTTCACAACATTGTCTGAAAGCGGTCACTGCAGTATCTCCATGGCTCGTTTTATGGCAGTTTATCATAGATAATTTATTTATAGAATTGTCCGGGTTTTTGAGTTGCCTAAACATTAAGGATGACAGTGGCCGGAACACGTTGTCTTCCGAAAAAGCCCGCCCACGAGACGGCGTCTTATTTTGAACAAGCTCAAATCAGGTCACGCTAATCAGCATTAAGTTAAACGAAGAGGGGGCGTTTTTTTTTTAAAAAGAGCCGTTTAGGAGCCGAAAGAGCCGGCTCTTGGTGAGCTGAGCCTAATGAGCCGGTTTGCTAAAAAGAGCTGATATTCCCATTTGGTAGAGAGAGACACGAGGAAAACAAACAAGCATGCAAATGAAAATTATCGCGGCCGGAAAAATCATCGACCTCATTTTAATTATCGTGCAATTAACTGATTTATCGTTTATCGCGACAGGCCTAATTATGTACATAAAGTTTTCAGGTATCGGTCAGCTCCACTGCAGACTACATTTGTACTAAAATTTGGCTGCTTTTATTCTAACACTGAAAGTCAAGCGTGTCTTTTCCTACAGTGTTATGTTACATGCTCCACCCACAGGTGGATGTTGCATGAGTGCAACACACATACTTCTGCTGCAGCCACCACAACCATTTCACAAATGCAGACAAGAGACAAACCTCCTCAAAGGCCTTCTACAGCCGCAGACATTCCAGAAAAGAGGGGCTATGTTCATGGGGAGATTCCAGGCACACCCCCATACTGGTGGCTTCATCTTTATAATCAGCAACCCTCCCCACCCCTCCGAGAAACCAGAGCTGCCGCTGGTAAATGGTCAGACTTCAGCCATGTGTGTCAGATTAATTCCCCCCCTTTTCTCTTTTGCAGTGTCGGCACTGAAAACACATCACGTGTAACTCCACACTTTATTAAAGAGCTAGTAAACTTACACTAGCACAAATACAAGAATGGATGAATGTGAGCTATTCTTTATCGAGTGGAGGACCAAAGATGAGCTGGGAAAAGGCATTCAGTCAAGAGAACAGCCCCCGTGTTCAAACTCCAGTTGCACATGAAAGGTCAGACTACCGTGTTGCACTGCAGCGATCCCTGCTGCCAATCTGCCAGCTGACTCAGGCGCACGAACCTGCGGTGTCACTCAAGTCCTGGCACGGTTCAGGGTTCACGCAGACAGCAGTTACTTGTGGTCACCGATATAATTAGCACTCCATCTAGAATTCAGGGAGGCATCTTTGGTTTGCTGACTGAACATCCACAGCTGAATGCTAAAATAAAATAAAATAAAATGAAATAAATATTCCCCATAAGCTGGCAGATGAAGCAACTTGTTTCATTTTCTTTTCATTTTTTGTGCTGCTGTGGCTGCCAGTTCTGCACATCTGCAGGACCCCTTCAGAAGCAGGCAAGATTTTTAGGGGAGTCTTTGTCCTTCAACACAGAGAAAAAACGTTTTGAGATCACCAAATTCACCTGTTCTTTAAATCACATTTGCTGGACTTCAGTTTTTGAAGTTGTTCGATTCATGCGTGTCTTGGGAATGAAACAGCCAATTTATGAGGAGGCTGTAAGTTTTATAGCTTTTATTTTTACAAGGACTTTACAGTTTAATTGAAAACACCAGACATACCACACAAAATCAGTCTCTCTCTTGAACTCCCAAGGTCAAAATGAAATACCACTGATAAATACTACCATAAAGTTGAAATACGAACATTAAAAAAAGGATGTAGCATTTCATGTGATTAACCACATACTGACACTTTATGTAAAGTGAAGGGTGCATATATGACTTTGGCCTACTAGCCACTGAACACCATACAAGATGCATTATATACAGGCACAGGAATTTGTTGAAATCACTTTACCGTGACAACCATAACCGTGTCAAACTTGTGTGTATGAGCACACTGAGCAGGTCTAACAATCTTTAAGTATATCTGACGAATGTATAAACAAATGCAGGGCTTTCGCAGACAGGATACTTTTGCTTTTTGTATTCACTGTGTATATTTTTCCTTTTCAAGGTGCCCCCACCAAGTGCTGCCCTCTCCATGCCCCCAACCATCCATAGGTCTGCGTGCCTATCATCTTGGCCCGGAGCCATTCATCTGCCCCCCCGCTCAATTGCCCTGAGGTGTAGGGCAGCCTGCAAAACAGATGCCCAGATGATACGTCTCCTTTCCTCAGTGTGGCCAGCTGCCAGCGCTGCAAATTAAACCCCGGAGAGGTTTGGTTAACTCCCATGATAAGCATAGTAGGCAGCTGGGAAGGGACAAGCGAATCACTCCAATAAGCAGGACTGCATACCCTCCACTCAAAATTGGTCATTCTGCTCGCAGCTTCATTTACTTTCCAACATACAGGTATGCTGGAGTGCTGGTTAGTGTTGGAGTGTGGAAATGGCCAGGAACCCACCCAACACCGCATGCAGAACACCAACAATACACAGCAAGTAGGAACAGCAAGGTTAATGTTGAAAGAGGCAAAAGGACTATAATGACAACTTGACAAAAATGATGAAGACAATATTAGGAGAGCAAAAGCATCACATGGTGCTTTCTTTGAAGGATGTGTGTCGTTATGGTGTCTAGCGGTGGGCAACATGACCGAAATGTTACGTCACATTATTTTTGGTTAAAATCTCAATACACGATATAGACCTTTTCTTGGAATGCATGTAATAATGTTGATTAACCATTTTAAAAAGATCAAATAGGTTTTTAGTTGAAGATCCGGCCACTAAATTGAGATCCACTGAGACAGATAATTGACAAAGAAGTGTGACATAATGACAGCGCTGAGATGTCCTGCGGACTGAAATTGCTTTGTTTCTCATCGATCAGTTTTTGTTATAGTACAGTTACAGCCTCCCCGCACGCAGGCATCGAGGTATTGGTGCTCGCTAGTTTGTTCGGTCATTATAACAATTGTGTTCAGTTCAGTAATTGGGCATTCACTGAGAGCTCAGCATAGCTGCACTTATGCCTAGAGAACTCCATCATGGCATGTATGTTTGTAATGTGCTACATGCCTTACATTTGCTTTGCATATGTTTCTTTGGAGAAAAGTGCCTGCGAAATAAAAATTGCAATTCTTACGACACCTATGAAATATGTATCGTGAATAGTACTGTAACTGGTTACAATAAAATACCACCCTATTGCCCATCACTGATGGGGCCACTCCCCTTTGCATGGAGCCCTTCAAATGTCAACACCAGAATGAATGGTAACCCATCCCCCATTGCTAAAATTCATTGGGAATTTCATTGGCGTAGCTGTTTGAAAACAACCTGTACAATACCAAAACAGACATCAACAGAAGTTTCTTTTTTAAAGAAAAGGACGGACAAACTGGAAAAATTCAACTGCACCAAAAATCAGAAGACAACCCTGAGATTCTAAATGTATTTACTGATTTTAAACATAAAACTTGACAGTTTCAGAGTCTGCCAGGTAAAGATGCAATTTATAGCCATCCAAGCTTTCAAATGACTGTATGATTGTAATGACATATTTCTGGCAGATAGTCAGCCACAGCAAAGCCAAAACTGCTACCACTTTTAAAATTCATATTAAGCTTGTGTAATTTACCCAAACACACACAGTAGCTTCCTAGATTACAGTGGCCCAGCATACCTTTCTGGATGCAGTCTCCAAAAGTGTCAAGACAGGACAATTTTGACAATTTTCCAAGAGTACAGCAAGGGGGCTACTTCAACACTTTCCACTGGGGACAGTGGAAGGAAAAAGGAAAATGGCCCTCGCTGATCAAGAGGTGCGGGGTTAAGTTACATACCACTGATGCACTGAGAACCCCACTATGTTTCCACTGGTTACCCAGAGTCTGCAGCATGGGAATGAACACACAGGCAAACAGACACACAAAAACGGCAGCCGCAAACCTATTTTACAACTTGGTCCAAAGATCTGGCAAAGTGTAAAGTGTTTTGTACCAACTGAAGAATTCAAGATCTCCAGCTACAGAAAAGCCACAGAAGCTGTCAGTAGGGGCACAGAAGCAGAAGGACCTCCCCCCACTTCCCTTTACTCAATGGTGTCACTGCAGAAAGCAGCATAGACAAGAAAAATGCCTAGACCTTATTCAGAAGGCTAAATTATTCTTTTAGCCATACAGCAGAGTTGTTAAAAAACATATATAAAAGCACATCTGTCTAAGAGAATGAGGAATGAAATAACAGGAATGATTTGTGGGGTATTTTATATAAATGGCACTCAGGACCTTAGAGACTGAGAATTACCACTGCAGCAACCCAAAAATGCTGCTGACATTTTTAAAATGACTGATTAGAGCTCTGACTAGGGCTGTGGTGGTGAAAGAATGTCCCTGCAGTGAATTTAGAGTGGCTCAATATTGTGAGATGCGGTATTATTGCCTATTTTGCACTGTCTTTGCAAATTACTTAATGCATATAAATAAATGCTATACAAAGTTTTATTGTTAAGCTGTTATTAGGTATATTGTTTGTTTTTAAATATGAGTGTTCGAGGGTCGGTCAGATTCCAGAAGTTGGTCATAAAATGTTTTTAACAAAAATAAATAAATCGAATGTTACTGCAAAATAATAAAATATAAGTCCAAAAGTGATTAGAAAATAAGTTTCATTCTTAAGTCATTTTCTGATCATAAGGACAATAAAAGAAATATTTTTACTATATTTCAGTATGGACACCAGTTGAAATGGGCACTTCTAGTTTGTTTACATGAATAACAAAGCACCGCTCAATGTACGCTGGCATCAGTGTTGGTACCTCTAAGCGTTCGACTTCGTATGCACACAATTCACAGCTTTCAACGCCAGCCAGACTGAAGCGATCGATCCAAGATTATTAGAGTGCTACCAATGGTAATATCTTTGAATTATCATGCCAGGCTATGCAAAATGCTTTTAATGCCAAAACAAACCACAGAATCATTTTGGGCAGAAACTTTACAGTTTAAGTATTTTTTATCCATGTAAGTAACATGTTTAGAAAGGGATAGTTTTTTCTGGTTTGCCCAATTTAACCCATGGCTCTTGAGTAATAAGTACTGGTTATATGGAGAAATCTTAGTAGCCACCATGCATACAGTTGGCAGGATAAATTACACACTTAAATTCATAATGAAAATGAGTTATTTAAAATTCAATACTCACACTTAAGTGGGAAAGCAAGATGGGCCTAGCCTCATGAAAAACAAGGAAAAAAAAAAAACATGAACATTGCGTTTGCTTGCCATCCCCTCTGATTGGTTAGTCAGTGTCGTGGTATTGCAATACAGCAGTCATCCTGACAGCCCTACCTCCAACTGCTACAGTAACATGTGACCATGCACAGGAGTGTACCCAAAATTACACTTTCATATAAGGCGCAAGGTACTCTGCTATACCAAGGGGGAGAACGGCTATATGAGTAAGCAAAAAAATTCCCACTGCTGATTAATAGTCCATGAAACAAAAAGGATTTAGTGGGGAAGAAAGAAGCATAAACCAATGCAGGAAGGGTGGGTTGCTGGGTGAAGACATGGTAGTGTGTGGCTTTGTTGGCGGTCCTGACCGGAAGGTTGCTGGTTTAAATGTCATGGTCGGCAGTGTTATTTCACTGTTGGGCTATTGAAGGTTGTTAACCCCAATTAGTACTGGCTGACCATGATTTTTCACTTCCCTTTGGGTAAATGCATCTGGTATTCAAGTTAATGTATATTCAGACAACCTGTTAAACTGTCCCTCTGCAACAGTGGGTGTGACAGAACTAGAGGGGAGAAGCTCTAGCACAGACCACACACACATACAGAAGATAACCCCGTCATAGCTCAGGTGATATCTAGGCAGTCTACTGGACTGATCCAGTGGATACAGCCATCAAAAACAGATCTCTATTTTAATTCACGGACACATGTTTTAAGAAAATAGCAGTTAATAAAAAATTAATGCAAAAAAAACACTCAAAAGCATTTATACCTCAGATGCTATCAAGGGCAGTCTGTTTTCTTTGCCATCTGGTAAAATT
This sequence comes from Mormyrops attenuatus, assembly GCA_026777985.1. NCBI lineage: Eukaryota > Metazoa > Chordata > Actinopteri > Osteoglossiformes > Mormyridae > Mormyrops > Mormyrops attenuatus. The sequence continues at coordinate 11,412,653 of JAODKC010000001.1, forward strand.
AATAATTCTTCCCATGCTTCCAGATTATGCTTGAAAAGTACACAGACCAGACAGTCTTAATCAAACCAAGATGACCCAACAAATACACCAACAATTTTAAGAAAAACCCAAATCTGAAAGATCGAGCCAAACGGAAGAAATACAATCCAATACAAATACAATACAACAGAGGAGGCACCATTTACGAGCATGGGAGAACTAACCATGTCAAATGTTTGAGAAAAGCAATAGCTGGAATTAAAGTACAATTAAAAGTGGTGATGTTCTGTGTATCTAAAGACAAGGAGCATGGGAACCAAATTAGATGATGTGGCCAGGATCAAACAAAACGTATGTCAAGGTATTGCATCCGCAACTGGAAAGACAGCTGTTTATTCTGGCACATGCAGCTTGGCTTTATCAGCTTGTCACTGTTATCCCTCTAAATTGAATTATTCATTTTAGGGGCTGGTTGGATGGTCTAGGTATCTTTTTCACAGCACTGGTTTCTTCTTAGTGGGGGCCAGGGATCAATATCAGCAAGCATCCTTGCAGAGCTATTTTCTAGTCTGAGTACAGCTCAAAAGAAGGTCTGCCATCCAACACTGCTCATGCCTAGGAAAAACTTCCTATTCCGCCTGGATGTTCAGTTACAGAATAATTACAGAAACAGAGTGACACTCAGTGCATTCAGGGAGGAAACACAACATGGTGTTGAGTATAGCTCTGCACATTCAGTTCGGTTTCAGTATCATTTTCAGGAAGGTAATGATACAGAGATAGGCTAAATTTGGGATTGTTTGCATGATTCAGAAGATTTATATTTAGCTAAATCCAAAGGTAACATTACAAGTCTGCTCTCGGCACCTTTAATTTAAATTAGACAGAGCAAAACTCAAAAGGTACAGAATCTAGAGCCAGTATCATGGCAATACCGCAATGTTGTGAAATCTTGGTGTTAATATTTGCCACTCTACAAAATATATCTTGGGGGACCCCCCTGCCCCTGGCTAGGTCAATTTTATCGCCAAGATTTCAAAATACCAGAATACCATTGCTTTTAAAATGCCATCAAAATACTGTTTAGTGATGTATTGTTATGTCTATGAAAAACTGGATACCATCCAAACCTAGACTGTACATGGCAAAAATAAACAATTGATTTTGAATTGACAACTCCAGACACACCTCCACTGAAACGAAGATAAGCACATAAAGTAGCTAAAGTCTAATTAAAGAATATCATTCCACTTTTAAAAGTTACGAAATAAGTCTTCATTAACACACACATCCCCAAAGACACACTGAAATGTATGGCAAATGCATTTACATGCACCACTTCATAGCCACTGTCCCACTTGCTCCAGTCAGAATTAAAGCCAGATTAAATGGCAGCTCTCCCTTGAAGGGGGTCTTGTGTCGAGTTAATCACACTTGTTGAGTTTGATTGTTCAGTACGTTCCAGAATGTGCAAACGAGTTCAAACAGCTGGTTGCCAAGGAAATGGCAGCATTCCTCCCAATCCCACCCTACCCCAGTGGCCCTGTGAACATCCGACCCAAAGAAAACGCGTAAAAGTACTTTGAGTTGCACAGAAATAGGACCAAAAAAGGACCATAAATTTTAGAAAGGCACTGATCTGATATTCAGATCGGTATCGGCAGAAATCCAGACCTATTTGGCGGATCGGGTATCGGCCATATGTGAACAATTCACATCCGATACTTACTTATTTAGTTTTTGGCTATCTCCAAAAAGATAGCTCCCATTTCGTGTTAAATCTATTTGCACAATCAATCGCACTACAGTTCCTTCCCATTTTAGATGTGTTTTTTGCGGCATTCAAGCTGTACTCTAACACCGCCACTCATGCCTGCGCATACCCTTTGCAGTACGAGGAGCGACAGAACATCAGATAAGAGTGATGATCTAGAAGTATTTTACGCTTTTTACACCAACTAGTAGAACAGCGATTTACAATCTTTGAAAAAACAAAGTTTTGAAAGGTGGGAGTAGCATTTAGTGGAAAACCCCACTAGATAAAGTGCATGCAATTGGCCGAGACAACGCAAGTAATATGAAAAAAAGCAATGGATGATTTGGGAGTCACTAGCTTGGGCTCTTTTGCAAACTCACTACAGCTTGTGATACAGGGGTTGCTGCCATCACAACTAAGTGTTAGTGACACTGTTGCCAGTGGGAGAAAAATTCCAGGGCATTTTTAGCATTCGCCACCTGCGTATCCTCGCTGGAAAGATATTCAAATTGAACTGTAAAATGCCTCAAAAACGCTTAAAACAAGATGTACAAATGAGGTGGAACAGTTTGTTATGTATGTTTCTAGTAGCCTAATTAAGGATTTTTTAATCTGTATTTACTAGTTAAAAAATATTATTATATGAAGTATACTTTAGTATTTATTATATTAAAAAAGTAAAAAGAGCTCTTGTATCAGAATCTGTGTCTGTATCGACAGTTGTGTATTGAAATCGCATCGGAACTGAAGAAATGTGGATTGTCCTGTTCCTAATAAATTAATTGGCAACTGGGGAAAACCTGTCAAACACTGATATGGTCAATTTAAACATTTATGATAAGAAAAGGAGCTCATACAACAGAGAAAATTCTTTTGCATAATGGTCTGTTGTATGGGTAAGCTACTGGATGCCTAAATTTCCTTTGGGAATCAATTGACTGTCCATCTGTCTGTCTGTGTACATATGCTGAAAAACAATGCTTTTTTAAGTATAAATTTATGACTCTTCCAGTCTGGAACTGTTAAGTTTGCCTGAGCGATTGACTGTAAATGAAAATATTGCAATATACAAACACTAAAGCTTTACATAAGCTAATTTTGCTCTTCTTGGAGTTCAAGATTGTGAGTTCATGCTATTGACTTGTTTTAACTTATACATTTACTTATAACGTATTTATATATTTGCCATCAAAGGGAACACTCTGAGCTAGTGTAACTCATCCTCATCAAGCAGATCATCCTAAATGTTTTGGGGTGCAGTGATGTCCAAATCACATCAGGTAACAACCAGTGTCCCCCAAGGATCTATCCTTGCTCCCTGTTTCTTCTCCCTTCACATTGTCCATGTAGGTCCAGTCATGCAACCACACAGCTTCTCCTACCACTACTACACTGATCACATCCAGGAATACTAGGGCTGCACAATATTTTTTTTTCTCTGAGTATACAACTCTAGTCCAGTTTCTAACCAGACATTTGTTAACCCTCTGGGGACTAGGGGTAGGGAACACACTTTCACTGACTGGGGCATGGCCACACATTTCATCCAACATCATAAACTTAATTCATGGCAAATAAATTATTTCTTATATATTTGTTCTGGCATTACACTCATCTGAATTTTAAGGTACTTTGTAAATATGTCAGATTTATGTTACGTTTGTAATTTGACATCAAAGTATAGACATTGCAAAATGCAGTTTGGAGCACTTACAGAAACATTATAGTACATAATAAGCAATGGTGGCAGTTTGTTTTGATCCCAGATATCTGATCACCAAAGTCTTGGGTACATGAAGATGACTAAATGG
>JAODKC010000001.1:11422167-11447414 GCA_026777985.1 Mormyrops attenuatus
AATGGACTAGCCTGCCACATTATTTTTTCACTTTAATTTTTGGGGTGTCTTTGAGTTCAGCTCTCTGTAGGTTGATAGCTTTCATTTCCATCAAGCGATGTCGCATCCTTTCATTCCTAAGACATTACTCAGTCCATATCAGTATAGATATCCAATATGATTTTTTCCCCATTGCGATCTGATGTGTTTTCAACGTGTTCCTTTAATTTTTTTCAGTAGTGTATATGCTAGGTATAAATAAGATCCTTAAGATCATAATTATTACATTTGGAGACAGATTTCTATTAGGATAGGCCATTATTTTGGACTCCACCCCCTAAGTAACGGCTCGTCGTTTTTTTCTAATGCGTAATATGGTTCCTGGTACTTACCTCTATAAAAATAAATTTGATGCAAATAACATTATTCCCATTTCCAAAAATAAAGGGTCAGAATTCAACCAAAAATGGCCCTTTTAAGTCTAGTGGCATTTTCGGGCTCTGTGGAGCTTCTGACTTTTTTCAAATTACATTTTTTATTTACTTTTCTGTCAACTCCCTGTACATAAAATAAATAAGTAGAAATATATATTTTTTAAAAAGCAGTAGAGGTGTGAATGGTCCATGTCAAAAGAATAGGCCATTATTGAATATTAATCTACCATGAGTTACAGTAGAAGTAAAAGGGTTTCCATACTTTTTAGAATGTCTCTGTTTTGCCTTTGACTGTATGTCAAATGCTCCAAAGGAATTATCTGTTTCAACAATCGTATAAATAAGTCAAATTTTGAGGTTACTGTTTGTTCCAGTTTAACAGAATATGCTGTATAGGAGATCCGTCCAAGTCTTTTAGAATAAATAGAGTCCAGTTTATCATCTAAGTCTGTTCCAGAAAGGTACTTTGTTGGAGTCCCATCTTAGGTCGTGTTCAGTACTTTTTCAGAAAAACAATGTATCGCATTCCAAAACTTCCGCAGACCGGCACAGTTCCAAAAGACATGAAGCGTGTCAGTGGGGGATATATTTGGGAACATTTTGTGTAGATGGACTGGGGTTAAATAGATTCGCTGTGTGAATTTATCATTTATTCCACTATTTTCTTGCAAGAGAATGATGGAAATGCAGTGTTGTAAATACGTCGCCATCGAATATACACTAAGACTTGACCAAGATCTTGCTTCCAAACTGGAGAGGAGGTAAAGAGGAGTCAAGGTGATCTAGTAGAGCTGTATAACCGACTATTTTTTGAAGGAGAACATTTTCAAGATGGACAGAACTGTAAAATCTGGGGAAGAAATATTTAAAAATGCCTGATGTATGATGTGCTTTTTTTTTCTTTTTTTTTTTTAAACTGATGTCTGCACACTCTTTCGTGAAAGATGACCCGTTCAAGTTCATTTAATAGCTACATAAATTCAGGAACATAGATTAAGTTGAAATTCATCAGATTTCATCTGACGGATCTTATTTATACCTAGCATAAATTTCAGCTAAATCCATTACGCTTTGAGCCGTTGGTGAGCTTAAACATATGAAAGTTCAGAATAGCAAAAAATGACTCCTTTTGCATGACTTTGAAACATTTTTCACAGAAACACTGTTGTGCGGACAGTTCTAAGATTTTGCACAACTTACTAAATTAGTAAAATAGACAAATTTTATAGATTTTTTTTTTTTTTTTTTATGGAAATCCATGGCATGACCTGCAATGCTCTAGGTGAGTTGGTGTGAAATGACCCCTTCCTCCTGTAAGCAGCCTCATCATCATCACTTGTCCAGTCATAGTGGTGTCATCTGCACACTCGATGCTGTTACCCTCGAGCTGTACCACACAGTTCTGGGTGTGCAGCAGCAGACTGAGACAGCAGCCTTGTGGAAAGTCAGCGCTGAAGATTAATGTGGATGACCTACTGTTGCCACTTCTCACTGTTAGAAAGCTGAACACCTTTTCACAGGTGGAATTGCTAAAAAAATTGCAATTGATAAAAAAGTGGAATTGATAAAAGCTGAGCTGTAGTTGGTAATCTATTCCAGTATTCCCACTCCAGTCCTCGGGGACACACAAGACAGTCCATGTTTTTGCTTGCGTTTTGTCCATGTCGAGCAAAAATGTGGACTGTCTGGGAGGGAGTAAAAACGTGGACCGTCTGTGGGTCCCCAAGGACCAGATTGGGAAACAGTGATCTATTCAGATGTAGGTGTTCTCCTCCCAAAGTAGCATGTAAGGCAGTGGCTATGGCATCATCCATGGATCTGTTGCACAGGAATGCAAACTGGAATGGGTCCAACCTTGCTGGGATGTTACCGTTTATGTGTGACATGACCAGCTTTTCCAGACACTTCATGAATGTAAGTTAAAGGGACGGTCATCCTTTAGGCATTCTGTCACACCTACAATAACCTTATTACAGACTAGAAGCCACTTTCTGTGGCATATTGATGAATTAATGGCACATTCATACATTGTACAGATGTCTCGTTATCCTGCCTAAATCAGCTGTATCTCTTCAAAATATTGCTGCTTTTTAAGCCCCCTTTCATTCAGGCAAGTATCCGTTGAGTGCTGGAGAAACATTTGCTTAAATGTGTTCATTGCTAACCTCTTTGCTGCATGCATGCTATATAAATAATAATAGATTAGCATCAAAACGAGTAGTGTTAATGCCTGTGAGCCTTTCATTTTGAGACATCAAAAAACATGGTACAAAGTGGGCTAGTGCACAAGTAGCAGCTCAGGCACAGGAAGCGAGTGCTTGTATGTACGTACAAGTGTATTTTTGTCACACGGAGTGACAGAAACCATGAGAGGAAACCACAGCTTGCTGCATGTACTTGCAGGTTCTCACCAACAGTGTCCTCTTAACCTTCCAGTGGCAGCAGCACAACAGCAGAATCTCCTGCCTTGTTTCTTGCGGTGCCTGCTTGAGGCTTTAGGATGATGGGCGGTCGAAAGTTAGATGGGAACGTTTCATTCATTGTAGATTGTGTCCTGTCTTCTGGAGTTTGGTGAGACGGTAAGTTCTGGGTGTGGAACTGGGTCTAGCACTAGGCTGAGCACAGTTTTAAAGCTTTGTGATCAGTGTGCAGGCTGGCTCTTGGAGACGGCATTGCATGACCTCACCGGGAACGATGACGGCACAAAATAGGCCAGAGGGTGCAGGCACGCCCCAGCCTGCTTGTGATGGTGGTTTAGGAGGCTCCACGAGATGTGACTCCATGTGAAAGTCTGATCAAAAACCGGCCTTCACGATTGGTACTTTGCTGCTGTTCTTCTTGGAAAGCAAATCTTCCATATTTCACAACAAACGCTTTCAATTTGTTCCAGTAAGTTTTGCATGCATTATTACTTGGCCTGTTTTGTCAAAAGGAGGGTTTTCTATATTTATTTGTTTTTGTGTTAAATTCTCCTGTTTGAGGCTGTTCTTGACACCCAGAAGCTGATCATAGGATCACTAACGTTCACTAACTGCTCTCCTGCTGGCTGCACAAATGTGTCACTCAGGAAAAATGTGTTCCTCCGTCTCTTTGATCACTGCGGCATTGCGTCGCTCTCGCAATGCGCCAGATTTATGGGTCCACGTGTGGAAGTTGGGTGGACTGTCGAGGATGATTAAAAATAATACCATGTGACATGGCTGGCAACACTTAGTGGCCAGGGGTTTGGAAACGCACCCTGCTGCTGATGTGCCCCCACATACGGGGCACTGCCTGGCTTCCGGTGTGTACTGGTAACAAAACCACCAGTTAGAGCTTATGCATTATATATAATGGCCCTGAAATTTCCATAGCTGTCAGCCTTTTTTGTCATGTTTCGCTGATGTTTTGGTCCCAGGAGGAGTTGAGCTGCCCATTTGGTGCAGTCAGATTGTGTGTGTGTGTGTGTGTGTGTGTGTGTGTGTGTGTGTGTGTGTGTGTCTGTGGATTATGTTTGTATTACGGACCAAATGTTCCCCACCATGTAATAAAATCCTATTTTGATATTGTGGGGACCATTTTTCTGGTCCCCACAAAGATCTGTGAATGAATTCAAAAAACTGAAAATTGTTTGTTTGATTAGTTATGGGTTAGGGTTAGGGTTAGGGCTGGTTAGGGTTAGGGTTAGGGTTAGGGCTGGGTAGGGGTTAAGGTTGTCCTGTTGAGATTAGAGTTTTCCCCATAAAAATTAATGGAGAGACACCATAGAGATATAATTACAAACCAGTTTGTTTGTGTGTCTGTTTGTGTGGGGATTCCAACAATGTCAAGTTCCTTTCTGTTCTCTTTGCACATGGTGGTGTTCAGCCAATGAGAATGCGGGAGGGCACTTCTAGCCCCACCCCCATTCCTTTATAATAATAATGATACATTTTATTTATAAAGCACATACTCAAAGATGCTTTACATAGAATTGGAGATACAATAAGTTAAAAATATACATTAAAACACTTACATATAGTCAAAAGTTTATGATGTCAAACAGTGGACAGGCTTGACTAAGTATGATGAGAGTGAAGCGCTAGAGTACTAAGCCCATCTCCTTCTGTTTCAGCTTAAGATGACCCGTGTGCCACCTGGCATGTAGATGGCGGCTATGGTCAGGGATGCTGTGGTGTGGTACCAGAAGAAGGTGAGTGTCAAGCCCCCACCCAAACCCTGCCCCTTCCTGCTAGCCTGACGGGGTGAGTATCAAGCCCCCACCCAAATCCTGCCCCTTCCTGCTAGCCTGACTGGGTGATTGGCAGTTTGTTACGAGGCAAAAGAAAAGCAGCCATATTGTGGAAAAATTGTTAGATTGTGCTCTCTGGTTCCAATTTAAAAGTGCTTGCTTTCTCACAGTTTCTCATAGAAGGAATGGCTAGATCTGACTAGGGCCAACCCTCACGCACAACTCAGGCCAACTCTCACGCACATCTCAGGCCAGCAGGGGAGCCGCGTGTCGAAGCATGATAAACCAGATCTATGGGGCTGTGAAGCAGGCAGCCATGTGTATAGTAAAGAGGTTATGGCAGGGGGTCACCGATCTTATCCAGAAAGGGCCGCTGTCTATGTGGATTTTCGCTGCAACTCCCTACTTAGATTATTAATCAGAGGACTGATTGGCTGAAGAGTCCTCACCTCACACCTGGGTTTGAACAGCTGACTTAAAGGTTATCCCAAAAACCTGCATACACACCGGCCCTTTGCAGATAAGATTGGCCGCCCTTGGCTTAGGGGCTTTGGATTTCCTCATGACTTGATTGGGGTAAACCCTTCAGCCTTAAAGGGTTCAGTCCTTAAAGGGGATTGCGGTCCGGTGAGAGTAATTCCATCACAGTGCTGAGGCCTGATAAGTGGATCCCTCTCACTGTTCCAAATGAGCTTAGCCCTGAAATCAGACATCCCGTGGCTCAGACTTCCCGTAGCTCAGACATCCTGTGGTTCGACTGTGCTCTGTCCCTTGAAGTAGCATCGGAAGCCTTCGTCTGTCTGTCTTTGGTCCTGAACGTGTCTTGGTCTTCAGGTTTGACCTGTAGCAGGAGAAAGCAACGGAGGGATTTTTTTGTTGCGTCAGGTTTTGAAGTGCTGGCGGACATCTTTGCTGACGCTTACAGCTGGGACGTGAAGGGCTGCATAAGGACCCAAGAGTCTGGCGGTCATCTGCCCGATTCCTCAGCTCCCTGTCAATCCACTTCTAATCCTTATTCCATAGCTGTCTTAGAAAATGACATAAGTATCCCTGCTCGTCTCTCTGCATCCTGTGCTGGTGTTCTGTCCAGTTCCGCAGCCTGCTGGCTCATATGGCCTGGCCAGTGTTGTAACCCTGAGCGTGCTGACCCAGTTGGCCACCGATGGTAGGAAGGCGCTAGCAGACTAGCTGCTGTCGTTGTGGAAACGGGCCCCTCTCCATCGCCACCTCCCCTCTCACGGCCTCTCTCACTCCTTTCATGGTAGAGCCACAGTTTTGTTGTTGCCAGGACCACTGCAACCTGCAGTTACAAGCTGCTAAGAAGCAGTACTGGCACAAGATCAGCAAGCAGGATCCACATCGCATCTGGAAAGGACTGTGTGCGATAATTGATTATGGAAATCTCAACAGCTGCACTTGCGGGCAACCCTGCATCATCCCAGACATGCCGAACAGCAGCTATGCCCCGTTTGAGCATCACAACTCAGATGCAAGGGCTGTTCGGCACATAAAGCCGGTCTTCAGCGTAAGGCCATCCGCCCCGACGGCATTTCATCGCGTGTGGGGCTGCCGTGATTAGTTGACGTAGTCGATGAATTTGACGCTGAAAATGCATCGACATCAATATTTTAAATCGATGCATAGTTTTTTTCTTTTCTTCATTTTAATAAAATTGCCTTTATGATTTCTAAAACACTTCAATCCATTATAACAAATGTTTTCCTTTAATATCACTACTTATTTTGTCCTCCTCCCATAATTATCACAGAAGGAAAACGTGGTTGTACACTGTGCAAAGTACGATGGCATACCACGGCGGTACTGGCTCTATGCATGAGCACCGGAAGAGAACACACACAGGCGCTATTCTAGATCACCAGAAAAGGCAAAACCAGCGCGTTATCTATTCATGTTTATTAAATGACCGTTAGTATGGAGAACTTTTTAATATCTTTTGCCCTTGTAGCTGCTAAATACACTCATTATTTAAAGCCATAAAGTTGTATGCCTGCTACATTATCATGCTGCCTCTGCATCAGCCTGACAGCCATATCCTGCAGTAGAACAATAGTAAGCCCAATAAAAAGGAAACTATCCAGACTGACTAATTAACCATCAGCACAACAGAGCAGGGTCATTGCTGGCAAGGAAATGCACTCTTAGGGCGCTTTCCCTCTGTACCAAGTATAGCACTTTTGGTACTATCGCTTTTCCATTGACTTCCGGTTCAGTAACCAGCTAGGGTACATCTTTGGTACTTTGGGGTGGGAGTTAAAACGCTTTCTTTGTCGACAGGTTATGCAAATAGCCTGCCTCTGAAACACAATACAAATGCCGCCTTGAAAGCAGTTTTTACTTTACAAAGAAAAAAATAAAAAATAAAAAAAATCTGGTCAGAAGAACAGATGCAGATGTCAGGATGGCATGACAAGAAGTATTTTGCTTAATATACTGGGATAGCATACTATTTTGTTTAACATACCAGTACAGCACGCATACAGCATGCTGTCCCAGCGATGTGATTCTGTTGTAATAAATATTGGGGCATTTATAAAACAAACAAAAAAAGGAGTCCATAAATTTCTCACGAACCCGTCTAGGAGTGATTTAAACAGCAAGGATGAAAATGATCATAATTGCCTCACAGAATGCACGCGGCGCTCATGCAAAAGCAGCAGAGGTAAACTTTAAACTGATTTTTTAAACAGATAACCTATAAAAGGAATAATAATTAAAGTTTCAAAGGTTGCTAAGTTTTTTTTCTATGACAGAGTAAAAATTATTTAAGGAAACTTTAGCCCCCTGTGCTATGATATCCGTATACAGACTGAAAGTAAGAAAAAGCCTGATCTTAATCTACGTTCAAAACGATGTAAGAACTGCATGCACATAACATGCAATGTTGGTATTAATATCGACCCGTCATATACTACAATCATTTTTTGAATTCAGTACAAAATGCCTCGTCTCGCATTGTGATGCCATTCAGTGCCGGGACCAGTTTTTACGCCAGTGGAAAACCAATACCTTGAAGTACTATACTTTTGGTACTTTCTAGGGCTGCCACCATTAGTCGATGATGAAAATGCGTTCGACAACAATATTTTAAATACACAATTTTTTATATTATCTTAATGAAATTTTGAAACTACGATTTCTAAAATGCTTCAATTCATTATAACAAATGTTGTCCTTTAATATCATTGCGTACTTATAGAAGCCCGTCAAAATTGTCACAAAACGAAAAGGTGGTTTTACACTGTACAAAGTGCGATGGCGTTCCATGGTGCCACTAGCACTTTGCACGAGCACCTGAAGAGGAAACGCGCAGGCCTATTCTGGATGATGGCCGGGTCACTAGAGCAGGCAAAACCACCCTAAGTGCTGTCTATTCACACCACCATCTTTTTACCTTGTTTAACCACAGTATCTCCCTCTTTTAAAAGATGTTGTGGCTGCTGATCTGTCCCATCCTTCATGGCGACTTCAGTGCTTATCACTGGTGTTGCATGTGGCGTGCTCCGCTATCCAAATTTATTAAGCATGAGGATATACCAAATTTATACAAGTTACTAATTTTTGGGCATCACAATACGCAACTCATTAATATGTTCAGGCATACTGCTAATCATTTTATTGAACTGTGGGTGAAAATAATGTCCGTATATTGCAGAAAAGCCCAATCTAAAATTATCTGAAGCCCTGCAATCACAGTTTGTTGTGGTTAACAAACAGTCAAAATGATTTTCTGAAGGAAAATTAATTTATTAGATTAATTGACCAAACGATGAAATAGTGGACAGATTAAGGTATAGAAAAAGTCGTTAGTGGCAGCCCTAGTACTTTCTCGAAGTACTTGGTTCCACAGCACCTGGTGTGGTGGAAAAGCACCATTAATCTCATGACTTTAGGTGGGCTGTATAGCACATACACTTCTGAAGCCAAAAGGAGAGGAGCTGCAGTAGGCATGAGCACAGCAGACAGAGTTGCTGCTCCCTACCCATAGCCAGGAAGCCTCATCAGCAGTCAACACTCCCTTACCTCCAAAATTAAGTGCGAATCACTACAGGTGACACTCTTGCCAGTGACCACAGATATAGCCTGGGGAAGGCCTACTCTAATCTTGCCACTCCAGACGGGTGGCAACTAAAACCTAAAGAGTATGTTCTCATCATAAGAGAAATGCTTAAAGCTTCACCTAAGGGACAATTCCAGGAGAAACAGAACCAGAGGCAGCTTCACAAAATGTTTCAACACCTGCTTAATTACCTTGAGTCATCACAACAGACAACCTGATATTAAAAATGACTAATACATAAATAAAATTGTGAGACTAGAACTACAGCAGATCCCAACATTCATAATAAATATAATAATTGATCAATATTTTCCAATTCGATACGTATCGCAAATTTTTAAGCAGATTTTGCTGAAGAGCATTTCAGGTTTACATTTGAAGTAAAACAAGGGTGAGTGAAACTTAAATTCACAAGATGTTAAACCTGGAAAACATGATGCTAACTGTGGCTTTGAGTTAGTTACAGCTAGTACTGGAGAGCTCAATGCACTCCCACAGCACTTAAATCAGTAGTTTGGGAATATTTTAGCTTCCCAATAAATTACACCAATTACAGAGACTAAGAATGTCTGTCGGCTCGGTCACACAGAACGGAGATATTTTTCTGGAAATACATCCAACAGGCCAACTCATTTTAGACATTATCATCTAAATGTGTTTTGTCAGGAAATTCAGAATTGGCTCTAAAAAAAAATTAACAAATGCCAAGTTACTACAAGATTTTAGCCTCAATTTTCAGCTTGCCGAAAGTTTTTGGGTATCGCCAACAAAAGCCCCAGATCAGAAGCAAAATGGTGTTCACCTGGTGCTGGTAAATTGGCGGTCCATTACTATTATTTCAATGATGGGACTGTTGCCAATGCGTTGCAGAAGCCCGTCAGATATCTAGCAGGCTAAATACCTGAACCTGTCGGCAACTCCAAATCCTGTACTGTAAGTGTTGCAACTGGCTATAAGTGCGACGACAAGCTATAGCCAATGAAATGCAAGACACAGGGTGAGGTAAAACCCAAGGGAGGAGTTTAAAAAAGGTGTAAATCATTCAATTTGATTAGAAACTATACACACACACACACACACACACACACACACACACACACACACACACACACACATACATACAAAGGGGTATAAGTTAAGAAAGTGCATGCTTATACTAGGGTGAGGAAATGGTATTTGAGCGAGTGTTCCTGGCCATATTGATGAGGTGGGCTGCAGTGGGGAAGAAACTGTCCCTATGGCGTGGTGTTTTGGTCCCAATAGACCGCAACCTTCTGCCAGAGGGGAGAGTCCAAAACAGTTTGTGACCAGGCTGAGAGGAGTCAGCCATAATCCTTCCAGCTCTTTTCAGAGACCTGGACTCATACAGGTCCTGTAAAGATGGAAGTTTGCAGCCGATCGTCTTCCCGGCGGAGTGAATGATGCGCTGTAGTCTGCTCTTGTTCTTGGCAGTGGCAACACCGTACCAGACGGTGATGGAGGTGGTGAGGATGGACTCAATGATGGCAGTGTAGAAGTGCACCATCATAGTCTTTGGCAGACTGAACTTCTTCAGCTACCTCAGGAAGAACATCCTCTGTTGAGCTTTTTTGGTGAGGGAGCAGATGTTCATCGTGCTTTTTTATTCATGATAGCACTGTGCCAAATTCACACGTCAGACCCTTAAAATTAGGCGGTGGGCAACTGATCAAATATTAGTAGTACCAAATGTGAACAACATAATTTCAGTAACCCATGATTAAACTGATTTTTAGAAATTGATTTTTTAACTCTCACTGCAATAATTAAAATCGGCACCTTGAAGACAGAATTAATCCCCCCCCCCACCACTACCCCTACTTCCCATTACAAAATGTGCTTCGCACAGTTCAGACAAAGTTGACATCAAGTCATCTGATTAAGAGCTGGCTTTCTGGACTCAAACACATAATCAGAATACTGATCCAAGTCACTGGTTTTATCAGCTAGCCTCAAAAATTGCTGTGTGCTGTGAAGCAGTACAAATCACGCAAATCAACACTGGGGTGAAACAAGGCCAGACAGGTTCGGATCAGCCTGTCAAAGCACAGGTGCACAAAGAGACTCTTGGACAAATCTATATTACGCAAGACATGCCCTGCTGCTGCTCTGCAGTAACGGCTGACCTGATCCACACACTCCACCTGAACTCACTAAATTGGCACTGCAGCGGCAGGTCCACGCTTATCCACAGCCTGATGTGGCAGTGTAGTAAACAGAATTATAATCACCTCCCGCCAGCACTAATCAGTGTCGACTGCACACTAATCCCAATGGCAGCAAGCTGTGAATTATGAGCTCAACAACTTGAACCCCCCCTACCTCAACATAGACTCAAATGGTGGATTATTGGCTAGTCAGCTTGGGACCAGAGAAAACAAATTCAAGCTCAGGAAAGACCACGCTGCAAATACGGCAATGAATGCCCAGAGACAGAAAAGAGCATGTACTAAACACAGCAGAATGAGAAAATTACACAACGCCTAAGTTGGGCAGTTAAAGCTTTTTATATGTAAACGTATGCTTTATTCGGAGACAAGATCTGCTCCTAAAGCTTTGGCAGGACATTCTAAACAGTTTCAGGCTTGGAAATTGTCCTAGATGTATTGTGTAGGCTGCAAGTCAGTGTGACACTCTGTAGCTATTGAGCAGTCCAGTAACTTACAGTGGTGAGATGACTCTACTGGGAACTTCACATATTTATCAACGCCATTCAGCAGACCCACATAGAAAGTGCAAATAAACTACAGCTGTCACAATTACTCAAACTCGATTATTCAATTATTAAAAATCATTTATTATAAGCTTCCTTCTCGATTGCTCAGCAACATGGCAGAAATAAGACAGGGTCCAAATAAAAACTGAAAGGTTCAATGGTGTGAAAGCACTTCGCAATAGAAATGAACGAAAATGCAGCCATCTGTCAGTAATGCAAAGTAGAACTTAAACATCAATACAATGCATCTTAAATGAAGATTTAGGTTTGATGGACTCATCAAATAATGCAAGGTTATAGCATGTGCCATTTAGCCTCTGTGACTAGTCTGTCTGTCGTCACTGACTTATTGTTTTGCTTAATTTACTTTCTACAATTCTCGTAAGTCAAAATAATTGCTGCTAAAACTAAGATTAGCCTCATCACTTAGCCTAATAAATCTTACATAATGAGGTAAAGAACAACCATATAAGATTATTTTTCATAAACTTAGGGCTGAACAATACTGGTAAAGGTTAACCTTGCAATATTTGAAAAAGTTTTTGCCAAATCTAGGAGTTGAAAAATATCTATATAGCCAAATAGAACCTATTCTACGCTATCAGTTTGTCAAATAAGTTGGTTGTGTTGCTGTGAACTGTGCTGACACAAAGGCGTGCTGACCAATCACTTGCTTTTGCTCAATATTGTCACTATGGAATACAAAATATTTCCATACAGCGGAAGATGAATGACTTTTTGTAATAAGTTCTTGTTCGTGGTTCTCTCTCCCTCATTTTTGAGTAATTTCTCACAAATGTGCCACACTGTCTACGAGTGAGTCCAACAGTAAGGGCCAGAATGATTATGATTGTCTCTCAGAGTGCCTGCAGAGTTAATACAAAAACAGCAGTGCAAACTTTGACTGATTTCTTTTTTTAAAAAAAAAAAAAAAAAACTTACCCCATTTGGTAAAGGAACAAATCATTGAAATTGCAAAGCTTTGTTTTCTATGACTCAGCAAAAATGTTTTAGTGTAACTTAGTGATGATTTCAACCCAGCAGACCCCTGCAATCCTTGAGATGTGACAATCGCATGTGCATGAAATGCCATGGCGATATTAACATTGTACATTTTGCAAGCCGAGGGTGGCACAGTGGTGCACTGGGCAGCGCACTCGCCTCACACCGCCAGTTTGTGTTTGTCAAGTTTGCATGTTCACTGTGTGTGGGCATAGCTTTTTGGTGAATCCTCTGGTTCCCTTCCACTCATCCAAAAACATGCACCTTAAGTGAATCGGAGTGCCTAAACTGTTCGTATGTGACTGCGTGTGCACCCTGCAATGGCTGGTTGATTCCTTTTGCCATATGCAATACTTATATTACATAAATAATTACTCAATGAACCATCAGATTAAATGGCAGATTACTCAATTAATATAATCAATAGCGATGACCCTAAAATAAATGCATCATGGCTAGTGTGTGACTTATTTTTAGTAAAGGAGACGACAGCTCTTTCAAAATGGAAGTTGCTCTCTTTATTAACAGTCACTGCTGGTTTAATATTAGCAGCGGCACAAACAGGGAAGCCAACAATTTTTACAACTCACAGTTGCACGCTAACAAAGCACGCATTCCATGGCAAAGATTACACGACTACAACACTTACTATAAATAGAAATATGCTAATACACATTAAATCAACACTATTTAAAGAGTGATACAGTGCAAAGCATACCGGCAACTGCACAATTAGACTGCTGACCAACCCCGTGGCATCACATTATGCCAGCCAATTGTGGACAGTAAGAAAGAGTCTGCCTCAGGTGCCCTACAAAGGTGATGCACCGAAATGGTGATCAGCACTCCCACTAGATCATGTAGTTAACAATGTAGATTTGGTTGATTTTGTATGGAGTATACGGCCACCTTTGAAAGATAGTTGCATAATCAAACAGCTGGCTCCTTTTAGCTTAGTAAAGGACGATTACCACAGGATTTTAACCACCCGTATGTAAAATACATTAACTTACTGCAACATAAGATGAAAAGATAGTGTAGGACTTCAAGCATATAATTTTCCATAGATTTGCCTGCCTTATCCAAGTACTTTTTACTTGAATTTTAAGATTCTGCTGCATTGCAAATTAATGAAGAGGTGATATGTATATTAAATGTACATCTTAGAAGTGATGTTTGCACATTCATGTTAAAGCTTAATGAAAAGAGATGTATCCTTATCCTATGAAAATAAAGAAATCAGACCTTTTTTGGGGGTGTCTGAACTTGCCTATTAATGTTCCTACCAATCACAGATTTTGAATTTTTGCGACAAGTTAAAGTGTGTTCACAACATCAGTAAAATATATCAGCTGATGCCGATTAAGTTCTTGGCTTATAATTGATCGAGCAAACAAAAAGGGGCCCAGCATATAAGCAATGGACAACACCCATGTAGCAATAACACTGCAGATGATGTAGGATATCCCTAACTTTAATTCATTTTAAGTGCAAAATGTAAATATGACAATAGTCGCCAATAATTCTGAGAACATATTCTTATTATTTGTAATGTATATTACTTCGTGTAAAAATTGATAAATCGATCTTTTGTGTGTCATAATTATGGAGAGGGTGGGGACACAGGAAATTCAATCCATAACCGATATGGTTTTGTCTGATATCACCGGTGCCAGCAGTGAAAGAAGCTTGCCAGCTTATTAGTGGAATAATGTTACATCATTTTTTATTCTGTGGAAAATAAAACTATCTATTGGACCATTTTAATAATAAATTATAAACATGCCACAGGTTAATAAATAAAATATTGTGGCACTCGAATGGCAAAGAGATCATGAGGCAGACAGCAATTCAATTTTTCCATTTTTTTGTTACATTTTTAGCAGTCTCTTACTACACGATCCTTAAAAGGACAGCGGTAAAACAGCGAGTGAGAATAAACTCACACTCACACAGACTAGGGTGAAATACAGCCTTTAAGGAGACAAAAGTAGATACCGGCCATAGAGACAGAGCGCAACGAGTCATACTCTGAAAACTATGAGACTTAAAGGCTATATTTTTTTTGGTTCTGCAACCTATAAAAACTTCAAATCTGAAACAGATCAAAATAAATTGAACTTTTACTTAACTAATTTTCGCCTACATAACATTTCCGTTCCTTCTTTTTTTAAACCAGTGGAAATGCACGCAGGTTCTCAAAATGCACCGAGCAAGAACCAGTCAACTGTCGGCACAGTGTTGGTGGAAACGAGGTAAGAGAAACACTAAGACTTACACAAAAATGTACACTTTATTCTTGCTGTGCCAAGCACTAGACACCCGCATATAGGCATTGTATCTTTAATTTGCAGCAGCATGTTAAGGTCATAACAGACTGATCTTAGGGGAATACTTGTTATTGTGGCAGAATATGAATTCAGGTTACAAAGCTTGCACACTTCTTTACAACCTTCATTGCGTTTTTTCTGACTTTGATTTAATTCTGCTAACACAATCTACAAAACTGCTTTAGTCTGCACCTTTTCTCCAAAAAGAAAAGTTAAATAGCAAAAGATAATGGATTCCTTCCTTTTACTCACTGACCAACAACTTTTTAGCTTTAACAAACCCTTTCACTGGAGAGCATACAAACTCACTGTAACCAAAGCTTAGCATGAACATGCTTTAAATTAACTGCAATGCACACATACCTTTCTGAACGAGCTTCACCTCTCCATTCTCCCTCTTGATTTCATTCATAATTTTGTGTTTCTTTTTCTCTTTGTCTTTTTCTCTTTCTTTGTCCTTTCTCCTTTCTTTCTTCTTGTCTTTGTTGCTGTGATCTGCAATAAAAAAAGCACATGAGATCCTAAGGATGAGTCAGCTACATTAAGATTATCAAGTCGTATCAAGGAGTCATATCAGTTAAACTGTACAATAGTCCTTGAACCTTTAAGATGGCAAACTTCAAGCAACTACAGATTTTAGATAACTGCCTTTTCAAAAGTCTTGCCTAAGCTCACAAGCACCATAATATATTATGACTTCAAGCAAGCAAATCTGACATTTACAGTTTGGCAGATGACACGCACGACAGAAAACAAGCCCGTTAATAAATATTACACTCAAGAAACAAGCATGTGTCATCTGTACCTCAAGACATCAGCATTTGCTCTCATTCACTCTCATTCAGCATAATGCTGAGCTACAATTCTACACTGCTGTGCCAGTTGTTCATCTAAATCTCTTTAAGATCTCCATCTAGATGCAATGTATATTTCCCAGCAAAGGAAAATGGGGACAGTTAAATGTATGAAGAGAATGAATAACATTCAAATCATCTAAACCACGCAAGACAACATGTCTAGAAACAGATCTGTATTTTAAAGGAGAGGGGAAATACAACATTTTAACAGCCTCTTATATCATGAATGCCCGGCTCGTTGTTTTCATGTTAGCTACAACTGCATTTAACCCATGTGTGCAATATGAATGCAACTCGTTATATTGCAGAGGAAGTGTCATTAGTTTAAACAAAATTCATCAAGAGAATCTTTTATGGTCCTCTCTCAGACTCAAATTACCCTCTACATGAATCCAGGTGCAACTACTTCAAAGGCGTCTGGAATCATTTCCCTGAAATAGGTTTAGGACGAAGACAACGCTTTATCATATTTGAAACTGACAGATGACAACAGCGTTTGCCACCAGTGAACAGACACAGCCCTCCAAGGCTATGTCACGCAGAGATCGAGCAACAAGGGGATCCCGCTGCATTTTTTATTGGGGGAAGGGGGCAACGTATCAGAATAACGATAACATCGCTGTCTCACTGGTCAGAAATAAAATGAAAATGCCCTCCTGTTAATTTCATGCTTAAAAGCTTCTTCGTGTGTAGACTGTAAAATCTGCAGTGTTATGCCATTCATAGATTCAAACACTTGCCATTTCTTTGATTTTATGTTGGGGGCGTGGTAGAGGACATTAAATGGCGGACGGCCGTATGATGACAGGGTAGTAAACAATTTGAACATATCCATTAAATACACAGGGTATGTGACTTCTTTAAATTTGATTTATGTATATACCGTGCAAGCAACTTTCCTCGCCTGTTTCCAAACCTCTCAGTGATTAATCGAGGTAATGATTTACCTGAACGACAGCAATATTGTATAAACTGTTACGCACATTCAAAACGACAGTACAACGGTAACAACGACTGTGAAATTAAGCGCGTTAAGTGTTATCAAAGATTAATCTAACGTGAAAATTTACGAGGTCCACAGCATTTGGTGACATATATATACTGCATTTTACGAGTCTGAAAAATCTAAAATCGTAATGACTCCTGTAAATGTCACTATATTTCAATTTAAAAGCCCAAACACAGCCACAACAATAAAAAGTAATTAATTATAAGCAATGGCATTCCTTAACATACACTGACAGAACTTGCTCACGAGCTAACAAGCCAGTTCAAACATGGATTCCGCTACGCACCATTTAACAAGCATGCGAGCCCAAGAGAATGCTGTGCGTGTGAACAAAAATAAAATAAAACTAAACACGGTGAAGCCGGACCGTTCAAATGACACCTAAATCCTCACAGCTCGTTTAATGGGTCGCGATAACCGACGGACTCGGCGACGCTCTCCGCCTGGCGCCGAGCGCTCGAGACGCCGCGACCCACGCGCCGACCTGTTCCGCGAGAGAACGGCGCCCGTAACTGCAGGACTCTAATGTTAGTCAGTTACCATGCCACCGCCCGCGAGACCACGTTCGTGTCGCATTTTCTAGAAAAAAATACATGCTGACAAGTCATCAGTAGCTGGCACGCGGTTGCCCGCCTAGACGATTCCCGGGTACCTTTCTGCACCAACTTCATATCCCCGTTCTCCTTCTTCATCCCAGTACTGGCAAGGTTGTTCATTTCGGCGGGTGTCGCGTGTTTCTTCTTTTCTTTTTCCTTCTCTCGTTTCTCCTTGGGCTTTTTGATTTTCGGCGGTGACGCGAGGAATGCGCTTTGCTTGAAGACTTTATGTAGAGGCGGATGAATTGGTGCCGTGGTGCTGCTCGGCTTAATGGGACTGAAGCTCCATGTTGTCGGGCTGCCATAACTCTGCTTCTGGGGCTGCCTCTCACCTCCACCGACTCCCACCCCTTCGCCATTCAGTTTCTTGGGTTTCAAGCTCTTCTCCTCGTTTCGCACTTTCTTGGGTGGCGGAGGATGGTGTTCACGGGAAGACTGAGGTCGGTTCTCCGTCGTTCCTGTGGGCTGCTTGGGCTTCGAGAGAGGGTTTTTATCAGGTACTGCGAAGTGAATGAAGCTCACTGACTCCGCCATCTTGGGGTTCTCTCTATTTACTCTCGGCTCACTGCTGCTGTTTGTGTATGGGGCAGAGTGGAGGCGGAGCTTCGCCGATACTGACAGGCGGGCGAGCCTGAGAGGCGGGGCCTCGGTATGATTGACAGCACGAACTCGTACGTACGAGAAGCGCGGGGAGCCAGCGTGCGTCACAGAAGGCGGGAAAAAGTGCGAAAAAAACTCCGACGAAAAGCATTTGACCTACCAAAATCATATTAAAATGCAACATTTTGAGGCAGGCCTTGGAATTAAATATTCAGGCTGTGATCCACATTTATAACTGATTATAGTAATTTGATATACGTTTACTTACCGGTGAAATTTAATGCTGTTAAATATTAGTATTACTGAAATCACCTTTGCGTTGGTGATGCTCAGATTAGAGGATGACCGTTTCTTCGTTGTGTTCCAGATGAACATCATTTTTTTAGGTGGGTTTAAACATTTTTTTGTTCTTAGTATAATACAATCATAATCGTGGTTGTATTAATTTGATTGTTCAATGCATTTTAATAATTAACTGACTTGTTTATCCTAGCCCTATCAAATGGATTTTTTTTTTATACTTTACAGGTCCACAAATAAACCTGATCAGTAGTAACTTTACATAACAGCATCTACACACAGTAGCCCAGTCATATTTCATTAAAAGGCTCCTTGTAACAGGACCAGATTGAGACCCACTGCTTTACACTTTTTTCGATAGTCCATGTTACGGTATTTTGACGTTTCGATAGATAAATGTTTTCATTTTCAGTACATAATTAATTGCATGAGATATTCAGCACTTATGTATATATACATATATAAAAATGATTTTGCCCAGCTGTGAAAGTTCAGAGCGGGATTTTGTTTCAACCAACCTATTGAGCAGAGTCACTTTCACAGAGTATTCAGCTGATTGGTTGAAACAAAACCCCGTTCTGGACTTTTACGCTCTGGACCTGAATTACCCAACTCTGCAAAGTACTGACTCTTTCCAGCTATCAGGATGTTCAATGGGGGAAAAAAAATGTAATGAGAAAATTCCTTTCTGGCCTGTATGGAATTCCATGATGGATCAAAGTGCCAGGAAAGGACAAAACACAGCGTGTGATAAGCTTTTGGTGCTACGCTCATGTGCCAGTGGCTCCTCCCGAGAAACAAGTATATGTAGGTTCACTTCTTATTGTCATTTCCCTGTCAGTGTGCTGACCCGTAGCTCGGTAACATACTATGAAATGTTTCTTCTCTGTAGCCTCAACAAGACCATCACACCAGCGTGGTGTTATATTAGCGGACCTGAGTGCAGGAGCTTCAACCTCCAGAGAAACCCCTCTGTCCAAAAACAGCTCCTGTCATAACGTTATCCTGAGGGATGGTGGGGGTCTCAGGAGGTAAAATGACTCCTGAGACTGCTGGAGAGGAGGCAACTATTATTTAATATGCCACATAAAGACAGTAATTCAGCAGAGAGTGTAAAGAAATAGGAAAGTGAGCAGTCACTGCTAATGCAGGCGATGCAGTAATGACCGCAAAAATATCACAGGCTGGCTTCCAAAATCCAAATATGGAACAGAGTAAACACCAGCAATCTATGCCACATCCTGTTAGCCCCAAGCTCACTTCAAATACTACAATTCACGAGAACACCAGTTCATTAGTCTGCTCTGAGAACTACTGTTGCCGTGTCTCCTTAAATCAAGCTGAATTACCTAGTGTTATTTAATTATGGTGGATATTTGTTATTCACAGCTAGATAAAAGCAGCAGCTAAAGGTGGACGAGATCATGTAAACAATTTGTGCTGTTAGAGAAGCAGCAATAGAATCTAAGCTCATTTTTGGTGATTCTCCACAATACCCCATTGGAACAAGCTCCATGAAGAGCATAAACAAAGATTTGAGAGACAGTTTATATGATGAAAATAATAGGCCAAACAATTTCTGCAAGCTGTCAGTTTATTTTTTAATGACAAGTCTATCGATTCTTATAAGGTAAAAAAACAGGTGTGTGTGTGAGGTGGTTGAGTAGTTGATCCCAGAGGCACCGTTGGAATGGCATTTGCCCGGCAAGGGCACACACACACACACACACACTCAGACACATGCATACACACACTCACTTCCACGCTGTCTCCTAAGGCACGGTGCATGGCCCATGACCGGTAGAATCGGTAGGGCACAGGGCAGAGAACCTTGTACAAAAATAACTTTTTGAACACAATTTACAAAAAAAGGTCAAGAAAAAAGGAAAAAATCTTTACAGTTTTTGAACTCGTGCCACCTCAGGGGCTTATAGCTGTTTAAGAATTACAGACAAATGAAAATTATTAAAAATAAAATAACCCTGAAATATTCTCAAGAACAGATGGGCAAATTATTACCAAGGAAAAAAAAAAATCACAGGATTCCAGGCCATGTGGAAACTGCCAAACTGTTCTTTATGAATATTTATCGACAGTAAATTTGTCAAACACTTAATGCCTGCCCACTGCATTTATAAAAATGCATATACAGCTACCAGGAAGTTAACAAAAAACACAGTAGAACACTTCCTCACAACTGTCTAAAAAGTACTGTAAGAAGCATAGAATGGTGTTCATCTGGAATTAAAAAAGGGTGTGTAACTCTAAAGGAATAAGGCAGGTTTTATGGTCCCAGCAAGAGAAAGATTTAGCACCAGAATGAAGAACCCTTGGAAAACAGCTGGAGCATAGAAAAATATGTACCACTGCATTGTGGGACATGACCAACACACTGCTAGAAACTGGGGTCTCTGGGAAAAGAGTGGTTGAGTGGATAGTACAGACTTGCCCTCATTGTTGGGTGGCACTTAAGGGCTGGGGTTGGAAAGGGACAACTGGGGCCAGCTCAGGGATGAGGCAGCAGGCTAGGTGGGGCAGCACAAGGTCTGTGATCATCATGTCCATTCGGTGGGGGGGTCACGGGGGCCCTTGGGTTTGCGGCGGCAACTGCCGAATCCTGCAAAACATTGTGCGGGGTCAGGTGTGACAGGACAAAGAGGCTGATGTAGCCAGCATAAATATGGCTATTTTAGAAAGGAATGTATCATTATATTGCTTTACCGTAGCTTATAAAGAATAACTATTTTACTTATCAGATTTTTTTTTGTACAGTAGGACAGCTTCTTAGATTTTAACAAGCAATCTTATGCCCTGTCCACAAACTGCGTCAAACTGCTAGAGATGACTGAATTCGTTTGCTAACTTTAGTACGGAAAAAGCATCATGTAACCTATTTTTAAACCCATCCCCATGGTAGTGTACTGACTTTCACTGTGGTTTGTCTTGGATGGAGGTGGAGGAGCTTCAGTTAAAGAAAACCGGTATGTGTTTAAAAGGGCCAAAATGGGACTTCTCATGTTTGATTTATTTTACTGCACTCCGCCTCTGCTGGACCCATTAATTTTGGCACAGAAGGTACAGATTCCTCTTGGGCCTCGCTTTGTTAATTAGCATATCGTTTATCACAGGCTGGTCCAACTTGCACTTCAGGGACTCAAGATCACTGAAGGTAAGCCAACATCACTTCAATTCCTCTGAGATGAGGTATAGCCTGGAAACAGAAGGGGTCGATCCCTGTCTATTTTAAATAATTACATAAAAAGACTTTAAAATAACTAATTAAATGACTAGAGAATGCGTTCTGTGGGTGAGGCATATAATGTTGTGAATCATGCATCTACAGTGCAGTATTTTGCAGAGGCAAGGGGGTGTTTTATGATTACACTGAATACCTCAAGCCAAAAGAAAAGAACTAGCGCAGGTCACTCACCCATTTCTGGTGCAGCTCGTTCCTCTTCCTCCGCCATGCTGTCCGCCTGACTGGTGGCGACAACTTCACTCCCTGACCCTCGTCGCTGGCCTGGTGGCCGGGGCGAAGAAAATTGGAGGATTTATTGGTGACATTGCTAGGAATGATAGCATTGGCTTCTACGCAACTGGCCTATTGTCTGTTTCTATCTTCATGTCCAGCCTCAAACTAAGCGTGTACTCCTTCAAGCTTTTGTAGCCTCACTGACTCCAAATTAATCACCCAGGAATTTGCACGATAATTGAGCATTAAGAGCACTTTAGAGTTAGCAGTTAACTTAATCTGCATTTCTTTGATACTGGAAGCTGGAGCACCTAGAGGAAGCCAATAGAATCACTAGGAAGACCTGCATCAACTTATTTATATAGCTATAATACACCACAAATATGATTTATACTTGTACCAATAAAATGCAAATGTATTGCTCCATATGGGAAACAAGCCTTTGTATTTGAACCAGGATTGATTGATTGCATCATAAAAAATTAACTAGCAGCGATCCTCTGACTCTGATTATTTTTAGTACATACTTTCTACTTTGTAGGCTTTGTGTATTTTCCTAAGATACTTTATCAGTATATGCTCCATACTGACCAGCACTGAGTGGAACTCAAACCGTGCACTGAGGCAAGGAGGTACTCCTGCTGGGCTGACAGATGGCTTTGGAGCAGAGACAAAGAGGAGCAAGTGTACACACTGACGTCCCATACTTTTGTAGGACTGTACCATGTTCCTGGGCTTGGTAGCAGCAGGCCGGGTAGTTTAAGATACTTAAAATAACATGAATGGTTTGTATCCACAGCCAGATTTGGGGGCTGAAGGAGCAGTGATTTGCACAGATTGGAATCATTAATTTTGCATGCCTAAATGGAGCATGAGGCTAAGTCTTAGCATGACAGTCAGAGCTACAAAGGTGAGTGGAGTGGAGAGAGCAAGAGAAAGAGATACAAGTGAGGCTACCTACCATTCTCTCCATGCCCGATTGTCCCGTTACTCTGTGAAAGTGCAGAGAGGGAGAGATCAATTACCAGACTGGACCTAAGTGGAAATGAGGCGTTTCTGATCAGCGCAGAAGGGCTGAAGCAAACAATTGACCTCACCTGAGTAGACCCCGTTTCGGTTCCTGGACCTTCCGTAAACATGCTTTGGTCTGATGGGATTCCTGACTCACAGGTACTGGGTGAGTCTGGGGGAGGGAGGGCAGGACATCAGAGAAAGAATGACCAAAGTGATATCTAAAGACCTCCATGCCATTGAAAGGCCATGTCAACACTGCTGACGACATAAGACAGACGAACACAATGGGGCAAGTCACAGACTAGGGAGCTGAGAGCTGGACAGGTCCATTCGTATTTCACAAGCTTACCTCCTGTCCTCCACAAGTGAACTGCAAGAAGTTCAAGGAAACATTAAGTAATGAAGCTAATCAGGACTGCCGGAGCCCTTCTACGACAAAACAAAGAGCCCACATCGAGGTCGAGAGTGGAGTTCTAGACGGCAGCCCCCTGCCGGCACGCAATGGTAAGTCAAAGCTTTGATGTGTCTGCTGCCTTTTGGATCAGCCCTATCAGAAACAACGGCGAGATAACTGCGGGGGGTGGATTCACCGTATGTAAACACCACGCTGTTAAATCCAGCCAGGGCTGTAGCCCAGTCCAGGCATAACGTGGCAGGGGTCTGATGACACATGCTTCACCGCTAGCAGGTCCCTCACATTGCGACATAATCTAACCCGGATGCAGCATACTCTTCTCATGCAATTATACTGTGCTTTTTTTCCCTACACAATCAAACGCACAGATGTCAGTCAGTAAGCAATAATTCAAAAAGGAGAAGATCTCTCAGAGTACAAAGCTAAACAACACAAGCAAAACAAGATCAATCATAAGCTAGACATCAAACCCCTGGTGCATTTCAAAAGACAAAAGCAAATGATTAGATCTGCTGGTGGTTTACAAAAACAAACCAGGAGCCAAGCTTCATGCAGAGGCTATATTTGTTCTACCCTTTCTTCAGCTGTGTTTCACATCCAGGGGGAGTCCTGCCACAGGTAATGTCGGCCAAAGAAGTACATGCGGGAAAACCAATCCAGGGCCACGGTCTGCGAAGGCAATTCTGTCTCCCCCTAGTGACAAAGGAGAGTACTACGCACAGAACAAACCTGCAGCCACACAGATGGATTCAAGGGGTTTCTTGGTCTGGGGCAAGGGAAGTCGGCACTTGCATCGCAATCTGAATCGGACAAGAGCAGGCATTACTGACAAGGCAGTAACAAATTACCAGTAACCGGCAGCCAATCCACACGAGGGATAGCCCCAAGTGAAGCCCAGCATGAAAACCAAGCAGCCGAAGATGTTAAGGGGATTCTCACGGTGAATTACTACAGTGTCTGCACTTGAGCAAGGAGGAAGAGGTGCAGCGGAATTAGTGAGAGAGCAGACCAGTGCTGACACGCAAGGCGGTGCCTCACAGCAAGGCGGTGCCTCACAGCAGGGCGTGCCCCCCCCCCCACATCAACGATACAGTATCACCAGCCCTTGCCTCGCTCATAAGCGGCCCATCCAAACAGGCATGCAGCGTCCCGTTCGTGCAGAAACATGGCACCTTGCCCACGCCAGTCCAGTCTCCCAGCTCCCAGAAAAACATGCAAGTGACGTAACAGGTGACATGCTGGGCCAGATGCAGGTGACGAGCTCAGCGACTTCCACCGAATAAACCAACGCGTTATATTGCGTCACAGTCGACCCAGCAAGAAAACAGGTTTGCTGACATTTATAATAAGATGTGTATTAACTGTGGAACTGACTGCATTTTGCGCATGGGATAAAACAGTAGGACGCTTTATAGAGCTTTCAAATGTACTTTTATCTTTCCTGGTCACATTTTGTTGCTAAATGCTTTTGATGTAACATCTGTTAAGCAAAAAAAACATTGCTATAGGTCTTGTAATCCAAAAGTCTATTCCCTGTGTGCGTGCGTGCGTGCGCGCATGTGTGTGTGTCAGATTACAAGCTATTCAGCAGCAGCCTGCATAGTACTTCCCCCTCTGGTGACTTCTGACCTTCATAACAGCACAGCCCATAAAGCCACCCACAGCTTCCAAACAGCCCACCCACATTCGCACGGCTCCACGGGGGACCAACGTACTGGCTGTCATCCACAAGGCTGAGCTCTGCCCATGGCTAGATGCTGAGGCCCCCCCCGGGGCACCCCGTGCATCTGGGGCATCTGAATCTAGTCCGTCGGCCGCGTCCTCAGAGTCCGAGTTGTCTGAGTGTAGGGGGTTGGTGAAGCTGAGCGCCACCGTGTGGCTGGGAGCCTTGGGCTGATCGCAGGGAGAGGGTCGTTTCTCAGCAGAGGGAGGGTCCCCCTCCGCGACGAGGAGCTGTATGGTTTGGACTGGGGCGTTGGCAGTGCAGGGCTGGCGGTCCAGGGAGCAGCTGCGGTGGGTCTTGGCCTTGAAGGCATGACCACGCTGGAGCCGGGTGCTGCCCTCAAAGCTGCGTGGGCCTTCCTGCAGTGGTACCCGCTGGATCTCGATGCTCAGCTTGCGGTCCAGACGCCTCTCCGGACCCTCCGTGGGGGCAAGGACAGGAACGGGGGCAGGAGAAGGGGCGGGGGCGGCAGTGGGAGAGGGGGCAGTGGTGGG
>JAODKC010000001.1:11485536-11505812 GCA_026777985.1 Mormyrops attenuatus
TTTGTTTCAACCAACCAGCTGAGCATAAAGAGTCACAGTCACCGGGCACTGGTTGGTTGAAACAAAATCCTGGTTTGGATTTTTACTTTCTGGACCTGAAATGTCTGCCTCTGACAACATCCATTAATAATCTGTACCTGCTCTTCCTATTCAGGACTGCAGGGGGTCTGGAGCCTATGGATACAAGGCAGAGAATAACCCAGTATGGGGTGCCAACCCATCACAGGGTCACACACACCATTCATGCCTACAGGCAAGTCAGTAACTCCAATTCACCTTAGCATGTTTTTGGACTGTGGGGGGAAGCAGAGTACCCAGGGAAAACCCTTTGATGGTTCAGGGAGAACATGTAATCTCCATATGTAGCTGAGGCAGAGACTCAAACCTTGGTCCCATAGGCATAAGGCACGCCGCTCCACCAAGGTGATACTGTCGGACAGAAATAAAAGAGCAAACCTGGGTGATCTAGGTGATCTCAGAGCCAACTTTGGACTGATATGATGCAACACCATTTGTTGTCCTGTCTAAATGCAATGGACACCACAACAATGGAATCTTATTGATGTGTCGCCAAGTTGACTCCTCCTGGCTGCAGAATTTGACCAATGATGGAGCTCCAGGTAGGCTGGGGTGTAGTGGGTCAGTGTCACCTTTGCGTGCTTTTAGTAAAAACTACAGCCAATCTACAGCCAAAGTCTTGAAAGATCCTTATATGCAACGACCACCACTCACCCTCAAAAGAAAGTAGTGTCCCTTGGCACTGCTCAGTTCTAAAAAAAGCAGTTTTGGGGCCACCCCAGTCATGTCATCAAAACAAGGCTGTGAGCTCATTTTAATGGAAGTCCCCAACCTCTGTGCCTGTAGGCTGGCATCAGATTGAAGCACGTTGGTAGAAGGCAAAACTCACAGCAAAACAGCCCAATGTACCAGCATCTTGTTTTCTCTTGGTTTGCTTTACGACAACAAATCAGCTTCACCAAGAACTCACTCCACCCTGTCAACGGGCCTGCCAATATCTGAAGTAGCTTCCATGAAATAACAGCACTTGGATCAGATCCTTTGTAGGGCTTCCATTGAACTTGAGACAATGGGAAAGGAACACTTCACAGGAATACATTAACTCCAAAATGACACCAATCCTGCCGATGTGAGAAATGTCTGGAAAAGGAATATGAAATGTGAATACAGTGATCCCCTGCCTATCGCAGAAGTTACGTTCCAGACCCATCAGCGACTGGTGAAAATCCACAATATAAAAAGACCATATAAATAAACATTTTTTTTTTATAGTTTAAGCTTTAAAATACCCCTCCCACATACTTTAAAAACGATAGGTGAAAATCCACAATATAGAAATACCATATAAATAAACATTTTTTAATAGTTTAAGCCTTAAATTGTAGGGCTAAAAATAAAACGAGAAGTTAACAAAAAGTTTGCTCACAACAATCGGACCACAAGCAAGGTACGCAATACGCAGAGAACTGTCATGCGTCGGGCAAAAATCCACGATATAGCGGGGGCGCGATAGCTGAACCGCGATATAGCGGGGGGATCACTGTAGTTAAATTTCATCAAATCAGTTAATTCAGAGCCCTGCTTCACTGACCTCCCCCTTGGTTTGAATATGTGACATTCTATAAGCTCATGCTCGTTCAGTGAGGAAATACCATATTACACACAACTGTACGTCACATGTCTTTGGCTGTCCGTCCAGAACATTCCTTTAGTCTGTGGTAATAGTTATGTAAGATAGGGGAAGGGCATAGATTTCCTGGGTAGGAGCAAACTCAGGTGATACGCCTCTATCACGTCCGCGGTACACAAAGCCTCCTGCCTTCTCGCCACACGTTCCACTTGGCGTCCTGGCAGACGGCCCTTTCTCAACCTTCACTGAGCTCAACATCTGTCTTGCTTTCCCAGCCTGTTTCCCCTTTGCTTTCCTTTCAGTTTCATTTTACATCCAGGAGGAGGGCCCCACCAGGGAAGCAGTGACGCCCTGGACCTCTCTCCCCAGAGACTGTTCCCCCTCTCCAGCCTCAGCATACCTGGCACCAGTACCTGTAGAAAGGTGTGAAGTATGGTGTCGGTCTTGGAATGTGGGCAAACCCTATTTCTGCAGGAGCTTATTCCATACAGGGCCTGGCAAGGTGGAGGGGGTGCTATATGTGCATGAGGGTGTATATCAGGGGTAAGCAACCCTGATCCTGGAGTGTCCAGCAGGTTTTCTATCCTACCTGATGGGTTACTATCTGCCTGAGATCAGATGTAGTTCATCAGAGATGCGGTAGGATGGAAAACCTCCTGGACACCAGCACACCAAGATCGGGGTTGCCTACCCCTGTTGTATAGCATCATCCTTTCAATCAGATCTTAACATATTTTAGGGGCAAAGATTGGCAGGGATTCACTTATGCCCTGTAGGGGTGACTGGCGAAGGATTCCTGGCAACAGGATAGATATGCACACTGTTCTGTGTGGGCTATGGAGCAAGGGGCAGGAGTCTGAGTGCGATTCTGTTCGCCAGACCATCTGGACATGCCCGGGCTATCTGCACTTTCCCCTTGAGCAATCATGGGATGGTTTAGACGGTTATGTGGCTGACCAGGTGATCAAGATAGATGGACTTGACAGAATGCCTACTTTGCACTTTAACGATAGGTCGCATTTTGTGTGCCGAGAAGTTTTTCTGGCAAAGAAATCACACACCTGCAATCAATTACCCATGTTGACTTTCCAGGCATGTGACCACATATTCAGCCCTGTGTCCCAACAGCCCAGACATTATTAGCCTTCCCAATGTGTCTTGTTTTCCAGTTTCTTCTTTTGATCACTGTGTCACATGTTAAATGTCCCAAATGAAGCAAATGTTTGATGTCACAAAGTGGATTTGAAAGTGTCACATCCTCAAAGGCACTGCAAGTTGTTGCCAAAAAGCCAGGACCTGAAACTGTCAGAATTTACTCATATCCTGGTAGAACTGCAAGCCTACAGTAAAATTCTCAGAAGACATAATTTGCTGATATCTCACTCACAACTGCTGACAGGGATTTCCTAAATAAAGCAAGACTCAATTCTTAGGAACCTAAAGATTCAAAATGGCTATATGGAAATATTTCTAAATAATCAAGGATCATCAAACGTATATATGGCAAGACTCGTCTATGTCCATTGCAAAACGTTTTGATTGAGAAAAAAAACAATGCAGTCTCCATTTTTAAAATGTGGTGATAAAAATTAAGTGTGATAAAAATTAAGTGTGATAAAAACTGCATTTTGACCAAAATGCCAATTAGAATTCATCATGGTGTAGAGCCTTTATGAATGATAATACTAGCTTGCCTACCATCAAGAAGCCAACTAGGTACACGTGCAGTGAGGCTAAGCTTTCAGTGATCGACCAGAAAGAAGTACAAGATAGTATGGAGATAGAGAGATATGAGCATGAAGCTCACATCGGAAACACAATATGTAAATATCACCCAAGAGAGAATCTAGTAAGAGACCAAGTTTAGTCAAATATACCAAAAAACAAAGATCATCTAGTAGAGCTAATCAAATCACTTCAGTGGAAACAAATCAATGTTTGATAGTGTGCAAATGAGGGTCAGAGGTTGGGGACGAGCCTAGCTATTATGTGTTACATTTATTTATTTAGCAGACACTTTTGACCAAAGCAACATAAAAGTGAGAATCAGAATGAAGGGTCAGATAACATTCCAGGAACAAGTGGGGTTAAAGGCCCAATGATACGATCACTCTGCCGGCCACGGAATTTAACATCAAGACTTTCTGGACATGGCCTCAGATCACGATCCCTCTGAGCGACACACCGCCCCACCACCATGAACTAAGGTAAGATGACAGCTCCTGAGATGTGTGTCCGATTCAGCAGCCACATGGATTTTTTTGTGTACTAAGGTTTCCTTTCACTGGCTAAATACATGCAGGTTTAGCGATCTTTCAACCCTAAATTTCCTCTGTGTGTGTGGTATCCTTTCCAGAGTACACATTGGCTCGTGTTTCCCGGGAAAGGCTGCAGGCTCATCGTGACCTTCCTTTGCATAACTGGAAAATGAACTAATGATGTAACAAGTCTCATCCTGATATGCTGGAAAATGTTGCCCAAATTAAAGATAGTCACTATGGAGCGGGTTTCCTGAACATCCTCTGGCTGTACAGCAGACTTTACAAGCTGAACTGAAAACGTAACATGTGGTAGAGGAAAGGTACTTTCTCAGACATGATACTTGTGACATATCAAGAGGACAAATGGTAACACTTTACTTAAAGCAGTCATCTGTAATGCATTATAGATACCTTAATAATGCATTATAATGGTCAGTATAAGAATTAATAAAACATTACAAAAACTTCTGTTTACAGTCATAAGGTATTATAGTTGGTTATAATGTTTCATAAGCTCCAGTGAAGCGTTCATCTATAACACACTATAAATACCTTCATAACGCATTATAATGATCGGTATGAGAATGATTTGTACTGTATTTTGAAGGTATCTATAGTGCATTATAGATGAGAACTTCATAAAGAGTTTATAATGCATAATAAACATGGTTATAATGTATTATGCCTTTTCATGAAAATTTATAGCCGTTTTTTATAATACTTTACGAATGCATAGTAAGGTGTTACAAATGTTTTCAGAAATTTTTATAGACATGGCATGCATAGAAAGTGTTACCAAAAAATCTTTCTTTCTGGAGGGGCCCTTTTCCCCAGAATACTCCCCACCCTTGTGCTTTATGGCCCCTACAGCTCCAGGTCACTCTAAAACTCAGACCAGGCTATAAGTCCATCATGCATACAGGATCAAAGTGGCCAAGAAACTATCTTGTGTTATGACAATCAATTAGGAAGGCAGATTCTGAGATGTATGTGCTTTGGTTTTGAAATTATGCATTTCTAGCTCACAGGAGACGTAGGGTTGGCTTTCTCAGTCACACAAAGGTGATTGCAAGGGCACAACAAGGGCTCAGGTACCCCAAGGTGACGTTTTGTCAGGGGGTCCGGAATTTCTAACTATGCCCCGTAGTGAGTGGGTGTCTTTAAGTAAGTTTAAGTAATGCTTATGTTTATTACCTGGACAGGAGTTCCCCAGGCCAAAAACAGCAAATCCCCTGTCAGTCGGCCTTGCCTTCATGGAGGAAGGGCCTACCCCCCCCCAACATCAAGGGCCTCTCTCCGACTGTAAATCTCCCATATATGCAAAACGTGTGAGGATTAAGACACTGATGTCATTAATATCATATAGTGTCTTGATGTGCTACTTTTATATCTCTCATTTCTATGTATACAATCTCATTATGGTGGGAGTCATAACACAAAAAATATTTGGTACAATAAACATTTTTGAAATGTAATAGTTTGTAATATTATGTAGTCAAACTATGTTGTTGAAGCGTGTATTTAATGAAAAAAGCATGCTTGTGGAATTTGCTAACTACTGCAGTGCATGATGGGGTGGGGGGGGCATGGTCCATTTTTGCCCCAGAGCCCAGTGTACAGTTGTTCTGCCACTGCCGTGGGAATTAGATTATTATACACATACAGCATGGATGAATCAATTTCTCATATACTTATCCCCATGGGTAATTGTCTTTTCGCCTGTCCCATCTTGCACTCCAAGAGACATACAGACACATATACAAGTGCACTGCAGTTTGTCCCACTGCTTGACACATCTGTCCCCTGTCCTGCTATTGTGGCACAAGGATTTCACTGTGTTCCACAGAACACGTCACAATAATATATACCTCACTTCCACTAACACATTTACTGGTCCTGGTGCTGGGCTGATTCTCCCTTGGTGCCTTTTGAGAACCCTCCTGTGTTTCCACTGGTTTCAAAAAAGAACAGAACAGAAATGTCACGTAGGGCCCAGTAGGCGGAAATGAGAGTAAAATAAAGGTCCATATGAACTCTGTTTAAGATTTTAAGTTGCCGTACTGAAAAAAATAGCCTTTAAGTCTCATAGTTTTCAGAGTATGACTCGTTGCGCTCTGTCTCTATGGCCGGTATCTACTTTTGTCTCCTTAAAGGCTGTATCTCACCCCAGTCTGTGTGAGTGTGAGTTTATTCTCACTCACTCTTTTACCGCTGTCCTTTTAAGTATCGTGCAATGAAAGAGTCTGCTAAAAATTTATCTTTGCTGTACATCTCATAATCTCTTTGTCACTCAAGTGCCACAATATTTTGTTCGACCCATGCCAAGTTTATAATTAACTAAATCTGGCCAGCAGGTCATTCTTTCATTTTCCACAGAATAAAAAAGCTATGTAATGTTATACTGTTAATAAGCTGGCAAGTTGTTTCACTGCTGGCACCAGTGATATTAGACAGAACTATCTTGGTTAAGGATTGAATTTTCTGGGTATGTGGAAGGTTTGGAGTTGCAGGCCATCCCACTTTCATTGATGTTACAATTCCTAATTTCTGTGGTGTCGTGCTGGAGCCATTTTTTTTCTGGCCAGGGCCAGTTTTTTTTGCAGTGGAAATGCATAGAACCAGTTCCGGATTCTGAAAAAGCTCGGAACTATGTTGGTGGAAACGAGGTATAAGACTTGAAACTTGTGTGTTGGGGTGTTGGGGGTCACAGCACAGGCTTGGCCAGTGTCTAGCAGCCCTGGAGCAACTGGGGTCAAGGGTCTTGCTGCTTCACCCAACTGCAGCATCAGTGAGCTAGCCACAGCATTCAAATTGGTGACCTTCTTATCACAGTGAGTCCAAAATCTCTGAGCCACAAACTGTCCGTTGCACTATGTATCCCTGACTTTGTGCCATCCTCCGAATAATGAGCATACCTACAGAATGATGCCTTCACCACCTCGATTCACTGAAGGGATACTGCTCTTTTGGGATGTGGGTATGTTGCGCTCAGACCACAAAGTTGAAAGTTGGTCACATCAGTCCATAACAGTAGTTCCCCAATTTTTGCTTGGTGCTGTCTATAAAGGTCCATGTAAGCTTGTGATGGTTCTTTTCATCATGGGCACCCAGCCATACAGGCTAGCATTATGCAGAGCTCCTCATACTGTATACTTGCTTGATGTGCCTTCATACCACTGTGTGCTACCAAATTTCATATCTCTGCCAAAGTGGGTATTGGCCCCTTGGCAGCTGTTGCCGGCATGTGGTTTTATGGGTTGGGAACTTGTGGCCAAAGTTGGAAGGTCACCCGTTTGAATCCTGGGGATGGCGGAGTAATCAAATCACTCTTGAGCCCTCGAGCAAGATCCTTATCCGCAGAATTTGCTCAGGGGTACAAAATAAATGGCTGACCCTGTAGTATGACCTTAAGCATCACTGTCACCTATATCTGATAGGAGAGCAAGATGGTATATGTGAAAAAGTACTCCTGTGTAGCTCAAATAGTACTTGTACAAAGCTAAATTTATTTCACGCGTGTACTTTGACTTACCAGTTTACCAACATACGGCATATTTCAGTTTCTAGCCTCTTTCTAACCACTTCAAAATGGTTGCAGGGTGTGACTGCTTTTGTAAGGCACTGACATCTGCTTGACTAGTATTAGGTTTCTTGAAGGCAAAATATGATTAGTAATATGTTTAAATAATTATATGTGTAAGTCACTGAACTTGGGTTTTCCCAGATGAGAGGGTGAATCTACCAGCAACTCAAATACTCCTTCAATAACTTGATCTTCCTGAGTGCCAAAATCTTGCCATGACCTCTAATATCCTTAACTCTTGACCGTATCACAGCCAAAGTGTCACGTGCAGCTCGTCCGATCCTCCTGTGTGCCACACCCCCTCATTAACCTCGTGTGAAATCCTGATTGTTATCAGCTGTTTACTGTCATTTCCATTGAGTCTTGTGTATTTCAGTCCACGTTCGAGTATATTTTCCCCAGTACTGTCATTAATGTCTTTGGGTCACTAATGTCCAGTTGTGCTTGTGATTGTGTCCTGCCCTCATTAAACCCTGAGTTTTCCCCATATCCTGGACTCCTGTTTCTCCCTTCCCGCCGTGCTTCCAGCGATCGTGACACAAAGCCCTTGTTTGTAGGGTAACGATCTCACTGTTTGCAGTATGCAGTATGTGGGAGACTCTACAAGCTCCAGAAAGAGTAAACAAACCAGGCCCAACAGCAGTGGCTTGGCACTGACTCAACATGGTCCCCTCCCATAAATAATGTCCCTCGCCAACGACGCGCACCTGGCTAAGGAGGTGCGCAATAATATCCGGCAACTGTTGAGGAGGGTGACATAGATGAGGACCCGGCTGGTACCACTCAACAGCGAGCAGTGCCCAGATCCGCCATCGGACCTCCCCAAAACCCCCCAACCACCACCGACAACAGCCAACAGGACAAAGAAGAAGAAGAGAGGTAGGAGACCGGAGGACGAGCCGGCAATCTTCCTGGGGGCTGTCTTCATCTCTACTTCTTCCCCCGCCGGGTGTCGAGAGGAGCCCCTCCTGATTCTAAACCCAGTGGTGTTTGCGCGAGAAGCCGCTTCCGCTGCGCCGGAGTGGTTTCCTGCGGCTTCGCTGCCGGCACCAGCAGCACACCCCTTCTTTGGGACGCTCCTGGTTCTTAAAGGGGCCAGGTCGGTATGGGATGCCATCCTGCGGGTCCTGAAGGTCCGTAAAGGGGCACCGGCTGCAGCTGAGCCAGCGGTTGATGCTCCGCCTCCCGCGGTTCCTGAACTGTCGGTCGATGTGATGCTCTGCCCCCCGCGGCTCCTGCACCGGTGGTCGTTGCTCCGCCCCCTGCGGTTCCTGAACGTGCTCCTGTGACTCCTGCTCTGCCTGTTCCCGATGTTCCTGCTCTGCCCCCAGAGGGTTCCGCTCTGGTTCTTGACCTGCCCACAGAGGTTCCCGCTCTGGTTCCTGACCTGCCCCCAGAGGTTCCTGCTCCGCCTGTCCCTATTCCTGTGCCTTCGGCTCCAGTCCTCCCAGTTCCTGACCCTGCTCCCACACCACCAGCTCCCAGGACCCCAGTCCCTGTCCCCGAGGAGGTCCCGGACTGCCCGACCACCGCTCCTTCCACCTTGGGGGAGGAGGAGCGCGAGTGGGACCTCTCGGGGATTTCCCTGATGGCCCCACTGGACCCCTCCGGGGGAGTAACTCCTCCGCTGCCACAGCAGGACAGATCTCCCCGCCTCTCGGTCTCCCTGAAAGGGAGGGAACACTTGTGCCGGGGTCGGGTTCCCCCCACCCTGCCCCCTGGCTTGCCCTCGCTGTCCTTGGCTGTGGCTCGAGGGGCGCCTGCAGGTCCTTCGGCTCCTGCTTGGTGATCACCTGTGGTTCCCTGGGCTCCTGCTCGGTGGTCCCCTGCGGGTCCCCCTCCAATGCCTCGTCGGTTGCCTTCAGTCCTGTCTCCGACGCCTCGTCGGTTGCCTGCGGGTTCCCCCGCTCTGACTCTTTGGCCGCCTGCGGGTCCCCCTACTCCAGCTCGTCGGTGGACGGCGCCTTTGCCGGCTGTGGCTGCGCCGTCGCCTGCCGCGGCTTCCCCTTCCACCTCGCCTTCACCGAGGTCCCCTTCACCTTCCTCCTCGCCTACTCTGGTGCCCCCTCCAACTTCCTCCTTGCCTCCATTGCCTGTCCCTCTGTCTGCCTCCTCGCGCCCTGAGAGGTCCCCTTCTGCTCCTGCCTCGCTGCCGCCGAGGGTCCCTCCAGCTCTGGCCTTATGGTTGCCTGCTGCCCCTACGGCTTCCACCTCTCGCCTGCTGGTGTTCCCCCCCGTCCTCTGCCTTCCTGCCTCCTGGTATTGTGCCCCCTGTGTCTGCTCCTCGTCATTCTGTTTTGCCTTCATTCACTCCTAGTCCCTTTGTTCCTCCTGTTGGTGTTCCCCCTGTATCTCCTTTCTTGGTGCCCCTGTGCCTGTTTGCATTTCCTGTGATTTGTCAGTGGTTGTCCGGCTTGTTGTCTCTGTGCCTGTTCTGTGTGTCCGTCCTGTTCCCGGTGCCCTTTTGATGTTTTGGTTTTGTTTTCCAGGTCCGTGTCCCTGGTCCCATCTCTTCGTTGCCCTGGGGCGCGCCGGGAGTATGCGCCTTTTGGGGGGGGGGTTCTGTCACGTCCTGCTCGTCCGATCCTCCTGTGTTACACGCCCCCTCATTAACCTCGTGTGAAATCCCGATTGTTATCAGCTGTTTCCTGTCATTTCCATTGAGTCCTTTGTATTTCAGTCCACGTTCCAGTATGTTTCCCCAGTCCTGTCATTAATGTCTTTGGGTCTCTAATGTCCAGTTGTGCTCATGATTGTGTCCTGCCCTCATTAAACCCTGAGTTTTCCCCATACCCTGGACTCCTGTGCCTCCCTTCCCGCTGTGCTTCCAGCGATTGTGACACAAAGCCCTTATTTATAGGGTAACGATCTCACTGTCTGCAGTATGCAGCACGTGGGAGACTCTACAAGCTCCAGAAACAGTAAACAAACCAGGCCCAACAGCAGTGGCTTGGCACTGATTCAACACGGTCCCCTCCCATAAACACTAGGGAGGAGTAGGATTGCGAGAGCCCTGAACATCAGTGTTGCAGGCTGCAGATGCGTTGGCACTCCAGTGTGAGTAATCAACACACAATGTTGATCTGAGCAAAGGGACCACAACAGAGCCCCCCAGCCCTGACCCTTGATACTGTCCTCGGCTGCTGTGTAGCGTGGCTTGACCTAAACCTCAGTACTATATTCCTCTAAACTGAGGACCTTGGGGTGCAATGGTAGCGCATCTGACTCCACACCAGAAGGATGCGTGTTTGAATCACGTTGGGGTCACGACCAATTTTAGGGGGTGATAAGTGGATCACTGCCCTGGCCTCAGCAGAATGGCCACATGTCCACATGCTCTTAAGCAACTCCCAGCTCCAGGGTTGCCACACATTGGCTGACCTAACACTGTGACCCCAAGCTATGGAGAGCAAGATGGGGTGGGCGAAGAGAAGAACTCAAATGTACCTGTACTTGTGCAAATAAAGGATGATTATTATTATTATTGTTATTATTATTATTGTTATTATTATTATTATTATAGCATCTGTGCCTTTTCTGTCTCACAATGACAGTATCAAAGGATAGAAGCATGGAATCTTTTCCCTGTTTTTGGGTTATTCTGTCTTAATGATGTTGTAATGACTTCCTTGGGGAGGATGAAAGGCGTTGTATACAGTCAATGCTGCTTTATACAAAATACATTGTATAATGATGCAAAGCAGTGTTACCACAGCAAAACAACAATGGACAGTTTTCAATGGACAGAGTTTGATGTTGCATCAGAAGATGTGATGCCCAGAAATGCTTCATTTTCGCATGGAGAAGAGCTACTGAGTTTGGGCGCGGAGAGAACCCCCGCCTATAAGGTCCAGCTGCTTCCTGTTGCAAGGTCTGTGTACAGGCCTCCGAAGCTGTGGTGATGGAGCAGCCTCGTGGTGAAGCAGTGCTTCCTCGGGGGGGGTCTTCACCTGCTGGTGGCACGCTACAGACAGAAGAAGCTGTTATAGTCAGAGCATTTCTCAAATACACAGACAAGGCGTGAAGCTGGCAAACATAGCAACAAGCTTCATTCCGAACGAAAGAGAGACAAATATTTTGTGTCCCCAGAAACATTTCCACGGAAAGCCTAGGATTTTATGGAAAGAGTTTGGTCATTAATTGTTAACACTGTTAATCCCTGATGTGATGCCAATAAGAAAACATGAGAAAAAGTACAATACAATGAAACATTTAAAATGATAAAATAAAACTAATAATTAGAATAAGCTTTCTTCATCAGCTTCTAACAATGGTTAATTTCTGTTACTCCATGACCCTGTTTAGGAAATGCAGTCAGATAGATGGATGGATGATGGATGGATGGATGGACAGACAATGTCTATTAAATGGGATGTGTGAGATAGGGGCGTAGCTAGAAATTCTGGGCCCTGAACCAAATGTCACCTTGTGTAGAAATACAGTGGATATATTCTGTCAAGTGAGGAAGAGGATTTTGGATTTTGGAGGGTGCTGCTCTTTTGGGGGTGGGGCAGTTTCAGGGAGCAAGATCCTGCTCGCGTCTGCAGTCTGATATGAAGATATAAAGCTGTTTTCTGCAAAAGCTGTAAGGAAAACTCACAGGAGAACCAACATCTACTCCTCCTCTGCAGTTTCATTTCTCCTTCCATCTTCTCCTTCCTCCACCCTTCACTGGAAATGAAATGGAGGTTTAGTGTTGTTTTAGTTTCCAAGTCAGTTAACTTTAAAGAATCCTGCAAAGATCTCCGTTCTGGCCTCGCTTCGCAGTATCCAAAGGTCTGGAAGGTATTTTTTACCAGATGACTTAACTTGATATTTCCTGAAACACTTCAGAATGAATGGAACAAGAATGATAACAATTTGTTTAATACTGGCTCACACTGCATGTGTCTAGCAGCACGTGACAGTAATGAGGGCAAACACCCGTCCTCTGAGTATCACACGTCAACGGCATATCAGTTTAACAGAAAACAGGCTTTGGTAGCGATGGACCGGTGGCCTGGGACTGTTCAGCACGTCCCCAAAGTGCACGTGAGCCATAAAGTCCCCCTCGATCAGGTGTAACTCTCTGACATAGCCATGTGGATCACAGCCCGCGGCACTGAGCATGAAGACGATCTCAGCTTTCTGAGGAACTGCACTGCACACGTCATTGTATTCGGGAATGTAGGCTGAGCAACGTGACGACAGGCAGTGCAAAACCCACCCCGCTTTCTTTTTTGGGCCATCGATAGGGGAGAGTTGCTCAATCCCCGGTCCACCCATTTCCTCTCTCTGCGACTTATTAGAGAAGTGCATGTCACAGATTGAGGCAGAGAGAGGCTCTTTGTAGCACTCTCATCTCCTGGGATCCCCTCATGGTCACAGGCTGTACGGTAACTCCCCAACGTCAGAAACATGGACTCCTCTTTCTTCCAGGCATATTTGACGTCGCTCCTGCTGCTTCTGGCCGCCCAGCCTGAAGTCTTGGCTTCCCAACTGGGAGGAGAGGAGGAAGATAGCAGATCTGCCACCTGTTCACTGAAGCTCGAACCAGCGGGTGCTTGTGAAGATGGGGACACCTGCCCCTTTCAGGTCAGCCTGCCTCCCCTTGCTATCAAGCTGCCCAAACAGTTCAGCTTGCTTGAGAAGACCTTAAAGGACCTTCAGAGCCTACGGGCTGAGGTGGACCAGCTGCGAGCTGCCTGCTTGGAGTGTCATCCACAAGCTGACCAGAGGGATGGTGGGGTCACTCCCGCCCCCGGCTCCTACCCATCCCCGTTCTTGAAAATCAAGGATCCTCAGGATGCCCACAGGCTGCAGGAGATGCAGACTGAGATGACAGAAATGTCCATCAGCCTGAAAGATGCCCACGCTCAGATTGACACCCTGAGGAACAGCCTGGATGACCAGAACCAGGTCTACAAGAAGAATGTGGAGGACCTGGTCAATGGAAATGCAGAGAATATCAGTAGGCTAGTCACCCAGCTCAACAAGAAGTGCCCCAGCCCCTGTCCAGCGCAGGGACCACAGCCAAGTAAGTACGGACGCAAATTTCTTTAAGTCATATTGTCACAGTTTTTAATGCATCTGGCAGTTTTGTACGAGTGTTCAGACAGCTATACATTCTTATTACATAAGTTTGGTTAAGGGACTTTTCTAAAGACTACAGCCATACGATTCTTTAGGACAGGGCTCCTGAAATGCTTCGTAACTAACTGGAAACATGAGCCGCAGACCGGTGCATACCACACAAGCTTTTGATATACCGAACTGCATGCAACATCTGTGCAACTCCTGCTTCTTCCTAAGCAGAGACGTGGACCTCTGCACGCATCCCTGGGTGCCGTAAGATGTAATCTTTGCTTTTATTGTGGGACGCCACACAGTCCACAGTTAACATAATAAAAAAATGAAGGTTAACCATACTTAAAAAACAGCATTTACAAAATCAGTCAGCTCAGGAAAAAAATAAACAACATGACTAGCGAAGCTTTTGAGTTTAATCCAAGAGCAGTCTTTTGAAAGTGTTTACTTTCTACAAATTCTTTATTTGGCTTTCTGCGATTAGCGTGCGCATACTGTAGAAGGTCACGAATGGTTCTGCTGAAACATCTACAGCATTTAAAAATGAAAACATAAACGTTTAAAGTGGAGTCCTTGTGCACTATTATTGTGCGCTTGTTTTTTGTAACTGAAGATACCTACTAGGTTAAGACTGACCGATCAGTCTGTCACCAGTCTGCCTGTCACACCATCCCATCACTGTGGGAGGGGGGCAGCTTTCCTGGCTGCCCTCTGCTGCAGGAGAGAAGCCACGCCACTTTTAAGGTCCCTCCTCTTAATCATCGGCTCCTGCCAAGGGCCTGTCAGTTTTAGGAACGGCTCTCTCTCTGGATGCCTTAGCTGGTAAAACATCCAAATGGACCCACGGGTCGGTCCAGGTGCACTTGATAAAACCAGGCATAGCTAACTGCCCCCCAGAAGACCACATGTGATGTTTTGACTCATCTGAAGTGC
Organism: Mormyrops attenuatus; assembly: GCA_026777985.1. Taxonomy (NCBI): domain Eukaryota; kingdom Metazoa; phylum Chordata; class Actinopteri; order Osteoglossiformes; family Mormyridae; genus Mormyrops; species Mormyrops attenuatus. The sequence goes on from JAODKC010000001.1 coordinate 11,500,028, forward strand.
ACTGTTTTCACAATACAAAACAAATCATCAAATTAAATACCAACTGAGCAAAACAGTTTTCTTCCTGTAAACACTTGAAGGAACTGCTTGCAAGACGAACGCGGCCTGACCTTGCCTGTCCCGAAGCTCAATCTCCCCTCCCTCTTTTGGCAGTAATGATAGCGCCGCGTGACTGCTCCGAGCTCAGCGGCCACAAGACGAAGAGCGATGTGTACCGAGTGATGCCTGACCTGCGGCGGGGGATGTTCGACGTCTACTGCGACATGGAGTCCTACGGAGGTGGCTGGACCGTGGTGCAGCGGCGGCTGGATGGCACGGTGCGCTTTAACCGCTCCTGGGAGGAATATAAGCAAGGCTTTGGGGACCTGCGTGGCGAATTCTGGCTCGGCAACGACAACATCCACCTGCTGACCAAGTCCAAGGACATGGTGCTGCGTATCGAGCTGGAGGACCTCAACGCGGTGCGGGAGTACGCCAAATACGACCATTTCTATGTGGCCAACGAATACCTCAACTACCGGCTGTCCATTGGCGGCTACTCAGGAACAGCCGGCGATGCCATGCACTACGGCAAGAACTACAACCACGACCACAAGTTCTTCACCACCCCGGACCGGGACAATGACATGTACAGTTCCGGCAACTGTGGCGCCTACTACAGCTCGGGCTGGTGGTTTGATGCGTGCATGTCTGCCAATCTCAACGGCAAATACTACAAGAAAAAATACAAGGGCGTCCGCAACGGAATCTTCTGGAGCACCTGGAGAAACGTCACCACAGAGCCCTATCTCACGGGCTACCGGCAGGCGTTTAAATCTGTCAAAATGATGATCAGACCCAAGAACTATTCTCCATAAGCTGCGATTATTCGTCAAATGTCTGGAAAGAAGGTGCAGCGTTCACTGATATTTTGCTGGGAGGTAGAAGGGGTGAGGTCACACATTTCATGCCTCAGTCATAGGTCACTGACATATACATGTGTTAATACTTTCAATATTGGTAAAAGCAAGATAGCTATGCCTAAATTCTTGAATTTCCACTAGATGCTAAAATACATTTCCAATATTTCTCGGCACTTAGCGCAGCCTGTGACGCTGAATCCTGTTAAGCAGCGAACCTTAATTACAATGTATATGCACCAGTTCCTGTGCAGGAGCCCTTTAACTGATTTTATTTATCTCCACTGTTTGGATTTGTTTATTCAATGACTGGTACCATTTTAGAGCTCACCTTCGCACAGCATAATAAGCCTGGACCTGTGACCAATCACAAAAACACAGGCATCACAGTAGCAGAGTGACGTATTCAACGAAAAACAGGCGTGCAGAGCTTGGAGATACAAATTCCACAGCAAACAAACTATGCACATACCTATAAATCAGCCTGTGTAAAAAGACTGTGCTTGGAGGCTGTTGTTTGCATAAAGTGGTTAAAGTGGCAAAAGGTTCCCTTAAACTAGCCTGATGAAATGAGAAACTGTGTATGGACGGATTACGCATTTCAGGACGGTAGCATAGAAGCCATTTCAGTTAAAAAGGCGGTCAACTACAGGATGTATTTCAAATGTTCATTTTTTTATATAAATCAGAGAAAGAGAAGTTGGACGATTCAGCAATGGAATGTAAAACACTGGGACATATAGATAAAGGATATTGGAGAGAGATATACAGCAGCTGGATGAAACAAAGAGACCGATTCCTCTCAAAGATAGAGCTTTGTTATCCTTCTGGAGTTCAATTTTGTATTTCAAAGATTTGTCTATTACAGTAAACAGTATTCCTATACAGGATGAACTTTTGATGGACGGAAGGAATAAACTATGTTGTTGAAAAATACTAAGCAAAGTTAATAAAGTTCTTTTTTACATGCGTTGTCCTGATAGCTTTCATGAAGGTGCTTGTTGCCAAAAAAAATTGTCACATTACTTTTGTCCCATATTTCAGCTGGAAAGCCTGTCTCCTGGACAACAGACAGTACTCGGAGCCCTATCTTGGCAGTGCCTTAATTCCGGGCCATTGGCCAATTTGAGTCTGCTGTAAGCCCATTCAAGGTTTCTGATATCTCTGCCACTTTAAGACGATCAGCGTCTCTTTATGAAAAGGAGCAGAATTGTCCATTTCGATTAGCAGATAGTTCATCAAGACACAGATTTTGCTAGCCAGGGACTAGTATGGACCAGCAGCAGAAACGCACACATGCTATGCAGGCCAGCACCTGGCTGCTAAGTTGAGCTCAGTCATACAGCTGCTGCAGTGACGCCATCTAGTGGTGTTTCTGCATATTCCGCCTGAATCACACTCAGGCGAGGATTAAAAATTCTTTTCCAACACAAATCAGTTTTCATCGCATCTTGTGATTCTGTTTAACTCTTCGTCACAATAAACAACAATAACAACACTAGCAACAAAAATTAGGGCGTGTTTTGGCTCGTAATGGAACATTTACAGACCAGCAGGTAATGAATTTGCATTTTACTTCTATCTTGAACCCTGTATCAGTTGTATTTTTTTTTGAAACACTCTAATTTTCCCTTACCCTAATTTTCCAATAAAAGCCAGGTTTAGGACACAAATTAATAAAAAAAAGATAAAGAAAATGGTAAACAAAAAAAAACATGGCAGAATATCATATGTTTATAATTTCTTGAAATCTTTCCAGAAATTTTTCATAAACAAGATTATTGCCGTCTGATTTAATATTTGGATGTAATGTTTCAGCTTATCATACATATACTTTCATTTATTTGAACAGATTGACACATTTGAGAGCAGAATGACACAGAATGTTTCTGTAACTCAAACTGTGCATTAAAGGCTCTGGGTTCGTCCATTTCTTTCCACACAGGCCACTCAGTTACTTGTTCAATCTCTTGTCATCTTGAGACTAGAATACTGTAACTCACTCCTAGCAGGTCTGCCTCTGAACACCATTCATCCTCTGCAACTGATCCAGAATGCAGCAGCCCGACTCATTTTCAACCTTCCCAAGTTCTCCCACACTACACCACTGTTACATTCCCTCCACTGGCTTCCTGTAGCTGCCTGCACCAGATTCAAAACACTCATGCTCGCATACAAAGCCAAAAGTGGACCAGCGCCCTCCTACCTAAAAGAACTTATCTCATCCTGCACTGCACCACACGCTCTTCAATCCTCCGGCACCACTCAGCTGGTCCCATCATCTCTCAAGGCGCAAGGAAAACACCTATGTTTGCTCTTCTCTGTTTTGGCACCTATGTGGTGGAATGAAATCCCCCTAGATATTTGAACAGTTGAGTCATTGGGTGCCTTCAGAAGACCACTAAAACCCTACCTCTTTTGGAAGTACTAGGATTAGCAAGTCCAGGATTATGCTATTATTAAAAAATGTATTACTTGCCAGCAGAGTTTTTTAGAGTGATACTAAGCCGGGGTCTATTGAATCAGTATCAGAACGTATTCACTGGCAAGACTTCTAAGCACTTAGTCGCTCTGGCTAAGGGTGTCTGCCAAATGCTGTAAATGTAAATGAGGATATGGGTATATATTCCCATCCATCCATCCATCCATTTTCTGAAACCGCTTGTCCTATTCAAGGTCGCTGGGGGTCCGGAGCCTATCCTGGAGGCTATGGGGGCAAGGCAGGGAACAACCCAGGACAGGGCGCCAACCCATCACAGGGCACACTCACACACCATTCACTCACACGTACACCTATGGGCAATTTACTCCGATCAGCCTCAGCAAATCCCAAACACGTGGACTCCCGGCAGAGATTTGAACAGCACTAGCCACTTTACCTGCCAACCTTTTTAATTCCCAAACTTTTTAATTCCAAACCTTTTTAATTGCATGAAATCGGAGCATTATGATTGGGTGAAAATTTTTGTTTGGGGCACTGAGGATATGAAAATCCAGAAAAAAAGACAGTTATAAAACCAGTACAGACCACACTAAAGTTTCTCTGGTGGGGGAGTCGGGGGTGTCTCCAACACCTCGGCAGGAAAAAAGTACCGTCCATCGAAATGTCTGTGCACATCACTGGTCTTTTGTATATTACGTCGCCTGTTCCGTAAAACTATTAATTTCGCTAAGATAAAAGTGGAAATACTGCTGCATCTGTCCACTAGAGGGCGCTACATCTACAATTTCCTGTGTTTGCTATTCATCGAAATGAGACGCTTTGTTATACATAAGGTTTAAAAAGATCTGAAAAAATACTTCTTGAGTTATCATGCTGACAAGATTAAATGTCTGAAACCACCCCTCTCATTGAAAATCACTATGCGGCACATCCAATAATGGCTGTTATCAACAGAAATATAATTGTCATGCCCTGCAAAACATCTGTTGAGCATTGTTTTCCTGATTCCCTTCCGCGTTAGAGTATGTTTTCCCAGTCCTGTCATTGACGTCAGTTTCCCGTTGCTGCCTGTCTTCCCCGTGTGTTTAGTGCTGTTTCTCCTGAATAAACCCCGGGTTTTCCCCGTATCCTGGACTTCCGTGCTTCCCTTCCCATCGTGCCTCCCACAAACGTGACGGTAATACAGTAAAACATACACGATTTCTTTATAATTGTTGAGTAGAAAGTAAAAGTTGCTAATATTGTTAATACTCAGAGTTGCCAGAATAATACTTCAGTATAGTAATGAGTTACTCAAGTACAACATATCACTGCTAATGCGACATTACTATCGCAGTGATGATTTTAAACACTTGTGTGCCAGGAAGTAAAATGCTATAGGTGCAGTTATGTACCCAACGTAGAGACATCTGCCAGAGCTGATGTACAAGGATAATATTCAAAAACCAACAGTAAAAAGGCCTGCTGCTTCTCACAGCCGGGCTCCTGGATGAATTTATCAAATGGCTTATTAAACACTGTATTCTGTAATTGTTTCCTCCATCCAATTTTCCAGTAATAATGTTAAGAAAATTGATGGTGACATCCGATTTTCAAGAAACAACATTAAAACTGTTTTGTAACACTGCTCAGCTGGCAGCTGCTCAGCTCCAGATACATTCTGACAAGCTAGCAACATCTTGTACAGTGGTTATGCAGCCAGGGGGCTTTATGACAGGAATTTCTATGGTAAAATACCCAGCTGCATGAATGGTTTAGGAGTTATACTATGTCTGTGCAGCATCTGTTAGGCGAACAATGAAATGGTGCATGTTGTAAAAGCAGAGGACCAGAAGTGTAATTCCAGTGAAAGCTGATGTTATAGCTATCATTGTCTTTTCTGTTTCTTGGGTCGTAAAGCTTTCAGTCGGCAGGGGGAAACATCACCGGATCAGGGGCCTTCGGCAGGAACGTGGGTGCAGGTTCTCCTGGATGCAGTGTGCAGGTCCACTTTCAGCGTGGCGCGATAGGGGACACACTCCTCTCAGAGTGGCTGGGACTGGCTCCCCATGGACCGAGACCGGTCACGCAGTAAAAGATGCCATCAGAAAACATAAAGAAATAATGGTCTTGGCCCAGAGGTTAAATCCATCTTGACGGATCTTCGAGAAGAGTTCAAACGCAGGATGTGCACCGAGTCATGGTTCTGGCACACAGATACAACAAGAGATTTTCTCTTGAGCCAGTATACATAGATAGATAGATAGATAGATAGAGATACTTTATTTACACCGAAGGAAATTTAGGATGTTTACATGTTTGATATTAGATTTTCTCTTTATTTTTCACAGGGTTTTTAGGGGAATAATTTACCCTTTCTGTATCAGAGCCTCTACAATATTCATTCAGGCCACCTTGGTGGGGGTAGGAGGGGGACAGACAGGTGGTAGAAAGAACCGGGGGG
>JAODKC010000001.1:11521289-11561656 GCA_026777985.1 Mormyrops attenuatus
CTCCCGAATGACCGAGCTTCTCATCCTATCTCTAAGGGAGAGCCCAGCCACCCTGCGGAGGAAACCCATTTCGGCCGCTTGTATTCGCGACCTTTCTGTACTCTTGTAATGGATAGCGGTTTAACTCTACCTCTTGCTTCAGAGTTAAGGGTCACTCCCAGGCTGACTGGCTGTGCTGGAAGTGCTGAAACTGCTTTGTCAGTCTTCTCAACACGCTGTAGGCATGGGGGAGGCTGAAGCAGTCAGTACACTCAAGCCACAACAGAGCCGCCTGCCAGGATGTGTGCAAGTGAGAACTCCAGCATTCACCAGTGGCCCTGTGACATCTTTCCTGGATGTGGTCCACGTTACTCGGCTGGTTTCTGTCAAGCAGAAACCCCAGTGTGAAACCACTAGAGAAGTTCATTAGCTCCAGCCCATTGCAGTTAATTATTGGGAAATTTTATATATAGCCTGTGGAAGTAAAAATTACTAGAGCAACTGTAGCCATGAGCCATGACGTTTCACTTATGCAGGGCCGGTCAATCCTAAAGGTGATGTTGGTGGCCACCTATGGTACCAACTTCTGAGGGGTTGCCAACTTGCTAGCTGATTTCACTTTGCCTCGGACGGTGGACACTAGCAGTGATGCGAGCCCAGAGCGCCACATCGGCTAGCACTGGTACTGCTAATACACATAGTAGTTTTGCCGTCCAAGGGTTACCTATGGCAACAGAACCAAGTTCAGCCTCACCCATAAAAAAGAGCTCATTTCTGAGCCTAAAATGGTGTCCATTAGTTGTGTCCACAATCTCAATATCCATTCTATCCCATCAGGCCAGATAGCCTACATTTGACTCTCCTTCACTGAGTGCATCAGAGCCAGCTGGATGTTATTTCCCTGGGGATTTAGAAAAAGTTGTACCCTTTACTTCACTTAAGACCTTTTTAGCTTAGCTGTTTGCTAAAGGAGCGACTTCTAAATTTAGGACAGTTAAATTAACATTAAGACATGATGATGTTTCTCAGACTAGAAGAGGTTGCATCTTGTTGCAGATGTGACCGTGGCGGAGCAAGCGGTAATGCCTTGTCATCCCTCCCTGCCATGAAGTGACTTTCTTGATCTTCCATTTGTTTATGGTCATGAAGACCACCAACACTGAGTAAACCTATCGCGAAGTGGTCTGGCATTTGAAAACGTCTCTCAGTGGGGAATCTTGCTGGAAACATATTAAATATGACTCATCTCATATGCACATCAGGCAGTAGATGAGTCTTTGTGCCAACGCTGGTCAGATAACAGGGAACAAAAAAGCAAATCTAGGCCAAAAGCTCCTTCAGCAACCAAGAGGGAAAGCCGCATTTGTTTGTGAGGGTCAGCAAGCCCACCATGTCCTCTCTGTCTTTTCTTCCAGGCCTAAGAAACGTTCCAGCAGGTATTCCCCCGGACATAGTCAAGGCGGACCTGTCTAGAAACAAGATCAGACATCTGAGGCCCAAGGAGTTTGTGACTGCCAAAGACCTGAGATCTCTGAACCTCAGCAGCAACGGCCTAGATGGCATTGACGTTGGTGGGTACATCTTTGTTAGCTTTATGCTAATCTAGTCTAATGATCCTCACTAGTGATGCTGGGCTATAAGAAATGGGGGCAGCTATTGATACACCATTGTGCAGAAGGATGCCCCCAGTTGTTCAGTTATATACACTAGGCCCAGAAATATATTTTGGTTGGGATCCACCAACGCTATTGTTGGGGGGAAGGGGACTAGGTACATTTAGCGTACTAAGGGGAGGGAACAAATTTCAAGGGGTGTTCAACTCTGTAATTTCACTCTGTCGGGTCGGGTCGGGGGGGGGTCAAACCTGTAATTTTGTAACATGGCTATGTGCCTGATATACACAGTGATGAGAGATTGAGAGGTTCAATACAAGAGGGACCCCCTTGACCATCAAGTCACACACATACCTATTTAGCTAAAGCTTTGATGAGGAAATTCAAATATTTTTGGCTCTTGATACATCTGCTGGCTCTGAAGTACAGAATACAAGACATTAAGAAGATGCAAAAGCAATTTCTCCGTGTCTTGTGGTTCATTGATTTTGTGTTTTTTTCCCCAGTTTCTGTAATCGGCAGCTAAACCCCAAACTGACTGCACGCATTCACAGTGCGTAGCTGCTAAAAGGTGTGGCTGTAGGAAAGCAGCACGATCTTTCCTGCATGTTCACTTCAGGTTTTACATTTAAAGCCAATGAAAATCATGATTTTTCCACCCATTTTAAATGCTGCATTTACTCCGTAGGAGGAAAATCATAAATTTGACACTAGATTTGTACTGAGAGAGACAGTTGTGCGTGTTTTGTTCATGTTTCGGGTATTAGCATTAGGGTATAAACCCTTTAGAAATCTGACAGTGATTCTGGAAACTGTGTATGCCTTTTTTGAACAGTATGTTTATAGCATGACTTAAATACTTCAAGGCATTCTATTAAATGATGCACGGATTAACGCAAATTATACGTTACCAATTAACACTGGTGAAGCATGACATCTATTGCAATACAAAATGATCTTTGAGCTGTTCAAAAACACATTATTTATAGAAAGGCCTGGCCTGAAATCTAGTAAAACACTCTCCAGTTGTCCTGGTGTCACTTTTTCACCCTGCCCCCAAGTCCAGTGACGTCTCCTTCTCTGTTCCATAAGCCGCTTTCAACGGCCTTCTGTACCTCCGGGAGCTGGACCTGTCAAACAACAGCCTTCACCACATACAGTATGGTGTCTTGGAGGACCTCTACTTCATCCGCCGGCTGGTGCTGGGGGGCAATCCGTGGGTGTGTGACTACAACATCCACTACTTACTCTACTGGCTAAGGCTGCACCCCAGCGTTTACCACTCTGGCCTGGTTTGCCAGGCCCCGCCCGAATTTGCTGGCTGGACCGTGCGAGACTACGTCAGGACCTACAACGGGAAGTGTCCCGAGGACCAAATGTCAGGCCAGGATGACTTTGGAGAGGAAGTCCGGAGTGCGACGATGGAGCAGGAAAACGGCATTCTGCTTGGTCCTCGGAGAGGGAGAAAGACAGTTAAAGGCATGAGGTTGAGCTAAATGACACTAACCTCAGTGCTCTTTCTTGAATGCCTTTTGTATTTTGCAGGACTTCGCAGTTCAGTCTGTGTCAGACGCTAAAGCCTTCGTTTGGTTCCTCACCATGACATCATTGAGGACAATGTCCGTACTTTCCTTCTGAAGTTAATTTGTATAAAAGGGATGGTTTTTAAAACTTTCCATGGTCCTGTGTTTTCTTACATCATCCAAAGGAAGCCAATTCATGCTATACACTGATGCGCAATGAAATTCTTCTAAAGTGAGAGTTGAAAAGGTCACACGGACTAAGGCGAGTTAAAGCTTTTACTGCCTGCTACGTGAGGTCATGAATGACCTTGAAGCACCCAACTACATGAATGTGGACTAAATATCTGAGTAAACTAGAGCTCGTTGTTATTTCTTCAACACCAATATGAGGCTGGTGAAGACAATACGTGGACTAGCTCCTGTCCCACAGACTGTGCCTGGCATTTATATATTAATTAGTTCAGATTTAGTTGATGTGAAACCATGGGGCCTACAGAGATTGAAAGCATGCCAGGAACCACTTCAGAAAAAGTCAATCAATTTAAAAGTCAGGATGACTGTTGGATATGGTCGTCTCGAAAGCGAGGTCACCACCTTGACCAGGCTGCTATATCCCTGGAATAGGCAAACGTGACAGCTGTTTGGGCACAGCGTTTAAAATATACTGGAAAGTTTCAAACTGGGCCATGTGACATCATGGCAGTTTATAAGGTGTTTACTGCACAGCTATGGGCCAGACCTAGGTTATCTGTCCCTCTTAGATACCAATTTGTCTTTATTTTATTGAAACAGCAGCATGACCAAGACCTTTAAGAGGAGACAAAAAATAATATTTTCCCAGGGAGCAATTGAATTTTAGATTCATGGAGTGAGAACGAATTCATACATAAACCAGCTGCAGTCCAGCGCTGGTAGAGCCTAGCTAGCCGGGCGCCGTTACTGCTGGTATAAAATCTGTACCTCATCCCATAAGACCTCCTGTTCTGATCTAAACTGAGAACTTACACTGCTGTTTTTGGGCAGTGTTTGCACATGACTTGTCCAAAGGGTTTATGCCATTTTGGCCAAGCGGACCCTTTGGAATGAATAAATCTACAAGGGGGTAATTAAAAAATATGGACTAAGACCCACCCATGCCAAGAATAGGCCTAAACTTGTCATACTCTTACTGCAGAGAGTGCATTAAACCTGACATACTGTATATTAAATACAGCTGGAATAATGATGTGGGTTTAAGAACAAACCATTGAGCAGTGAATATTTTTTAGGCTGACATGTCATTGTAGGTTCTGTGGAGGGAGAGCCACGTAAGTGACTGAAGGTCTGGGGTAGGCGGCGCGGATTCTGGAGCTCCGGTATCCAGCAAATATGCCATTCTGCCTGATCTCTGGTAGACAGTAACTCATCAGGTAGGATAGAAAATCCAGCACTCCAGGATCAAGGTCGCCTACTCTTGCCCTAGGCCAGGGTTCTTCAAATCTGGACCTCGATTCCAAATCCAGGCCTTGTTTTCAGTTCTCCCAGGTAGTTAGTTAAATAATTACTGATTCTGATTGGCCAGAGGCTTCACACCTGACTTACAGGTAAAGGAAGGCTGGGAAATCAGCAGTGCTTGGACCTTGAGGACCGTGAGTTGAATAGTCCTGCCCTAGGCTTTTCTTCCAGAGGGTTCAAGGTGACAGAGCCCAACCAGTCATTAATCCAGATACTGGACATTTGTGGAAAAAAATCTAAATGCACATTAAAAAATAAAACTTTAAAATACAATTTGATTTTATTGCATAGGACAAGTGGGTACAGAAATGAATTGATGAATGGATGGATGGATGGAGCGATGAACTTAATATTGTGTGTTCAAATAGCACACAATATCAAAATTTGATCCGACCAGTAGGGGGTGCAATTGCACCCCAGTAAAATCGCCTGTGGAGAGTCAGCACATACAGTCAAGACCGGAATTATTCATACCCCTGGCAAATTTTGACTTAAAGCTACTTTTATTCAACCAGCAAGTTTCTTCTTGATTGGAGATGACACAGTTGTCTCCCAGAACATAATAAGATGATGTACAAGAGGCATTGTGGGAAAAAATATTTCTCAGCTTTTATTTACATCTGAACAAAAAGTGGCATGTCCAAAATTATTCATACCCTTCGCAATAATCAATAGCCTTTATTGGCTATTACAGCAATCAAACGCTTCCTATAATTGCTGACCAGCTTTTTGCATGTCTCCACTGGTATTTTTGCCGATTCATCTTTAGCGATGAGCTCCAACTCTTTCAGGTTGGAGGGTCTCCTTGCCATCACCCTGATCTTTAGCTCCCTCCACAGATTCTCAGTAGGATTCAAGTCAGGACTCTGGCTGGGCCACTGCAAAACGTTAATGTTTTTGTCCACTAACCATTTCTTCACCACTTTTGCTGTGTGTTTTGGGTCGTTGTTATGCTGAAATGTCCAGTGGTGGCCAAGGTCAAGTTTCTCTGCAGACTGCCTAATGTTGTTGTTGAGAATCTTGATGTATTGCTCTTTTTTCATGGTGCCATTTACTGTGATAAGGTTCCCTGGTCCATTGGCCGAAAAACAACCCCAAAGCATTAGGTTCCCACCACCATGTTTGACAGTGGGGATGGTGTTTTTAGGGTTGAAGGCTTCTCCTTTTTTATGCCAAATGAAGGATACATCATTGTGGCCAAACAATTCAATTTTTGTTTCATCTGACCATAACACAGAAGACCAGAATTCTTCTTCTTTGTCCAGATGAGCATTTGCAAAGGCCAAGCGGGCTTTTGTGTGCCTTATCTGGAGAAGTGGGGTCCTCCTTGGTCTGCGTCCATGGAACCCAGCATTGAGCAGTGTCCGTTGGACTGTCTGCCTTGAGACATTGCCACCAGCAGAGCCCAGATTCACCAGGATGGCCTTGGTGGTGATCCTTGGATTCTTTTTCACCTCTCTCACTATCCTCCTGGCCAGCACAGGTGTCACTTTTGGCTTCCGACCACATCCTCTGAGATTCTCCACAGTGCAGAAAGCCTTGTATTTTTTAATAATACTTTGCACTGTAGCCACTGGAACTTGAAGACATTTAGATATGGCCTTATAGCCCTTTCCTGACTTGTGAGCAGCCACAATGCGTAGCTGCAGGTCCTGAGAGCTCCTTTGTCTTCGCCATTACTGTCCACAAACCAGCGGCAAAGCGCTGCTGTATTTCACCTGTTGAGTTGATTAAAACAGCTGTGCCCAATGAATCAGGGAAATCAGGATGCTTTAGAACAGCTTGGACTATTTGGAATGGTCTAGAGCTTTGGATTTTCCCATAGACTGTGACAGTTTCCAAAAGGTATGAATAATTTTGGACACTTTTTGTTCAGATGTAAATAAAAGCTGAGAAATATTTTTTCCCACAATGCCTCTTGTACATCATCTTATCTTCTGGGAGACACCTGTGTCATTTCCAATCAAGAAGAAACTTGCCGGTTGAATAAAAGTAACTTTAAGTCAAAATTTGCCAGGGGTATGAATAATTCCGGGCTTGACTGTATATATATGGGTGAATTCATTTTTTGAATCAATAGAAAGATTCGTTTAAAGGCTGTAAATGACACATTACTCTTTAGCTGTTTTTAGTATTTTCTACAAAAGTTAACCTCTTAGGGCAGTGTTCGGGGACCCATAGTCGGTCCACATTTTTGCTCCCTCCCAGCTCCTGGTAGGGATCTAAAATGCAGACCGTCTGCAGGTCCCCGAGGACCGGATTGGGAAACACTGTCTTAGGGTGATAGGTCTTCCTGATTTGTACAATAACCACCTACATCTCACTCCCACACATCCATCTGACAAAACATCAGGGCTGTGGCCTGAGGAGCATCTGGAGAAGCTGCGGTTTAATAAATGCTATCCTTAGCGGTCATGTTCGCTTCATAAACTGCCTTCCTAACATCGTTTCCAATAACAGTTGGTCACCTTGGGTCAGTGCACTGCCTACCAGTAAATTAAATCCCCCTTCATGGTAGATTAACCAGAATAAATCTCATCAACAAACCAAAAGCTCTTTACAAAATGTAATTGTTTCTCATTGCTTATATTTAGTTAAATTCAAGCATGTTTAAGTAAAGATGACAAAACATTTGCCTGCCCATTTAAGAAAAAAAGAAACACGGGAACCAAAACTTATTCCCAAACATAGGCATGGAGACCTGAGTGCTGATATTTATTGAAGGACGTATTCCAGAAATAGAACACGAAAATAACAGCCAGACCCTTCAATTTACTGCCAGCACTCGTCTTGGGTATAGGCATAATGCCCAAAGAAAAGCGAGTGCAGTGCAATCTTTTCCTACTCAACACGATCTAGTGTAATGGATGTTGGTACAAGGACCAGAGCAAAAGAGCGTATATATGAAAATCCCCAAGGATCGACTGTGACGCATGATTGCTCAGAAGCCCCAGAGTTGCAGCATTAAAGGGACACCACAGGCTAGTGACTTTGTCAAGCATGCCGGGGGTCATGGCTTGAGCACTTCATCACACACAAAACATCAGCCACAACATTAATGCTAGGTGAAATGAATAACACTGATGATCTAGACACAATGGCACCTGTCAATGCTGCCAATATGTATTAGGCAGGTGAGCAGTCAGTTCTTGAAGTTGATGTGTTGGAGGCAGGAAAAGTGGGCAAGTGTAAGGATCTGAACAACTTTGACAAGGACCAAATTGCGAAGGGTAGACGACTGGATCAGAGCATCTTCTATGTGGTGTTTCTTGTGTGCGGAGACCAGTACCTAACAAAAGTGGTCCAAGGCCAACTGGTGAACTGGCAACAGGGTCATGGGTGTCCAAGGCTGATTGATGTGAGTGGGGAGCGAAGGCTAGCCCGTCTGGTGAGATCCCACAGAGGAGCTACTGTAGCACAAAATCGCTGAAGAAGTTAATGCTGGATATGATAGAAGGGTGTTAGAACACACAGGGAATTGCAGCTTGCTGTGTATGGGGTTGAGCCCTACAATGGGTATGTGAGTATCGGAACTGGACCATGGAGCAATGGAAGAAGGTGGCCTGGTCTGACGGGTCACGTAGATGGCTGGGTGTGTTGTTTACCTGGGGAAGAGATGGCACCAGGATGCACTGCGAAGAAAGCAGTGCAGGCAATGTGATGCTCTAGGCAATGTTATGTTACTTTGACCCACATCACCTAACTAAACATTGTTGCAGACCAAGTACACCCCTTCATGGCAACGGTATTCCCAGATGGCAGTGGCCTCTTTCCGCATGATAATGCACTCTGACACACTGCAAAAATTGTTCAGGGATGGTTTGAGGGACATGAAAAAGTTCAAGGTGTTGACTTGGCCTCCAAATTCCCCAGATCTCCATCCGATTGAGCATGTGGGATGTGCTGAAAAAACATGTTTGATCCATGGAGGTCCCACCTCACAACTTACAAGGTTTAAGGTATCTGCTGCTAATGTCTTAGTGCCTGATACCACAGGACACCTTCAGAGGTCTGGTGGATTCTATGACTCATCAGGCTGTTTTGGTGACACAAGGGGAACCCAACACAATATTCAGCAGGTGGTTATAATGTTATGGCTAATTGGCGAGTATACCATGCTAAAACAAATTGTTTAACTTAAGAACAAAAAAAATGTTAAAAGTGTAGAATGCTGTTAAAGTCATAGAGGAATGTAATAGTGCTGCAAATCCTGATTTATGATTACTGAGAATGACTGTGCATCGGAAATCTTTAACCATGACTCAATTAATTGATCATTTTGATAACTTGAATTTAAGCCTTTTTAAACTTTACTGAAAAATTGTCATATGACCATGGAAACTTACACACCGTTATTGGAATACAAAGAAAGCGGAATCAGTGAACATTCGTTTTTATGATTAAACAGGGACAACACAGTGTAAATTGTCAAAGGCTGACTACTTAACTGTACAGAAAAAACACAAACACATAAAGGAAGTGCTACCAGACTGGCTGCTTTCACCTAGGCTAACTAGCAGTGCACAGATGTGGAAATTTTGACAGATACCAAAATATGTGTCTAATATAGTTTTTGAGACTTTTTTTTTTAACTGGCAAACCTGAAATTTGGGGACTATTTGTCCTCTTTGGACCCTCTGAAACTTCACATACCAAATTGCTGTGCATCAGACCTCTTTTATACCTGCTACATCCTGCTAATTTACATTAAAACGAAGACTTACCTCACAATGATTGATTTGCTGTGAAATAGCTCCTCCTGGTGGCAATCAAAAAAAATAGATTTTATAACAGGAACGAAACCAAGCTCTTGGTGCCTTTAACTTGATATCCCTGTATTTTGGCCACTACTCTAGACTGAAACTTTTGGGAAATTGAAAAGAACATGTTTAGACAGGTTTAAATCTCGAGCATTAACATCCAAGACAAATTGTCTTACAGCTCCTAAGTGTGGAAATTTGCTTGTGCAATTGTTAAGACTCATAACGACCCTAAGTCAATTCTGCTCCATTAAAAAAAATGGCACCATGATTCCTTACTCAGATCAGTGTTGCAAGTTGATGGATGATTAGACATCGCCAAGGAGCTTGTCTGCCATCTCAGCTGGATTGAACTGTCAAAAATGCCATATTCCTGGTCTGCATATTACTTGACCACATGCATGTACATTAAAAGAGAATACAAGTTTAAATTGAATATGACTGGTGTTGGTAGCTTGAAGGGGAGAAAATGTCCCACTGACAGAAGAAACTGATCAATCGCTCAGGGGGTCAGTGGAGATGCCAGAAGATCGTGTTTTGAACATTAGAGTGCCATTTTCCTGCAGAGAATATTACAGGATGTTAGGAATGGAGAGACTTGGTTACACTGTGCATCCTGAGGCCGCATTCCCAGGCTACACTCTAACCTTCCGCTGAATAAAACATTTCTTTGTCAAGCACAACTTATGTAACTTTTTAAGCTGGAAAGTACTTTCTTGTATAAGGAAAATGCAAAATGTTTGTATAAGGGACACTCTAACATCTTAAAAGCCCTGTATAATTCCAGGGAGGCTGTAAAAGCTATGCACTAAAACCACCCCATCTAAATTAAGTGCCCCTCTCCAATAACCATGTTAGTCAGTTCTACTGGAGACATTGTCAAATTTCCAAAGAAGGAGATCAAGGAGAACAAAAAGATAAGTCAGGAGCTCACAAATCCAGGGTACTTGTTTAATTAAAAAAAAAAAAAGACAATCTGACGGAATGTTTCAGATTCCAGAAATACTTTGTTTAAAAAAAACGCTTTGTAGAATGTACTGAGGATATTTACAGAGACAGACTACAGTGACTTGGGAATGACGCCGCAGGGCTGTCAGCCATCTGTTTGCCCACGTGCAGCAGAGTTCATCAGCGGCGTCCGCATCACCGAACCGAGCACTAGGTGGCTACTGAGGACCACAACGCCAATAAAGGAGGGAGGTTCTTTTTTCCCCAAATGATTTGTTTACTTTTGAATAGAATTTGACAGTAAATTTTCAGAAGGGAAAAAAAACAATGGAAATAAAGAAGTAGCTGTGTTAAGAGAGAAGTAAACCATGGCACATATTGGATTTCTAATTTTAAAAATAAAGCGGTTTAAAGGGCAAACTCGATATCTTCTGTTTTTACACAAGACAAAGTTAAATAAATTACTATCATACGTTACATAAAAATTTGTATGTACAAGTGACAATTATTAGAATGAACATCAACATTTCATAGGGAAGCTCGACGAGACACCATGTTCCTCACTATAGTGGTTGTGTACAAGGGCGGTATGAAGAGGACTGTAAAAGCTAATATCCATAATTTGCCATAGTAGCAGCAGCAGGTTTCACCCTCTCAGCAAAGCAAATGAAGCACTGCATCGCTCTGGTCATTTCCTGAAAGTTAAGTGAACAATCTGTCAGCTGAAAGGAGATGCTCTTCCTTACAGAGGATGGGGCAGATGAGGCGAAATGGCCAGTTTTCGTTTGACAGAATGCTCCCTTATACAGATCCTATGTTGGACTTTAGAAAAACTACTCAAGCATTTTAAAACTACTCTAAGCCCCTCTAGGGAAAGTTAAACTGCATAATAACTGCACCCTCGTGTAGCCTTTTAATAATAATAAAAAAAAACACATTGGAGTTTTACTTGCACAAAAATATTCTGAAGGCAGAAGGAAAAATGATTGGTTCAGAGATAACCAATCAAATTGTAGAGGAGGTGGGGCCAAGACATTTGATTGGTTGGTCCCACCTCTAGTGGCTTGGACCCACCTCTTCTACAATTTCATTGGTTATCTCTTTGAACCAATAATTTTTTCTTTATGCCCTCAGAACATTTTTGTGCAAGTAAAACTCCTATGAGCTAAAAAAAAAAAAAAACAGCAATGTTATGGGATGTACTGCAGGGCAACAAGGGAAACGGCACACCCCTTTTCAGATAAACCAGAAGCTTACCTATGTGTTGGTATGACAACGAGATGACAAACACATGAACCAATCTACACTGATCGCCTTTCAGGTTTGAAAACATGCATGTTTTCCCCAGGTGCCAAGCTTCACCTTGGGGACAGACTTGAGGAGTGAAAGAAAGCGGAGCTACACAATGTCACTCCTACCAAAAGCCAAACACCACACTCCAACTGACACATATACACACTTGCTGGAGTGATACCTTATGAGGCATGAAGGGGAACAAAACAGTTCATAAGATGACTAGTGACCAGATGCTCAAAGGAAGACTGGTTTTGCACCTTGGCATTGTACAGATAAGTGACCCCTCTGCCAGACAATAAAGGCAGGACTATTTACAGGCTAAACAGAGAAAAGGTAACTGGTTCCACCTAAAACACTGGTTGAAAATAAAAGCACGACGGTGAGAACACATCGTGGCAACTTACAACTGTTGA
Source organism: Mormyrops attenuatus (assembly GCA_026777985.1). Lineage (NCBI taxonomy): Eukaryota > Metazoa > Chordata > Actinopteri > Osteoglossiformes > Mormyridae > Mormyrops > Mormyrops attenuatus. The sequence goes on from JAODKC010000001.1 coordinate 11,533,316, forward strand.
TAGAGGACTAAAATGGAGTTAAAAAAAACTCACTCACTGGAGTACACCAAGCCAGGAGCCTAGGTGGGGTTCACCCCCCACAAGGCCTAAATCATTCTTTCACTTCCTCTCAGCAATCCTTACAACCTTTAAAGACACCAAAGAACTCATACAGTGTAGCATAAAAAGCCACTGCTGCCACCAGATTGACAGGAGACATTTTTCCAAATGCCTTAATTGAATTGCTTATTTCTATTATGAGAAAATGAACGCATATCGCATGTGGGGTATGATCAGTGCCACCTGCAGGTCAAAGATGGAATATACAACATCTGATCAACTTTGGTCAAAGGCAACGAACAGCCACTGTTAATCCATATCCATGGAAAATGTCCTTATCTACTCCATTGTGGTCCAGGTAGTTTACCAGACTATTCCTGTGCCTCTCTCTCTTATCTATCAGACGACTTCCCTTTGCAGTAAAGGCTTCATTTCAGCAATCCAATGCTTGATAATTTGTATTTGACCAGCAGATGGTGCTGTTCAGGTTCCATAAGAATTAACAAGACAACCAGCTGGGGGTTCCCACCGTCGTGCAGTGTAAACAAACTAGGAAACTCTAGCAAATCTGGGTTTCCCCAAACTTCTCCCTCCCCTTCTTACTCATAATAATAATTTGTATCTATGCATAAATTAATAAATGCAAGATTAAATGTCCCTCTGTATCCTGAAACATCCCTTTTAGTTTTACACATTAATATCAGTTTCTTTTATTTTAAAACATTTATGTATAAAGAAAAAAAACTATAGGTGTAGATAATAGCTGCTTTGTAAACAATCAAATGGATATTTAAAAGCTGTCAATGGGCTGATTACGGTCATGGGTAACTTTGTACTGACATTAACTTGATGGATTATGAAGGAAACTCATATTCACAGTATACCGACTGCCTGCATGAAGAGACTGATATTTTCATTAGTCAAACACAAGGCTCACTTTGAATCCTTCATGAATCGCTTACAGGATGCCCGGCCCTGGAAGGCTGGGGGGTTGCCTTGCAGCAGATCCAGAGGAAAGAGGCAGAGGGGAGGGGCTTTCTGTCGACCCCCCGCCAGGGGTTAAAGTGCAACAGATGTACAGTACATTGGGCCAGATCATCCCAAACCAGCACTGAAGGAGTGTGATGAGTGAGGAGCAAGGAGCTGTGGGCGGGGGAGGGGCATTCTTTCTGACTGCACTGGAGTGGTCTCTGTGTTCCCAACCTGGCCACCAGGCATCAGCCTCGAACGCTGCAGTTCTGTCCCCCGTCCCAGTGGTTCAGGGTAAACAGTGGTCAGTCATAGTGGTACAGGGTGGCAGTAACCAGCAGGGCTACCGGGGGACAGCGAGACCGTTACCTTCCGTGGACTTTCATAGGAGGGAAGAGAGAAACCAATACTGAGAGATGCCTCCTGTCCAGACCACACCCCCCCCCCCCCCGCACCATCTCTGGCAGCTGAGGGATCCCGTGATTGGCTGTCTATTTGGTCCGTCCGGGGTTTCCCGAACCCTCCCAAAGGGAGGTTCCTAAGCATCCGACAGGCAGCTCTGCACACTGTCCATCCACAGCTGCGCATGCTGGGCATCCTGGGCACAGAAGTTATAAACCCTTCTTGTCGTCTTGAGCTGTGAAGAGAATAAAAAAAAAAAAATTAATTAACAAATCAGTAACATGTCAACAGATCATACACAAAATGAAGAACAACAACTCAAAACCGTTTTTCCTGACATCAGGCTAGTGGGTCACTAGTTCACTTATAATTCACATGTAACAATGAAAACTCATTTTGTTAATGTACTAAGCCAATTCAAACAACATACTGAGCTGTATGCATAAGCATATTCAAGGCGCTGAATGACTCTCACATCAAAGAAGGACTTCTCTTCCATGTTTTTAGGTGCGCCCATTGCAGGGGTGCCTGCGGTCACAGACTCCACCTCAGCCAGGTCGATGACTCCCTTGCACTCCTTGTCCTGACGATTGTCGTAGTATCGCAACTGTAGGGGATCAGGAGGAATGAGAGAGTTCTCTGGGGGTGTGATCGCTGAGTAATAGCACAGTCACAACCACCACCATCACCACCACCACCACCTTTATCTACTTCTCAAATGAATATCAACATACCTGGTGCTTTGTCTTGTCCAGCACAAACCAGCGAGGTCTCCATGGTTTCAGCAAAGCACCCTTCTTGAAAAGGATACCCTCAAAAGACCTGGGAATACAGCAGACACGCACACACACACACACACACACACACACACACACACACACACACACACACAAACAGTAACTAATGAGCTTTGCATAAGCCACACAAGGCAGGCAGAATGTCAAAGAAGAGCATTAAACTCATGCTGAACATGACAGGAGCTCACCGGTTCTCACTCTCAGTGCTCTGGAACTGACTGTAGAGTGTACTGGTGCTGGGCCGGCCTGCCACTGCCCCCGCAGGAGAGGTGGCGACACCACTCTCCCCGTCCAGCCCCAGGTTGATAGAGGAGCCCACGGCAGCCTCCTGCAGGTAAAGGCCCTGGGAGCGTCGCTGGTGGCTGAGGTTGGATGACATCAGCAGGGAGCTGGAGAATGAGGCCTGGGTGGAGACACACAGAAAGCAGAGTTTGCAAGCTTATCTGCAAAGCCTGTCATCTACAGGCTAGAAGGTATATGGTAGTTTGATGTCATGCATATAGTGCGTTCCTTTTGCCCTCGGAACTCGGATTCCGAGTTGTGAAGCCGGAAGTGACGACATGCACGCTCCCGTTTCTCGGAGATCCGAGAAATATCTCGGAGCAGCACAGAGGATCCCGAGTTTAGAATTCAAGATGGCTGCACCCAATATCAACAGAAGTAAAGTTGTAGTTTTATAATGTTTAATTCTCATTTGTGGCTCATTAAATTGGTCGCACACACTATACCTTCCATCTTATCTGTGGACGTGTTGCTACGGAGTTTTATACGTAAAGCACCGCGCCTAATGTGTTATCAACTGATACTGCTAACAATGGCTTTAACAATTAACCGGGCTGAATTGGATTTCATGATTAGTCGGGTTTGTTGGATTTAAGGTAGTTCGGGCTAACTAAGTGAACGAAGATAATGCCATTTAAACTGAGGTACCTTAAATCCGACAAGTTGTCCGGCTAAGGAAAAAATATTGCTTTTTGATACGGGTCCATGGTATTGCCTACTCTGTGGCAAACGGAACGCATCCGACTCGGTTTTCCCCGAGTTTCTGGCGGGTGTGACGCAATCTCGGCGACCGAAACTCGGATCCGAAAGCAATTGGAACGCACCAATATCGTGTAAACTCTGGGAAAGATCACGGTTGTCCAGCAGAGGAATCTCACCCTGCCATTGCCCTTCGTCTCTGTACGCTGAGTTGTCTTGATTTTGTCCCAGGTGTCCTTCCACTTGTCTGACACCAGGCCCAACTGCGCCTCCAGGCTTTGTAGCTCCTGGCAGAGACACATAATCAAAGCTGACAGCACTGGCCAATACTGCCGATGACGCCGTAAAGCGCCACACCGCAGTCCCATGTATTTTTACCACATTTCCTCTGTGACAACTCGCTCTCACAACACAAAATAAAAGATTGCAGCTCCTCAGTCAGTGTAAACAAATCCCAGACATGTGCTCTTCTTTATGGGCGTATTCAAGTGTTTTCTTGACCCAGTAACATCTGCAAGGATTATCATATTGTTATCATAAGAATAGCATTATTTGCAAATGGGTGGGTGATCAGCACTGCTTCGAGACTCGAGTCAATGATTCTTGTTGTTTTTATTCTCCTTACAAAGCTCTAAAAATATATTTAGTTTCTTCCAACAGTCTTTTTTTAAAATGGTTTGGCGAGATTTCTGTTTGTTTCCACAGGTGGACCCTCTGACTGCAGTGGGTTAAGGACACTTAAGGACAACTGTAATAACGTCTTGAGCAGGGTGGCATGGGGCAGGGAGAGACAGTCAGCAGGTGGGTTCTGACCTGGAATAGTTTGGTTATGGCATCTGGCACCACCTTCATGTGGTTGTCATAGCAGGGCCAGACCACCTTGCGCTGGGACCGGGGTGCGGCGCTGTCCGTCTTCTCGCCTTCCTCGGCAGGTTCTGGCTTCCCCTGCACCAACTCCCAGTCATAGGAGGGGCCCTCTGACAGGGTCTCCTCTGTGTAAAAGCTCCACACCTTCAGGTTGGAGATGTAGCTGTAGGGCTTCAGCACCTGGATATGGGAGGAAGGAGGGAGGGTGATGGTGAGAGATATTGACAGTAACACCATTTTACCACCAGGGGGCAGCTGAAATACACAGGGCTGACAGGTTTCCGGAGTTGAAAGTTGCTGAACTGTTGTAAAGAGACTCACCTCGCCGTCTTCAGGGGCATACATGTAGTTGAAAAAAATCGGTGTCTTTTTGTTAAGTCGCTCAATGTAATCCCACACTGATTTGTAAACCTGCGGGTTCTTCCTCTCGCCCTTTTCTTCATACATCACACCTACAAAGCGAGCAGGTCACTGTTAGACTGTGACGTCTGCTCCAGCACAGTACTCCACCCTACCACAATATACCAATCAAATTCAAACTGTCCTCTCCCCTCCTACCCACCTCAAATAAAGACTTAAATTTCAACTTAACATATACTTAGCTGTTATGCATAAATGCCCAGTTCTTAAATAAACCCCCAAAGTCCTAAACCCCTTTGCAAGTCAAATGACGTTAACACCCAATCGCCTCACCCAGCTCGATCCTCTCGTAGTCAGAGTCCAGCAGGAAAGTCCGGAAGCGGTTGGAAACATAATGGTAAGCCAGGAACTTCAGGTAGTACTGACTGAACTCAAACTCCATAGGGAACTGCAGGTGAATCTGAGGGGGGTGGGGGGGGGCATATATAATATTGAAATTATTTCTTGAATATGCAAAAAAGGCACAGTAGGCAATAAAGGCTAATGGACAAATGTCATTTATAAACTTTCAATTCACTTGCCAAATTCTGAGAATAAACATTTTGCTATTCTGCGTATGAAATATTTTCTTATAATGAAATTTTTTTATAATGTCTCGTGAACAAGACAGTGATCATTTTGAAACCTATTTTAATTTCGTACATTTGTCAAGTTGCTGAAGTAACATGCATGTGAATACAACTATGAAATTTAATGAGTTCAGTTTACACCCAGATTAATATTACTTATTCAACATAGAAAGGAATTTAATCAGAAATAAAGAACAACAGCTGTATATACCATTGAAGAGAAAAGAGAGATAAGGGAGGTAGCTGCAGATAACAGAAAAGCAAGCCGGATGGTGGCTCATCGTGCTCGTGTGGAAGATGGTGTCAGGACCCCCCCACCTGATGCACGCAGTCCAGGAACTGCAGGAAGACGGGCGTGAAGCCGCTGCTTTGGCTGGCCAGCGTCTGGGCGCCGCGGTGGCTAAAGCGGTGGCCAAATGACAGCCACTCCTTCTCCACCAGCAACCTGAAGCCGTCGAAGGTGCGGTAGTACGGGTCCGACAGGAGCTGGACCAGCGAGACCACCTGTGGAGGGTGACGGCAAAAGCCGTGAAAAGGGCATCTGAGAGCAGCACCAGACATTACCAAACCCATCCAAGAAGGGCTTTGGGGTCCCTCAAGAAGTAAATATCCAGAAAAAGCCCCATAATAAAGGGCAATGACGTCTGTCTGAACTGCATCCCATTTGCAAACTGGCTATAAGACTATAAGACTGTTAAACAGTAGCATGACTTAACATGTGAAGGATGGCCTGAGGCTGACAAACGTGCACTTTCGGGTTACCTGAGTGGTAATGTCCCAGCCGTCCTCCAAGCTAACCATAACTGAGGAGCCCAAGTCCAACAGCTCTACCACTAGCACAGACACCTGCAGGACCTTGTGAAGCTGGGAGAGGGGAGCAGAAGAAATAGTCATAATCCACTCTAATTCACAAATGAAACACATATAGGGACCGCAGTGGAAGCATCACAAAATAAGAGTCACAAAAGAAATCAACAGAGTGTGCGCATTACCAGACACATCCACTCGGACTCTTCTAGGCACCGGTAGAAGGTCATGTTGGGATCGGTAGAGGTGGAGCTGGGCACGCAGGCCTTCATCAGCTTCCTGAAGCTGGTCTTCACCTGCCGCACGTCGAACACTTCGATGGGAACTACCTCCCACTGCTGGAAGGAGTCCTGCTTGGTGCCCTGTAGGTAGCACAATCAGGCAGATTTGCAAGACCTGCTTAGATCTCAGTCTCCTTGAGAATTTCACAGTGTGCCACACGTACGTTTCTTCAGTAGCGGACACAGCGGTTCAGTTTTGACATACCCAGGCCCTGAGACCTAAGACGGGCCGGCTCACCTTCAGCTGAGACTTGTCCCCGATGATGTAGAGATAGGCTCTTTGCTGCCGCAGGAAGTGAGCGTCGGCTGGGCCTCCGTTGGCCTGGGGGGATTCCTTACTGGCCAGCCTGTTCCCCACGTCAGGGTTGAAGGTACTCAGGCGGTTGCTGTTCCGAATGCTGCCCCACTTGCCTGTGGGGGGCGCATACACACAGGAGTCAAAGACCACACAATGGCAGTCTATACCCACACTGTCGGCACAGAAGAGCAGCGCCCAAAGCAGTTTTTGGTGGTTCTCAGGCAGGGTAGTGGACAAGGTTCTTCTGGTGTTTCTGAAGAAGGACGTTTACCCAATCTGTCTCTCATTCGCTGTGTTTAAACAGCTGACAAAGCTCTGTATTATCTGTAACTGTCCTTGAGGCTACATGAAGACAGCATACAATCAGCTGCTTATCAGCAGATTGTCAGAAGGACACATTCCCTAGTAACAAGTCACGGGGCAAGTCAACATCAGTTCTACTGTACAAATGCATTCACCAGGCTTGCTTCCTTGAGTTGGGACTTTCACTTTCACTTTCCTGTCACCAGGCATGTCTCAGTGTCATTCACTCTTCATGACTGCCTCATTTAACCCTCACAGGACAGACACAGAAGACTCAGTCAAGGACTGAGCGCTTGAAATTGCTGATGACTGTTGTCCCCCCCACACTGCTGAGAAACCAAAAACTTTTCATCACAAGAAAAAGACCGCTAAAAGCCATAATTACCAGCCTAAGAGGACTTATTTTGAGAAAGACAAATCAGAAACAGGGAAAGAGATCTGATGTTGGCAGCTGCTGGCTGCTAATTCAGCACAACATTTAAAGCTACTCAAAGTGAGCACTAGGCGAACATGGACAACACAAAGTTAGTCCTGAAAGTGGCAAACAACGATTCACAGTACTGTGGCGCCAGCTAAGATGGGCTGACATTGCTGTTAGAGAGCCGATTGGTTAGATTTCACTCCATGCCACGAGGGCCTGCTTGGTCCACAATACCTCGGGGAGAGTTTCGGGTCTTCCCTGAAGCTCTCGGGTGAGAGAGGGACACTACCCTCCCTCTCTGACCTAGCGCTGATGTTAAACAGGACAGAGACTCCCATTACTAACAGTGCAGCTGCTCATGGGAAACACACTGTCGCCGCCCTACTGGGTGTAACAGAAGCTGGCCTCTCCGCCCTTAACACTCACTTTGAGGGGTAATAAAATATAACCCCGTCCTCCATGCTCCAACTTACTAGTGTGGAGTTCCAGCCACATATTCAGTAATGAAACACAAATAATATACATTTACATAAAACTCTGTTGTCAAACAGGATTAGTATGAGTAGTGACGCATGGCGGCTTCCTCTCCTGCATGGAGACAGAGTTGGGAATGTACAGGCACTCCTAAGGTTACACAGTGAGACGGGACCCCTCACCTCCCCTGCTGAAGGTCCCAGGTGTGTCCTCCCTGCTCCCCATCACCTGCTTCATCAGGGCGCCAATCTTGGGCTGCCTCACTTTGTCTGACGAGTCTGAAATCAGTAAGCAGATACAGAGGGGCAAACACCCATTAGCGTCTGATATGGAAACCCAGGAAAAGCATCTGGCTGGCCATGTGAAGGTCATGCTCAGCGGGTCTCTAAGGGCTGTTTTCATGAGATGCAGTTTCATTTTACTGATTGTTGTTTTCAGAAAGTGACACAAATGCCTCAGCCAGACTGGTGCAGGCAGAACCCACTGGGATGGGGGTGACGCTGGTGCTGACCGGAGCCGCTCATGTGGGCCGAGGTGAAGCCGCTGAGCGTGTTCCTGCCGCTGGCGTCCGAGTAAGACGGCATGGAGCTGACGATGGCCTGCAGGTATTTCTCCTGTTCCAGGCTGGTGGAGTCCGTTTGCGAGGGGCCTTTATGGAGAATAACAGTACTGAGAATTGTCGTCATGGGAGGCCCAAATACTGCACGATGGAAACGTAATAGTTCATGTTTAGGAAAAGAAAAATCAATGAATATAATCACCACATGAGGAAATAATCAGGTTTTTGACACAATTGCAAAATCTCAACCATCTGAGAAAACCGCATCTAAATCAGTAGGTTTCACAAATGTGTAGATTTCTGTGGGAGTACCGTGTGTGTTTAGGGGAGCCCTTCTACAGCCTTGGATCTTCTCATTTGGCCCCAAACCACGGCATGTTGGCTACATGCAAACCTTCATACATGTTCCCCTGGCAGCGGACATGGGAACGTGTCTCGAGCCGTAGACAGGGTCTCACCTGCACTGGGGGTGTTGGGGGACTTGAAGAAGCCCACCACGCCCTTAGCATGAAGGCCGGCGGAGCGCAGCAGTACGGCCTTGGTGCGGGAGCTCCTCCAGCAGACCACCGGGAAGCGGCACTGTCGGTAGCATCGCGAGATCCGCTGCAAGGTGGGGTCTTGGATGCTCTGAGGTACGATGAGCAGCCCGGGGTAGCTAAACCAAGAGAGTGCTCATTCAAACTCAATGATCGTCTGATACCCTGCACCCAAACCTCACACAGAGTTAAGTCACTCCAGACAGGCCTGACTGCAACCGTGATGTCATTAAGTACTTTAGCGACATCAGAAAGAACAGGAAGATAAACATGGCTAGCTAGATGATGATTCCAAAGGATGGCGGCCTCTTGAGTGACCGGGCTCACCTCCGGCACACGGTGTACATGCGGTTGACCGTAGAGATGCGGAAGGGCTCGTTCTTGGAGCGCGTCAGGCTGCTGCTGAGCGTGCCCAAGCCCAGGCGCTGGTAGTCCCGACAGCAGGCCCGTTCCACCACGCCACTCATGGTCTGCCGGTCCGACGACTTGATGGTGGATGACAACGTGAGTGAGGTCTGCTCCATCTCCTCTGAAACTGAATAACAATGGGGAGACAACAGCTTAAAACTCACTCTAAGAAGGGTTCAAAATACCAGTACCGAGAACACCAGATGAAGCCGTAATACAAGGAAAATTAACAAAACTTTGAAATAGTTTGAAATGTACCAAAATCAGATTATAATAAACAAGAATAAGATGCCATGTCAGGGGCATCGCTAAAATCTTAAGACATCAGGGGCAACGGTCGAAGGATCCACCCACTCTGCTTCCACCCCGACACCCTCCTAAAATACCAGAAATATGATCATTGCTACACGGTAGAGAGATGATATTGAATTCGCCCTTTAAGTCTTTCTCTGAATATCATAGCACTGGGGGTGGGCACATGGCAAAAATTGATATTTTTTTTCAGGTAGGATCATGATCCACATCCAAGTCTATTTTGCAACTGAACAGGACAACCAATCTAATTTCTCTATTTGAAAAAAATATAGCACAAAATATAAGGCAAAAAAACTGAAAAGAAACACACTCAGCATTACTCTTTTGGGGGGTTTTTTGAAGCAGTTAAAAGGTTTGCCGTGTTGCCTTCTGACGTGCGAATCTTGTCTTTGCAAATGTTGCAAATAACCATTCGCCTTGTGTCGATTTTGGAAACCCTAAACTATTTCCATATTACTGACTTGGAATTCTTTTTAGAGACCAAATCCATGGACCATGTCATCCATGCTGCTCTGTGGCCAAATAGGAAATATGTTATATGTTGCACTTTTTGCCTCAAAAGTGTGAGAGGAAGAAGTCCAAAGCACTACCAGCTGTTTATTGGTGTGTTGAAAAGGATTTGGCTGGTAAAAGTACTTTAAATGTGTGTACGAGCCATAGAACTGCAATGGACAGAAAGTGCACTGTAGCACGATCATAACGATCACTCCATATAGGCAGGTCGTGGAGACATTTTAATCATTCATGATCTAGTATTGTCAAATCGCACACCCCTACATAGTACTACAAAGGTTTTAGAAGATGCAGTCCAGGACTAGGACTGCTCCGATGTATGGAATTCTGAAAATGAGAGAATGGTTTTTACAACGTTGGAGCCAATGAAATCATTGGGGGCTCATTCAGATTTATTTGGGGCTTTTGCCTGAGGCTGGTGATGCATCTGCCAAACTCAGTGACGCTCCTGCAGGAATGAAGACACTGGGTAATGAAAGACAAACGGTCATAACGAGAAGAAACAGGATGTTTACAGGAGGAGACATACCAGAGATCTCATCCTCATCCAGCTGTGGCTGGACGCTGCCCCGGGTATCCAACGTTGGGGCCTGATACTTCTTTCGCGTCATGTATTGTCGGCCAATGGTCTTCTTGGCGCTTTTCACCAGGCTCTTAGAGAGTGTTCTGCGGGATAGGAGAATCCCATTGAGGCTCCAGGCAGTACCGGAAAGAGCAATGTTTGGAGAAGAGAGGACAAAGCCCACCCAGCAGCAGGGGGCAGTAGCTCTCCAGACAGCTGTCTCGACAGGCCGTGCAAAGGAAGTGACACAGTCTGTGCTTAAGTGCGGAGCCTCGGGCAAGAGAAGGTCAGGGAGGAAACAAGGTTGAGGTAAAACAGGAAACCCTTGGCCATCTGAGAGAAGTAAAAGACGACCAGGTCTCACACCCACACCCAAGAGCTGACAAAACACCGTGTGGGTCGGACCCATCTGCTCACAGCCCACGGGTGCACTGACTGCACATGCCACTAGCTCAGGGTGGACACACCGACTGAGCCACCAGTGTGTACAGTGCCCAAAAGAGCAGCGCTTTGGTGGTGAGACAGATGGAGGTGTGTCAGGTCATGCAGTGGTATCAGGTCACTGGAGAGGCTCCAGACACCGAAGCGATCACCAGGCCTGGGCTAGACCACTAGTACTGACATGGATCGAGGGCCAGGACTGCTGCTCGACTAATCCCAGGAGATCTATGCTTTTCGTTCATAATTATGAACTGTTCAAGAAATAAAAGTGGGGGGAAAAGCTAAGCTAAGGATTGTGTCAGCTTGTCTGCATAGAAACGCATTGAGTTACGTTCAGTCAGCAGTAATTATTTTCACATCAGAAATGGGAGCACTTATCAAATGGCCCCAAATGGTATGGCTTAGGTCAGCCTTTCCAGAAAAGACGTCCGGACATCAATCCAATGCTTTTGTTTCCGAATATCCCAGTAATCTTTATAAATGTATAAAGTTACACGTCTGCACTTACTGTCAAGTTCTACGGGTAATTTATTCAGAGGGTTTTCTTTTTCCTGCATTTAAATGGTTGTGCCACACTGGCGAATGGAAAAAAAATAGATAGATGAGCCATGACATTTTTCTGCCATGAATAATTCAGCGCCAGTACTAGTGTTCTTTCCGTGGCAGCCCGGGAAGGGAGTAAGGAGAGAAGGAATGTATGCGGAGTGCCTGTAGCGGCCTTACGTAGTGGAGGAGCTCAAACGGGCCAGCGTGTAAACGCCGGACTTGATGCCGTGGAGCGGCTCGCTCGTCTGCCAAGAGCTGAGGCATAAACACACACAAGATGCGCATCACGCCGATTATTACAGCATGGTGGCTGACGATCAGCCACGCTATTTCGGGGCACCTGATTCGGTAAACGGAGAAAAACTTATTCTTTGTATACAAGCAAATGGCATGTGATTGAGGTACACCGAATTTCAACAACACTGTTAGAACTATTAACACAGTGCTTCAAAGATGGGTTAAATTATGCAAGAAAATGATCCACTATGTATGTCCTGTTGGCAGGCCACACGTTAAAATTAAATAAGACAATAACTAAAGATTGGGGACATGTTTAAACCAGCCATTCCTCACACCACCTCTGAAAGATTCAGGAGAGCAGTGTTACAGAGCAGTACGACATGAGAACAGCCACTGTGCCTGGCAGACTCAGATGGAGCTCTGTCGGCACAGGCGTGGGGCCTGAGTCATCTCGACTGCTCCACATGCAGCCTCTCCATCTTACTTCAAAGACTGATTCTTGTCCTTGTGCTTGTGCTCCACCACCATCTTGCCCGACTGGCCCACGGTGAAGGCGAAGGTGCCGTGGACATGTTGGGGGTACCGGAGCTTGTGCAGGTGCTTCCGGAAGACCTCCGCCAAGTCCGAGGCAACCTCTTCGTCGAATGCGATCTTCAGCAGCTGCGAGTGGGGTGGAGCAAGCAGCGGAAACATGTTCTAAGTTGCTAGACGTGCATTATGTGAAGTCCAGCAAGGCGCCGAAATGGCTCCTTGAAATGGAAATGCATTACATGGATCTGATTTATTTATTTGACATTAACGCCATGATCTGTTGGGATGATGAAAGGCTGGAGAGTGAAGATTTCCTTGAACGGGAGCATGGCAGAAGGACACGTGGATGAAGGGGCGGAACTACAATAATTGGCTGAAAATGTCGCTATACCAATCACATACTGAAATTCTAGGTGGCATATAATTTCTGGGGACCTTAAGTATCAGCGGGCTTCATCCAATCGATTAACAGCATCGTTAAAATAGCAAACTTTTAAACTAAGCTAGGTTTAGCATCACCATATGTTTCAGTGTAATGGTTCTTAAACAGTTAGCATTGATCAAAATTACTTAAGCAGAGCAACGTCAAGCTACCTGGAAGGTGCAGGAGCGGAGCTGCAAGCCCTCCTGGATGAATTGGTCCATGGGTATATTGACAGAGATTTTCTTCTCCTTGGTGAGGGAGGCGATAGGGAAGGACCGCGTCACCACCTGCTCCCCGACTGCAGACAGAGGCATAGAGGACCTGGTGACTCCCGTAATTTACACGTCTCTTGGAGGCAGAGCGAGGTTCAAGCTGTCTTTACACGGGACTCACCGAGGGGGTCGTTGGGGGTTCCTTTAAAAATTAGTCTGTAAGTGGTGAGGAAGACGGCTCCTTCGGCAGGCAGCAGGGGCGGCCCCCCCATAAGGCCTGTGGCCTCCTCCCGCCCATCTGGGATCAGGTGAACCCTCATGCCTTCCATCATCAGTTCCTCGCCCGGCAGAAGGCTGGGTCTCAGTAGCTTGGGCTGATGAAGGAACAGCGGCCATTACCCAACAGAAGCACACCAAGACTAGAAAACAGATATGTATTTTTTTCTCGAGGTTATTGTTCATGCTGTAAAAAGGAAACTGAATTCAGAACAAACATGAATCACTGTCAGTGAGTAATTAGTCCTTATAAGATCTTAGAATGTGAATAAGTAAATGTATGTAGAAAAGCAAGCAAAGAATAAAATGCAGCTTTTTAATCTTTATTGCACTGAAAGTTGAGTATTGAAATTGAATACTTTCACAGCTGAAAAGCCTTTATCTGAAAAATTTTAAACTACCAAAAATATGATCTGGTTAGCGGGAATAATGTCAGAACAATATGGTTCCTCCAGGTCACACACTCAGCATTTCAGTGCTAACAAACGGAACTTAGAAATGCACAGAAATATTAGGGGCTAAGGCAGAAATTTAATTCGACATCACACAGTAAAGGAAAATCGAAACTGGAAGTTCACTGTTGGGAGAAATTCACTGCAGATGTCACGCAATGAGTTCTGGCTAATGCACGTGTTGGGAGGTGCTGGAGCCTAATACTGCACTAACGCCTTTAACGGCCTTTCCAGCCGTGTCTGAGGGCTGAACTCTGAACTGCTCTAAACTCAAATTCCTCAAGCAAGCAAGACTGCAGAGCCCAGTGATACAGCCGATGCTGACCCAGCACTGGACGGCAGATCGTCCCAGCCTCAGCGGTGCTTGTTTATGAAAACGTGAAGTCCCCACAGTAACCTGTCTAGCTCTGAGGTAGATGAATACTATTGTCTCTCTTATCTTGGGAAGGTATGTCTGCATTATCAAAATCTTTAAACAAGGTAATAACATTTTTCACGAAGTGTAACTGAGCCACTCCGTGGCAAATCAGAACCCAACATATCCCTTCTAAGACTAGTCCTTCTTGTAACAGCACTGTTTAATCTGAAAAAAACTTAAGATAATAAAACAAATAGCCCCAGATAGTTTACTGAACAGATATTCTAACTCTTCTGGAATTTTAATTTTTGTTTTATTCTTGTTTTTTTTTTAAGCTGAGAGCCCCACTATCAGCACTGTCCAACAGTGAGTAGAGAACTCCTCAGAGTAAAGGGAACTCTGAGAGAACAAATGATAGCCAAGATTTCAAGGTCAACAACCTGCATGCACTGCACAGTCAGTCACACCATGCAGCCATGTAGACATACCTGACTACCTACTTGACTCTGAGTAGATGGGGGGAGGGGGACCTTGTGTTCTACGTGCCTCTGTCCAGTCTTACGTAAAAATATGAATTGGTTACCTTTTGTATGGGGGGCAGTCTCTTACTTTCCCTGTGGACAGCATCCAAAGTTTCGATGTGCATCTGAACAATATCTACAAAGAGGGGAAGGACAGTGTGTTATCTCAGTGATGCACACAGCTACTCAGACACTCACACATGTACTCCTGAAGGATGAAGTTCAAACGTCTAAAATTAACTCAGAATGACGGATGAATGATGGAGAAAATACATCAGTGATGTACATGGTTGGCACAACGCTCAGAACATTCTGACCACTGCGTCACCTACACATGAGCTCTCCAGCGCCACCCTCTGGCGCACTTGACCTGGCCTACCTGGAATCATGGTGTGAAGGGCCTTCAGGTGATCATTGGTCACCCCACTTTCATTGCAAACTTTGTCAACAAAGCGAGTGATGAAGCGCACCACCGAGCTGGCCACATCGGAGTTCTCCGAATCTTCGAAGCCGCTCTCTGTGTCATAGCTTTCGGCCATGCTCCCCGCGATGCTGTGGGGAGGACCGAGAATATCAGCCGTGCACCAGGGAGAGGAGCCTGGCGAGCTCCCCAAACACAGTGCGGTCTCTGCGCCCGGCCATACCTATTGGTGACGTAGCTGTTGCTGACGCTCTCCACGTCGCCCAGGCCTGAGCTACGCAGCAATCGATTCTTGCTGGTGTCCAGCGGCAGCAGCAAGTAGCTCATGCGGTTGGCGTAGTGGATGGCCTGGCTGAACACGGTACTCTCCTCCTTCTGCACCAGCTCCTGCTGCTTGTCCTTGGAGAGCATGGACCACAGCCGCCGCTGCTCCGAGGCAATCTCCAGCGCAGAGCGGCTGTCCTGCGCCACCGATGACGGATCCTGGGACACAAGGGAGGGCAGCAAGCTCAGAAAATGCTCAGTACAGCGGAGCCCCGTGAAACAATCCACATAATCAGATATTTTTTTAAGATCTACAGAGCGGTAAACAAATTACAGAAATATTTGATTACAATAAATTTTATTAGTCTAAATTGAGCTACTGTATTCTATAACATAAACATTCTATTCTACAATATAAACCAAAATACACTACAACCACTCCTTGTTAAATGACTGAGATGATTAGGTGAAATTACTAAGTGGAAATTCGATTGCGTCACGCAGCAAAGATCATTGGTTGCTGCCATCTCATTCAGATAAAGTTCTTGCACAGCTATGCTAACGTTGATCTCACTCCGGCGTGCTTTGTTGTCAGGCGTACAAAATTTCATTATAAATGTGCGCATTGGTCAGAAATTTGTTTTATTGCTATCATATATGCAAATGGTCACTGAACGAGGAGAGCGTTAATACTGTTAAGCTACCCAGCGGACCCTGAACACGGTTGTGTTCTTACAGAGTCCCCGACGTCCATATAGAGGGCTCGGATGTGGTTCTGGACGTCGCTGTAGAACATGGCCTCCCAGAACTGCATGTTGGCCCAGACCATGTGGTCCTGCACACAGCTGTAGGCAAACTGGGTGACGCCTGCTCCCAGTTTCTGTAAGAGATAGAGACAGTGCTGAGGTCCGTTTACTGAAGGATAGGATGGTGCCTCATTCTACAGTAAGCCACGAGGGTGCACCTACTCTGCAGAACGCCGTGACCAGAGGCAGGAGTCCTGCAGCAATTCCGTGTTCATCCATGACTGAGCAATCCTGGGCAGACAGACAAATGCAATACTGACGTGATTCACACTAATGCCAAAGGCCAGCAAAGAGATTCACTTGAGAGCATTACTCATTCCTATTTGACCTGCAGAGGGCTCCATTGATTAGTGTCATACAGCATTTGGCCAATAATTAAAAGGAACACCCAGGCCTCACAGTGGAACAACAGGTCAGTTTATTCGCACAGCTTTGCCCCAACTACACAGCTGCCAATGGTGTTCCAGGAGAAACATCACGGAGGAATCTTGGGAGGACCCTGAGTGCTGAGCTCACCTGCAGTGTGCAGTTCATCATGCGCACAACGTAGTCGAATTGCTGGTCGTCCAGCACAGCCCGGTTCTGCTGTACATGTAGGTGGAGCTCCTGGGTCAGGCACAGCCGGGCTGTCCGGCCCTTCAGAGCCCGCAGAACTGCTGGAAGGAGCTGCGAAGGAGGGTTGGGTGATTGCAGTCATACGTGAGATTAACTGGAAATACAGTCCAGAGTTTTCCAGTATGCAGTCACTTGCGATTGACATCGCATCAAGGGTACAGTCATACTTTCAGCAATCGTTTCCAGTTTCACAAAGTATACCGGCCAGAACCACAAATGCCTTGATCTGTTTCACTTGGCTGCAGAACACCTGCAAAGCTTATTTCACAAGACTCAAAGCCCAAGGCTGACACGTACACAGCTTTTATACTCGCTTGATGCATCGTGAAGTGTTTTTGGGTTTTAACCGACGGTTCCAATTCAGACTTGGCCAGGTATCGCCCTGGAATTTCCTAGGCAAGGGCAATGACCACTCACCTTCTTGGCTTCCAGCATCTTGTTCTCGAAGATGTAGGTGATGCAGTTCCGGACCACCTCCAACCTGCGGGCGCTGTTGGCGAGGGTGCTTCCATTTCGGTCCACGGCATCACCTAGAAGAACGATTTTGTACCGTTTACCTGGGGGGCTCAATAACGCTTCTGCTTGGTAAACGTCTATCAGTCATACCACCAGCAGTTCACACTAGGTAGTCCATTTGAAGCTAAGCAGGTTTGGCCCTGGCCAGTACTTGGTTGGGAGACCAACTAAGAAAGCTGAGTTTCTGCTGGAAGAGGTGTTGGTGTGGCCAACAGGTCAGCCCATCCTGTGGTCAGTGTGGATCCCAATGCCCCAGTGCAGTGATGGGGGACACTGTGGCCGACAGGGGAGTCCATCCTGTGGTCAGTGTGGATCCCAACGCCCCAGTGCAGTGATGGGGGACACTGCGGCCGACAGGGGAGCCCATCCTGTGGTCAGTGTGGATCCCAACGCCCCAGTGCAGTGATGGAGACACTGTGGCCAACAAGTCAACCCATCCTGTGGTCTGTGTGGATCTCAGTGCAGTGACGGGGACACTGTGCTGTAAAAATGGTGCCATCCTTCGGATGAGACGTAAAACCGAGATCCAGACTCTCTGAGGTCATAAAAGATCCCTGGGTCATAAAAGATATCTTTCAGAATGCTAGGGGTGGTACCCTGACGTCCTGGCTAAAACTGCCCACTGTGGCCCTAACAAATCCGGCCTCCTAAATCATCCCCGATATCTAATTGGTGAATTCTGTCCTGCCCCTTCACCACCTTAGCTACTGTGTGGTGAGCGTACTGGCGCAGAATAGCTGCCATCGCATCATCCAGGTGGGCACTACACAGTGGTGGCGGCTGAAGTGGCTCCCCATTGGTTCTGTAAAGTGCGAGGGGTGTCTTGAAAAGTGCTACATAAATGTATCATTCATTCATTCATTCATTCAGATCTTGAAACATATGATTCGAGAACACTAAAGCAAACTGAACATGAATGTACCGTGCTTATGGGAACTCACATTTAACCAAAATGTCAAATTTAAACCTGTTTAAGGCATCAGGTTCCAAATGTTGCAGAATTGACACGACAGAAGCTGCGGCCCTCTGCCCTCTGAAGACCAGGCGGTACGCACCAAGGGGCGGCCCCGAAGGCACCATCTGCTTCACCTCCACCTTTACGGCGGGAGGAGAGTCCATCAGCTTGGCGGCAGCATGGTCGATGAAGAGTTGCACGGTAACCTCATCCAGGTGCGGGAAGGTCTTCTGGGGGATGCGGAGGTGGGAGCCCGCGGCAGGCCGCTGCATAGCCACAGCTGGGTAGGGGTTCTCCTGGAGGCCACGGAAACGCCAGTCACTTCTCATGTAGAATATCAAGCTGATTTCACTGCTAGCCAGCACTGATTTCTGTGGCCATCACATTTCCAAAACACAGGTGTTTTCTTTTTCCGTGAAGAGCTGCTGAGTGACCATCTTCAGCTTGACTGGAAGTATGCCCAGTCTGTTCTAGAAGGGGTACTCTTTGAGCCATCACTATGCTTACTGGGCATTGACTGGCTCTGCAGGTTAGTGCCCGTGATTGGAAGGTTGCCGGTTCAAACCCTGGGGGCCCACAGACTGATGGCCGTACCAAGCTCCTTGAGCAAGGATCTTAACCCCCACTTCAGAAAAACCAAAATCAAGCCTGGGAAGCCATCAAACGATGACCAATTTAGGACGAGGCAGGAAAGAGGTTGGAGGCGATACCCCAGAGGAGCACAAGGACTGTGTGTAAAGCCCCTACACCAAAAAAAAACACATGCCGGGAATAGGAAGTAAACAGACAGTTAATTACCGAAAAGGTCATTCTAAACATCTGAAGAGGGACAGTCCAGCACTGAATAACACGGCAAGGATGTCGCAATGTAGTTTGGCTTGCCAGTTGCCAAGAGAGCAATAAACACATGCTTTATAGCCATTTCTCACACTGCCTTAGGGATAATCATTCAACGCAAACAGTGAAACGGAGCCCCAGACGTACTTAACTATGTAGATGATGGGTGACAATGATAAAACAGCTGACTTCACGTGTTTTTATTAGACAGAACTATGCATGTGATTGTTGAAACAACAGTTGTGAGGCGCGGAGGACCAGCCAGGTCGGCACGTACGTTTTTGTAGAGCTGCTCGGCCAGCTCCTTGATGTGGCTCGTCACTTTGTACGGGTCAGCCTCCTCTAGCCGGATGCGTTCCATTCCACTGGCGACAAGCTGGCAGGGGGGGCAACAAGCTAGAGTCAGGATGCTTTAACTCGTGCTTTAGCAAAGCAGGATTCAAATAGCTGCGTGCTTCCCAGGAGAAATTTTACGGTGTGTTCATATACATATGGTTCCAAGTGTAAACACAGCATTCATTTAAATTGAGAGACATCCTGGAGACCTCTGTTTGTGCCCACACCTCATCGAAAAGGTCCGTGGCCCTGTATGGAGGCCCTCTCTCGGACACGAAGCCCGCGAAGGCCATGCCGTCCAGCACCTTCATGAGGAAGTCGTCTTCTGTCAGCGCCCGCTGGCCTAGGAAAGCAGCCTGAAAGAAAGACGGCGGTAATCAGGGCCATGCTTCCCGTCTGATGAAAAGGCAGCCATGACAGACACTCAACCTTCTTCAAAGGGAAGGGGGGAAAAGCTAATTAAAAATATGGGAACTGGAAACGGACTGGACAAGGCATATGTCAAAGTAATGTCACCTAAAACTGTCATGGCGTAGCAGATAGACTGCAAATAGGGGCTCTGGGGTGCCAATCGTCTTCCCATCATGAGGACGTCTCAGAACATACGAAGATGACACTGGCACAAGCCCATGTGCTAGCTTAGCTGCCGGCAGCTAAGACAGTACCTTGTGGAAGCGGATGACGGGCTCGGGGTTGATGCGAATGATATGCAGACACCAGCGGTAGCCCTGGAGCAGCTGAGCGAACAGCCACAGAAACACGGCGCGGATCTCCTTGTCCTGTGATGTGGGTCGGTAAGAAAAGAAAAGGTCATGACAGGAGCAACTGAAGAACCATGCATGCTGGAGCCAACTTTACAGCTCCCTCCAGGCCCTCAATCAATTTACTACGTGGCAGCTGCAAGATAAAGACCAGGAAGTAGTTTGATTGGGAGGAGAAGTATTACACACAGTCAGTTCAAAACTGAACCTTCAGCTGTCAAAATGCACCTCCTTGGCCAGCTGGTATGCACCAGATATTTATATCCCTGTATTTTTTATACAAAGCAGAACAGTGATGAAAACCAGGAGGGAAACACGCAGTCTCGGTTGTGTTGGGGGGTTGGGGGGGTGATGGGGGTGGAGAAGATTACCTGGATCTTCACTGAGGAGGGCTGCGAGGAAGAGGGCGGAAAAGCATGGTCAGCCACATCCAGCTCGGGATCCAGCACCTAGAACGCAGCAGAAACACCTTAAAGCCATGCGGACAACTCGGTTCATGAGAAACGTTGGCCGACCACGTGAGTGGAATGCAGATCCAGTCAGGACTGTATTAAGGTTTGGCCTATACAGCACCGAAACACAGCAAGGCCACCCAAGCCGATAGAAAATGGATACATGACCAAACTCATGTCTTATAAAAGAGCTATTATTGGTATTGCATCTGCAACTAAAGTCCTGGAACCTGACAATTTGCCAAAGACTTACATTTGGTGACCTCAGGGTCAGTAGCCCAGTGTAAAGCAAGAATAGAGGAGAGGCCTTTTCGGGGCAGACGACGCGGCAGGCATTACAGTGGGTTTCCGGTGGGGTCCTTCTCGGACTGACCCAGGATACTGGCTGTGAAGTGAAACCGTTCTCCTTGCCACTGAATGGGCTGACCCATGGATGGGGGATGATATGAGAGCCAAGAGCTCAGGTACAGCACAGAAATGCTGCTTGAGAGCATAGGACAGACAGAGTAGCCACAAGAAGTTGAAGCGGCTCCTGAATCTGCCACTAGGGGTCCACACTTAGAAGTCAATTCACTCACACCCTTACGATACTGCTGTGAAGTGACCTACCAACAGTACCGCAGCATTAAAGGGAGGAGCAGCTCTTCTTAACAAAAGACATGGAATCAAAACGGCAGCCTATCTGAGAGCTAACGGAGCACACAGCTTAAGCACTATAATCCAAATTCAGGTAAATATAGGTACTAAACAGCTTTGAGCATAAATGTAATCGTGATAGGGAATTGTGTCAAGCAGTGGTCATCAAAGCACCAATAATGAGGTGCTTGTAGCCAGCAGAGAGCCAATAAGTGGCCCACATTTTTGAATTTTATACAAACACCGTCAGGGCATTCTGCAGAGGACATGAAAGGATAATTAATTTTACTTCTGTTTCCATCCCCAGCACATGACCCTCGATTACACTGTCAGGACCCTTGGTCTAACTGTCCCTCCACCTTGTGGTCTGTGCCAGTGGATGGAGAGAGACCGCAGATCCCACATAAAACAGAAATGGATGCTATACAAACAGGCTGCAGAAGTATTTATTATTGTTCTCCAAACATTACAAAAACATAGTGGGGACGACTTTTTCTTTAGGTGTTAAAGAGTTTCCCACTCATTTTAAATAATAAACACAGATCCTCTCTCTGCATTTGCAAACCAGGCAGTGATGGTGATTGGATACCGCTGAGAATAAACCAATAAATGTCCTCACATACGACTTCCATGGAAAAACTAAGAAAGACACGGAAACTCGTCCTGTACCATATGATAGGGTACTATGGTTGTGGCACGGCAGTTACCATGGAGAGGGCCAACTGCGTCTGCTGCAACAGGGGCTCAGGAAGCAGGGAGACGTGGACACACTCTGGGATCGTCACTGTGCCTCCGTCGAGGTCAGCAATGATCACGTCCAGCTAAGGGATACAGACACTTTCACTAGGCAGCCACGCTCAGTTCACCTCCATCACGGTTAATTTTAGCATTTCCCAGAAACCTCCAAAAGCCCATGAGCTGACAGCCAGACACTGAGGCGCTCCGCAGGTGAGCTGGCAAAATAAGACGGATCCCCACAGGCACCACAAGGGTTTAAGTTATTAAAGCAGGGGCAATAGAAAGAAAAATACATCTGTAAATCAGCCATTGACTAGAATGGGACGAGCTTGTGGATGAAATAAAAAATAACATATTTGATACATCTGCATCAAGGTCCTGAAGGTATGAACTGGCTCCAGTTTGAAGACCCCAGCTTTGATAAAACAAACTGTCATTTCATCTGGCAAAAAATATTCTATTCATAAAAGTTTTTTGTTCTTTAAGAAGCATTAAAGTCACAAAGCTATGATTTTGAGATGAAATAGCAAATGTGGATTGTACTGGAGCATCAGCTGAACGTGTGCAGAAATCAGAGCCAAAAGCAAACCACAGCAATATTCACTTGTTACTCCGTCAACATCCAAGTACCCAGAATTTAAATATTAAAACACTTATTGTGCACTGTTCAATTCATTGATGTGATGCACCAATGGAGTTTACAGTATGAGCAAAGCAGGGTGTGGAAGTGAAACACTGACCAGCTCCTGTGTCTCAGAGCGGAAGGTGGAGTTGACCCCGATGATAAAGGGTGTGGGAGTGCTGAGAACCTCCAGCAGCTTCCCTGGCAGTATGGGGACGTACGTGAAGCTGGGGGTAGAGAGGAAGCAGTGCACACACTGAATGCCATCCGCCAGCCTCAAGCTTCTCAAAGGCTCTCAGGCTTACATTAGGATTTAATCCAAATCAATGGCAGTTGCAGGAACATCAATACAGCACAGAGAATGGTAACATAGCGGTCATCCTTAGCAATCGGGAGCCTCCACTTGTTGTATTTTGTAAACATGGATCTACATGAACTTTCTTTTTTATTCCATAAAACATGCAACATTCCAAAGGGAGCTTTAAACAAATTGAAAACCCAAGAACTGCATTCCGAAATGATACTAAAGAGAAGAGAACCTGAGCTGCAGATCTGACGGCTACCCAGGGCCCCCCCACACACCTGTATTTCAGCGGGAACATGATAGCCAGGAGAGCTCGGCAGGCGTCTGTGAGCCGATTGTAGCTACTTGACAGGAAAAGGATCTTGTGTTCCGTAAGGGTGGCACAGAACAGGCAAAGGACGTTGACAATACCTGGAAGAAGAAGGGCTTAAAGATGAACGACTAACCCACCATCACCAAATCGCACAAAGATCTGCAAACCAATCTAGGACGAAGCATCCATTTCTACTCATTTATGGATCTACAATGGCTTTTAATGGCAAGTACAGCTGGTTTTCAGAGTGTTTCCAAAACGTTATGAAAAACAACCATCCAAACCATCAACATGGCATATCACCAAACACCTTTCCTGAAGCTGAATGGTGAGATGCTGATGGTTCTTACCCAGCTGTCTGAAGAGCAGGGCAACACTGCAGCCGCTGACAGGCAGAGAGTCATTGATGGGAGTCTGGATCACCTGACGATCACCAGCGCCTAATGTGATGGTTCTCTACACAAGGAGAAGTGAGCAAGTCATCATGCTGAAGACGAACTGATCACGCTGCTATGGCACAGGCCACTAACCACCTCATGAGTGCAGTGGAGCCTGCCGCCCGCAGACTTTCCCTCAGAGGGTTAGTTGGTTATTAAAAGCCATACCTTTCAAGCCCTACTGTGCACAGGAAGAGCACAGTAGAAGGGAATCACTGGTGATATTTAGTACTTAGCGATTAATAATCCCAGCCAGTGACCATACCCATTCTTCAGAATCAACAACATGAAGAATTAGCTTTTTGGTATCGTTATTTACCATTGATTCCTTCAGTTCACAGCATGACCATTTTCCGCTTGTGCTCCAAGAGATCAAATACTTTTCAATTCAGATGTTTTTTTTTTTTTGGTTACACGTCTCTTTGGAAAAGCAGAACACAGTCCGCCACTGTGAATATGGTGCATGTTTGTGGAAAGAGCATTTAGGAAGCAGGAATGCACCTTGGTCGCCCAGCCATGATAGGAGAACGAGCCAAATAACACCCAAGCTGAAGAGAGGCATGCAGCGTGGCTGAATGGTGTCACAGAAGCTCAACCCTCAGGCAAATCAAATAAATGAAAGAAGGTTGCGTGACTGCGTGGAAGAACAGGGGGTGAGCAACCTCAGTTCCAGTGGGCCTCAATGGCAGAAGTTATTACCCTCCAACTGTAACAGTCTTCAAGTCACTTGCCCGGTGTTTCAGGTATCATTAAATTACCAAGTGACTGACACCGTAAAAACCCTTAAGGACTGAAGTTACCCAAACCCTGCTTTATAAGAACCTGGAGCAGAAAAGAAAAATACATATATATTAGATTTTTAAAAATCACAAGATGAATACTAAGCAGCAGCACAAGATGGTGCATTGAGGCCTTGATTAGACCAATACTCTGACCAGGCTGAAATAACACACCCCAGCATCAGCTCCATGTGGAGTCCATACCGCTTCCTCTGCCTGTTACTTTCATTTCCTTTTGTGAAAGTCATCTTTCAATACTGTCAAACTGATATCCACTTTCAGTTCCCGAAGAGGACCACTGCAGGTTTTTGGTCCAATGAATAAACCAGGCCAAAGATTGGTCTAATCATACCCAAAATGATTGGACGGAGTTCCTATCAAGGGCTCATCATTTGATTTGAGGAGAAAACTCCTGGGAGAGGGTGAGAGCACAGGCACATCACCCAAAGCTAGTGGAAGACTAGAAATGGGCAAATAAAAAGGCAGGCCGTACCACGGTCTTTTCCTCCTCGTCTGGATCAGGCTAGTCAAGCAACGGAGACACCACAGGAGATGGAAAAGGATTAGAGGCAGACCCAAACACACCACTGCAAGCAACTACAAAACAGGTTCTCATCTTCACAAGGGCAAACCAGAGGAACAGTACTAGCGTTTCCTCCTAGCGATCCATGCTGTGCACCTTCATGGTGGACCTCGACGACCTGCCTGAAACACTGCTGCTTAATGGAGGCTTTCAGAGCCTTCCAGCCGAGTGCACAAATGGAGATTCATTACACTATCATCAGGCTCCTGCTTACTGGCCCTGTGTTAGCCTTGCCACTAATTTCCAGTAAAATTCCTGATAATTATGTGAGGTCTGACGACTGCGTTTATCACTTCTACGTTCGCAGGAAACAAACATGCACAACATACAACCATACAAGACTTATCCTCTTATTTACTATATACACACATTTTAATCAATGCAAATAAAGTATTTAAAAGATCCTCTTTAAAATTATGGAGTATTACTACGCACATCATGACACAGACGCTAAACACTCTGGCATGGGGAGTGGGGAGACATCGAAGAAAATGTCGATTAAAACAGACGCTCTACCCTGTTCCCCTCAATGCCAGGTTAGGCTCCCTGAATTTAGGTCTAAATAAACCTCTTGGCAAAATCTGTCTGGAATTTAATCAGACCAATT
Organism: Mormyrops attenuatus; assembly: GCA_026777985.1. Lineage (NCBI taxonomy): Eukaryota > Metazoa > Chordata > Actinopteri > Osteoglossiformes > Mormyridae > Mormyrops > Mormyrops attenuatus. Next base: position 11,558,820 of record JAODKC010000001.1, read on the forward strand.
ATCTCCAGATAGACTAATGCAACAGTTCACACTTAAGGTATAAGGCTGCATTTTTCTATACTATTATTGAGGCAAAAAAAAAAAAAACAATTTTAAGAGTACATGCATTAAGGCAGATAGTGACTGTAAACAAACATATACCGGCTGGGTGTGGAATCGGGAGGGTTTCACTACCATGGAAGCTGCCGGTAATTTTTCACTGGCCTCAACATGAACGAACATGAGAACAGGTTTTACTGGATGGCCTGCATTCCTACAGAGACCGCTCTCCTAACATGAACCCTCCCCGCATGTATGCATAAGTGACACATTTCCATGGAGACCCACCACACTCGCCATGTTTATCTGAATGATTATTTAAGACACTTGAGACCTAAATGCTGAGGAAGTACTGAAAACAGAAATCATGATTCTGTATGCTAACAAAGGGTTAGGCTAAATCAAAATTTTAGCATGAGAAGCAATCTGTACCCCACAGCCAGCTACTTAAGTCGCCCTAGAAGACATGAATGACAGTCACTGGAGTGCAGTTCACACTAAAGGTGGATGTAACCATAAAGGAGACTGTCACCCAACCCCACCCCCACTTAGCAAAGCAACCATCTGCTCTGGACCTCAAGGCTTATAGCCCCCCCTGTGATCCCATAGAGGCCATCTGCCCACATGGGCCCCCAGAGATGGGCAGCCAACACTAACTCCTTCATCTGATGTGGACAGGATGCTGTAGCATACACACAGCTCCGTGTCAATGCAGCTCAATCAGGTGGAAAAAGAAACTGCATCCTATACAAAACAGATGACCAAAAAAAAAACCCAAAAGCATATTAAATCAAAAATAGCCATTTTGTTTAACACACTGCAGATGACTCAAGCTCCAGGGTAGGCAAAGATCTGACAAAGCCAAGCAGAGACAATTGAGTGCTATGAGTCGCCATGACTTAAGATGCTTTAAAAGAAATCATACAAATGAAAGAAAGTCTAGCTCTAGATAAAAATCATAATGGATTGATTGGGAGAAGCTGCTGAAAAATAGTTACCTGAAAGCAGCCCAGAAGCCAGTCACAGGCAAGATTCTGGGGGACCAAGTTAAAACTACATAGTGGGGGGTCGCACATCTGCAACACACAGGAGCAGATATGCATATGCATATAAACTGAAGACTCGTCATCCCAGCACCAAGTTGCCCTCTATATCCCCCTTTAGCTACGAGCCCATAATGAATGAAAGCCAATGAGCATGGAGTCCCAGGGTGTAGATATAGCCCACCACAGTCTGGTAACTCTGGGAGGTTTCAACCACAGATCCTTGAAGGGCATCAACAGCTGGCAACACACATATCGGGCAAATAGTAGAGTGCAATGTGGAAAGGCTTGACCAAAAACAGTGCTTTGCAGAAAACCCCAGTTAAGTACAGATGCATGAGAGGGATACCCTCCTAAGATATATGTAGAAATGGGTTGAAACCCAGGGTGTAAAATCTACCCTAATGCGTTTGCAAAAGGGAATGTCAGGCAGGGAACAGAAAGCACAAGGTGAAAGGTTCACTTATGAGCAGCTTAGCGACAATGAAAAGTAATCAATCGGGCATGAATTCTTAAATTGACATAAATGTTTCTTTTTCTGGCAAACACATACACTATATTAACAAAAGTATTGGGACACACCTCTTAATCACTGAATTCAGGTTCATTCAGACCCACTGCCACAGGTGTATAAAATCAAGCACCTAGCCATGCAGCCAGGTTTACAAACATTTGTGAAAGAATGGGTCATTCTTTCAAGCGTGGTACTGTCATAGGATGCCACCTTTGCAATGTCAGTTTCTGAAATTTCTGCCCTGATAGATATTCCATGGCCAATTGTCAGTGGTATTATCACAAAATCGAAGCGTTGAAGTGAAGTGGCAGACTGCGTAAAGTAACAGAGTGGGGTTGCAGAGTGCTGAGGCGCACAATACATAAATATCACCAATGCTCTGCTGACGCAACTGCGAGTTTCAAACTTGCTATGGCATTAATGCCAGCACAAAAACTGTGCGGCAGAAGCTTCATGGAATGGGATTCCATGGTCAAGCAACTGCATGCAAGCCTCACATCACCAAACACAATGCCAAGCATCAGATGGAGTGGTGTAAAGCACACCGCCACTGGATACTGGAGCAGTGGAAACGTGTACTGTGGAGTGACAAATCACACTTCTTTGTCTGGATGTCTGATGGACGAGTCTGGGTTTGGCGGACGCCAGGAGAACGTTCCCTGCCTGCCTGCATTGTGCCGACTGTAAAGTTTGGTGGAGACGGGATAATGGTATGGGGTTGTTATTCAGGGGTTGGGCTTGGCCCCATAGTTCCAGTGAAGGGAACTCTTAATGCTTCAGCATACCAAGATATTTTGGACAATTGTATGCTTCCCCCTTTGTGGGAGCAGTTTTGGGAAGGCCCTTTTCTGTTCCAGAATGACTGAGCTCCAGTATGTAAAGCGAGGTCCATTAAGATATGGTTAACAGAGTTTGGTGTGGAAGAACTTGACTGGCCCACATAAAGAGCTGACCTCAACCCCACTGAACACCATTGGGATGAACTAGAATGGAGATTGTGAGCCAGGCCTTCACTTCCAACACCAGTACCCGACCTAACAAATGGTCTACTTGATGAATGGGCAAAAATTCCCAGACACGCTACAAAATCTTGCTGAAAGCCTTCCCAGAAGAGTGGCAGCTGATATAGCTGCAAGGGGGGGGGGGGGGGGGCGGCACAACGCCATAGTAAGGACCAGAGATTTTAAGGGGAAAGTACCGGTATGTGTAATTGACAATGTGACCAAAAATTTTGACCATCA
>JAODKC010000001.1:11565816-11582440 GCA_026777985.1 Mormyrops attenuatus
GTACCATGGGGCGTTCCGGTATGTCCCCCTGTAATGGGTGTACCATGGGGTGTTCCGGTATGTCCCCCTGTAATGGGTGTACCAGGACGTATTCCATACAGTCTGCCTGTAATGGGCGTACCATGGGGCGTTCCGGTATGTCCTCCTGTAATGGGCGTACCATGGGGCGTTCCGGTATGTCCCCCTGTAATGGGTGTACCATGGGGTGTTCCGGTATGTCCCCCTGTAATGGGCGTACCATGGGGTGTTCCGGTATGGCCTCCTGTAATGGGTGTACCAGGACGTATTCCATACAGTCTGCCTGTAATGGGTGTACCATGGGGTGTTCCATTATGTCCTCCTGTAATGGGTGTACCATGGAGTGTTCCAGTATGTCCTCCGGTAATGGACGTACCATGGCGTATTCCGTACAGCCCTCCTGTAATGGGCGTACCATGGCGTATTCCATACAGCCCTCCTGTAATGGTCGCAACCAAGGGGTGTTCCGTACAGCCCTCCTGTAATGGGCGTACCATGGCATATTCCATACAGTCCGCCTGTAGTAGGTATACCATGGGGTGTTCCATATGGCCCTCCCGTAATGGGCGTACCATGGGGTGTTCCATATGGCCCTCCCGTAATGGGCGTACCATGGGGTGTTCCGTATGGCCCCTCCTGTAATAGGCATGCCATAGCACATTCCATAGTCCTCTATGTTAGGTGCCCCATAAAGCATTCCGACAATCCTCCTGAATTAGTTGTAGTGAAACGCACTCTTTATTCCAGTATCGTGATGTCTAGTCACGACAAGCATGCCAGAAAACAACAATACATTTCTTAAAGCGTGACAAGTCTTTAATCCAAGGTTCAAAAGTTCCAGTTAGCACAATGTGACTATAGCAAAATGCACACAGTTCCCTGCGAAGCAAAAGGACAGAAAGCTGACAAATGAAAACAAAAGTGATGAATAACGGCTTCTGGGAGGAATGCCATGAGGTCTGATCGTTGCACAACCAAACACTTTTACAGTACCAGGGCTGTATTGGAAGACTGCAGGAACACAAATCACGACAAAAAAAACCTTGAGAACGTCCCCAAAGTGACCATGCCTGTTAATGCTATAATGTTTTAACAAAAAGAATCTGAAGGACTTGCTTAAAAGATAGACAGTGGCTACTTTGAATGGCTAGACTGTAAAAAGGGAAAAACAAACCATTGCAAACAAACCAAACAAATATGACTGATATGTATTGAGAGGACAAGCATTGAATGCTAGCAAGTAACAGCCCCATTCTCATGTTCTGTTTTGTTGGGGGTGACTATGCCCATCACTTTAGCTGCCTTCATCAGTGTGGGAAAGAGCAAAACCATGCTGAAGCACCGACAAGCAGCAAAAAGGTTACACTGGGGGAAGAGTGTGTGCAATGTAGCAGTATCGTATTGTCATACAAAAAGTTTAAACGGCACAGTTCCATCATTTTGCAAATTTCAGCATTTGATGAAACCACTGTGTATCTCTATTGCACACATAAAAAACACACACAAAACCAGTTATGACATGTAATGGATGTGCCAAACTTGGAGAAAGACAGTCAGTTGCACTCGTTTCATGTGTCTCCAGAACGCATTAACTACACAGATAGAAGATGGAAAGCACGACATGTCACCCACTGCCCGTCCAGTTGATCAGTAGGGTGGCAAAAGTGAAATAAAGTGTTAATTTCGATTTTAACCATATGAAAAAGAAGACCCGGCAGACCCAACAACCCCATTATGCAAATACTTCTAAAAGGCACGCGCTGCCCCAGGAGGCAACACATCTAACCTGGCAAAGCGTCCGTCAATCGTTGCCGCCGATTTATATACAGTATGAGGTTTAAAGATCGTCAGGTGGCTGTTATAACTGACATAAGACGCATAACAACGATGTAATTTAGTGGTTAAGTTTTGTGTTTGTTTAAAAATCATGTTTAGCCTGCACGCAATTTCATTCATATTCCATCCTCCAGTGACGAAAAGTAGGCTAGGCTAAACGATGAACAGAACTTGGACGAACATAAACCTAACTTTAGTTATTAATGAGGTTTTATGAACTTTTGCTAATAAATATTTTTTTGAGGTTATTTTAGTTCAAATTTAATGATCGTTTTTATTTTTAATTTGTTGCCTATAGTATTGATACCAAGGTACCAAAGCTGGAATCGGTATCAAAGTCAAAATTTCAGTATCGATTCAACTGTAGTGCAATGCTACCTGGGCGTAAACTAAGATGGACACAAGAAATGGACCAATGGCTAAACGGATAATGACGACCCATAAAGTCACAGCATTCACCAAATCCACCAATAAACATTGACAATTCCACAAGAGTCCAGGTATAAAAGTAAAAAGGCAAGCTGCATTCTAATTCATTCTAATTAATGCCGATACCGATATTCAAATCGGTATCGGCACCAATCCAGACCTATTAGACAAATTGGGCTTCAGCCATATGTGACCAATCCACTTATGATACTTATTTAATTTTCAGCAGTCTGTAAAAACATAGCTACTGTTTCTCGTTAAATCGATTTCTATAATCAAATCGCACAACAGATCTTTCCTATTTTAGATGTGTTTTGCAGCATTCAAGCTCAACGCTAACGCTGTATCTCAGTCCGTTTGCCACTCAGTGGGCATGAGCACAGTGATTTACACCTGCTGTGATGGTCACCCGCATACCCTCTGCAGTACGAGGAGCGCAAGAATGTCAGAGGGTGACGATCTTGAAGTATTTTATGCTTTTAACAACAATTACAAGCACAGCAATTTGCAATCTTTGCAAAAACAAAGTTTTGAAGGGTGTTAGTAGCGTTTAGTGGATTATCCCACTAAACAAAGAGCACGCAATTGTGCGAGAACGCAAGTAATATGAAAAAAGCAATGGATGGATTTGAGAGTCGCTAACTTGGGCTACTTTGCGCACGCGCTACAACTTGTAAAAAACGAGGGGCTGCTATTACAGCAAAATGTGATGCTGTTGCCAGTGAGAGAAAGATTGTGGGGTATTTTTAAACCATTTACTGGTTTTAAAATATTAATAAGAAAAAGTATAAATACATATTTATTGTATTAAAATATTAAAGTAAAAAGAGCTCTTGTATTGGAATCTGTATCAGTATCGGAATCGGATCGGGACTGAAAAAATGTAGATCAGCCCATCCTTAATAAACTGCCCCACTTTTTTTTCCCCAGTGCGCGAAGAAAATCCACTTCCACCTCCCAGCACTTTCCAAGGAGTTATCTGTCAGAATCTGAACTGTATGAACCATAACACAACACATCTGTATCCTTAATACAACTGTCATCGGTAGTTTAAAAATTACATATCTCACATTTGGACAGTGGCCTGTATTTCAGGCTGACATTCCCTAAAGGAGAGAAAGGGCAACTATCACAAAGATTCCTGGGTTTACTACTTATGGACCCCATTGAAACCAAGGGTTGTGGTTACTTCTTGCTCATTCCATTGTGCTTTGCTAGCAAAACCGTCAAAATGCTCTTCTCCCATATTTTAGGCCATGCCGAAAGCAAATAAAATTGACTACTAACACCTAACTAGATTTTGGCACATTCAATCTACTACACCAGGCAGAAGAACTGGGAACACTCTTTCTATTGGTTACAATCACACATGACTATTGCAATATTAAAAATATCCTGCATAGTGCTGCCAGGATAAAAGTAAACAAGCCAAAAGTAGAGATGCACCAATCGACCAATTTTCAGTGTGCTCGGCTCAGACTGGAGACCAGCCGATCCAGTGTCATGTATTTCTGATACAGAACTGGTCCGTTTTACACATGCGCAACACGTCATACGCACTGCGGTGCAGGCAATAGCCTCACAGCTGCGTGCACATTCACAGCCACACGCTAACATGTCGTTAGCGTGGAAGTTCTTCACTGCGAGTGAAGACGACACAAAACTTCTAATTTGTAATACATGTAAAGCCAAAGCAAACCGTGGTGGGGGCCGCCATGAAAATGCGGTGAAACATCAGAGGTAAACTTTAAACTGATTATTAAACACATACTAGATCATTTTAAAATTACAAAGGTAGCTAAGGTTTTTTTCCTATGACAGAGTAGGAACAAATACAGTCACCCCACCATGACAGGGGTACCTAACAAGGCCCACGCATTAAATCACAAGTACAGTTGCTATGCAGAACATCTATTAAACAGACAGAACACAAAGAATCCAAAATCGGAATATGTAGCTTAATATCGCATTCTGGGCTGGGGAAGATCACTTACAAGCACAAATCGAGCACAGTCATAAAAAACATTGTCATGTGTAATGCTGCGTATGCGCAGCTGTGCGAGGTGCTAATTGGGCAACTACAGTCAGATATTTCACAAAGCAAAGTTATCTGTAAACTTTGTCAGTCCACTTGGCACTTCTGGCGGTAATTTGACAAATCTATTCAATCACCTTAAAAGGAAGCATCCAACAGAACTTTGTTTAAAATTAATTACAAAGTTTAACTCGGGCTTTAATTACCATTTTGAAAACAGTGTCTATGATGCAATATTATGTTTTAAATGGTGCTAATAGACAAATCCTTAGGCTTGTTCCAGTCTGGGTATTCTTGAAAGTACATTTCAAAATTGGGAACAAAGACTGCAATTCAGATCATGGATCGCGACTGCTTTAAAGACTGCGATATGATTTTTTGGAAAGATCATCTACCCCTAAGTGAAAGCGTATTTAGTGATTATGGTGAACTTCGGAATCAGTTTGGATGACTGCCAATAATAAATTCACACTCACCTGCCACCCTGCAGTCAATATTGACTTTGCAAAATACTACAACACTGCCTAAGCAAAAGGTCAAAACTGAACATGTAAATAAACATGAAATTATACACAAAATAAAAATAAACACAAAATGCACATACCCCCTAGAGTCAATAGAGATTTGTTTCTGATTTCTAAGAAACCCTCATCCCTCAGTTAACACAAAAGCCACTGATACTCGACACAAGAAACTGGGATCAGACATGTGGGAGATTCTGAGGTAAGTGGGAAGAGCAATCACAGTAACTCCCAGCCTGTTAAGGAGCAAGGGCCTTAGGCAGCAGGACTTTCAATTAACATTTATCAAAACAGGAAAGCAGTGTGACTTGTCCAGTAAAAGTGATTAGCACTGCGTTGCTGAATGCACTCATTCTGTGTGTCTAGACCTTTTAGGGCTTTGATCAACGTTAATTGAAAGTTCTTTTCTTACTTTTGTTTATACATGTTACTTCTGCTGGTTATTTCTGTTACATCTTGTTATTTACCCTAAATCAGCAATGTCTACATGAAAATTTTGCTGGTTGAACATCATTAAAAAGTTATATACCAGCTCATTCCAACCATCCAAACGTTAATCTTCTGACTAAGCAGCTACACAAGAAACTCTACCTTTGACCACTGAAAGACGCCCAAAAGCTAGATAGCAGGATTGTATTTTTTAGAAGGAAACAGAACCACTAGCACAATGCTGTTCTTCTCAGACTCATGGTGTCAACCCTAACAACATTTCAGAAAATGAGACCGTGGATCTGAGTGATAAGATTACATCAGGAGTATTCAGACACTCAATCAATGTCAAGCTTATCCAAGAGAATCCACTGATGCCCTCCTACTCATCTGAGTTACTATCAAACATGAGTGCAGTCTACTAGTATGCAGTCTACCGAAGGGGCTCATTTTACCAACCAAAACAAACGGATCTTCTACGCAAAACCCTGGAGCGACCCGTACCATCAAAAAAAAAAAAAAACGGACCTTCCTTGAAAACCACAGTGAGCCCATGGAAGGAGGCTCTTCTGCTGCCTTTCTCCAAGCTGAAGAAGCAGAAGAAGTTGTTCCATGGGGTCACATGCTTCATGCAAATGAGGCGGCAAATGGATACAAAAGCAGGCTGTGACTGGGGGTGGCGGGCAATGAAGGGTGGTGGGGGAAGGGTAGCTGGCAAAAGAAATGAATTAGATTATGCTCCAATAAAGGCAGCTCTGGGTGGAATTTTATGCAGAGTCACAATTCAACAAGTAAGCTTTTGAGGGCCGGAAGTGGGGGGTTAAAAATAAGGCACACTGGTCCACAGCAGTCTGACCACATGGTGTAGAACACAGACACACACACATAAGAGCGTGTGTATGATGCCGAGATCCAAAGAGCTGTTAAAAGATTACAACAGAACTGGCCCTTCTAGCGCAGTTCGAAAAGCCCACACCCCACAGACATACACAGTGACAGGAGGCCAGAGCACTGGTCGCGCTTCAGGCTGCCAGACCTGAAACGGACGTTGTGGTAAAGCCCCGACTTCCTTTAGCTCCACTCCATTATGTCGCAGCTCAGCAGCAGACCGTGGCACAGGCCCAAAGCAAACCTTGCTTATCAGAATTACTGGTGGCTCGGCCACCTGTTCTGAAGGGAGTATGGCACACAGGTGCCCAAGGAGAAAGGCGAAGGGGTGCTGACTACATGATATTGTCATACGCCATCACAGTCCACGGTGCTCGGACGTCATCCGCCGCCTGACTACGTAGTTCTTAACTGTGACAATGAGTCAAATTACACCTGCCTTATATCCGGTGACTCATCTAGTAACCATGAGCATGTTCTGAAAACAAAATGACAGGTTCAATTTCCCCATTTAAAAGAAACGTGTGCTGCCTTCCCCTTTTCTTTTTCTTGGCAAGACTTCGCCCTAAAGTTCAGTGGCACCAGCATGCTGCGGATAGGCTGGGCTGTGTCCCAAAAAGGGGGAGACGAGAGCAGCCGCTTGGGTTTGAGGCGTGTCGCTCACCGCAAAACATCTGGCCTCCTGCACCACACAGCTGAACTAAATGATTTTTCCCGGGCCGGTTTGCCACCCTGTAGGGTACCGTGGGAACGACTCGTGGCCAGGCAAGGAATGTGTAGGAGTGAACCCCTCGAAAATTCCCCATTGGAGAGTGGGCCCCTTGGTTGCATCCAATTGGTGCTTGTAACACGCGACAGGCTTCCGGTACACTACATACACCAAGTTACAGTCCTGATGGGTGAGACATACACGTTCACAAACAGTGTCACCAGTTAACACCATTTCCCAGCTACTCTGGATTTTATCAGCAGACCCACCAGACTTACATGAAGTCACAGCAATGCTATGATTTCACAAAGGCCAGTGCAGGAAGGCCCATCGGCTCGCTACACAGACTACACGGCACCTCAATGCACAGCTATGATTCACCTTAAACCTGATCCAGACCAGACCAGTGCCAGGTCAGCTAGAAAGAGGACACTAGACATGTTCCCTGTAGCCACAGCATGCTTTCTGGTGCTAGCACATACCCACTGGGTTTTTTGTTAGGCGTCACCTCACTGAGTGCACCCACGTCAGCACTAAGGACACCGTGCTTACAGATACTTACCTGGCAGAGCGCAGTGTAATTGCAGTTGGAGCTTTAAAAGCCCCTGCATGTACACGGTCTCACACAGAGGCCAGCATACAAGATTCACTGCTCTGTGTGGGAGTGCCAGTCAGCAAGTAGAGAACAGTCTCAGAACACTCCAAAACTATGAGTATCACAATTTACCAACAAATCAAAACCTTTAAAATGCAAAAAATATTCAGTTATCTATGCTTTAAATACAAATTGCAAACAGTAAGCATCTGACCATAGAAAAAGGAAAATCATCCTAGGAAGGGCATGTTGTTTTGATGTGGCATAATGGCAACCATTTAGGTAATAAGGCTTAAACTCTTTCTGTGTCAGCGGCGCATTTAATCGTTCACAGAGCTGAAGTTTGAGTGAGCCTCTGTCACCAGTAAACAGGACCCAAAGAATCCTGTGGTGGCGACAGAGAAGGCACTCCCTGCACTAATCTGCGGTCTTGCAGCTGGGTTACCCAGATGCTACCAACACCAGCAAAGGCAATTTGAGACCCACCCCTGGGGACTTCCGTACTGGCCGTCGAAGATTCCAGCAGGGCACAGCAGGCATGTGGAATGAGTGTACATTGAGAGCAGGGGTGTACTCTGCAACTGGCGAAGAACAAACAAGAAGAGTACCTCATGACAGCAAAAGTACTCCAGTAGTCTGATGGCTTTGGAGTCTGCTGCACATGTCTTGAGAACAGACAAAGTGCTATATTGGGTAAATCAGAGGAAGCAAGTGAGGGAAAGCGAGCTAAAAAACATGTCTTAGGAACATACAAGCAGTCATCAGTCCAACTGTTCATTCCAGAACTGTTCAAGGCAACACTGAGGAAGATCTGAATTCACTTCGCACTTTAAAACATAAAAATTTACCAACATAATAAAACAGTAAATTAGGCATGATAGCTCTGAAAGTAGCTGTATTTTCAAGAGCCAGGCTAAAAGAATATCCCTCTCCATTCAATGCAGTAACTGAGTGGAATGGTTATGCAAGTTATGATGAATCAGGCAAGCTTGGCAGATAATATTCTGTCGGGAGGGGCCTGAGTCAGTGTGCAGTCAGAGCCATTGCCTATTGCCGCTGCTCTGCTTAAATGCGTTTGTTTATTTTTTGGGATGGGGGTTTGGGGGTGCACATTGCATTGGCTGGGCAGTACAGTAGTATGGGATTGGCAAAGCAACCAAATGCATTTCTGTAGTGTGGTCTCACCATGTTCCTCTCCAGGTACTTGGGCTGGCCTCACCAGAGCAGCCTGCTGCCTCCCCCTCCCCAATTCAAACTGAGACTTGCATCTTATAAATTGTGTTAATATTGAGGTGCAACCATGCTGACTGAGTTGCAGACTGATCTTTGCTTTCCTGCCAATGGATGTGTGCCATGTGAAGATGGATTAAATCAGAAAGGAACACCAAGACGAGCCAGGGGCTCAGAGGACGCAGACAGTCAGTCCTGCTCCATACTGACTGCAAACGACTTCCCCCCACTCCGTAGATTATCAGAACCCACGATTTAGACATCCAACTGAATTCCGATGGTTAGCATGACCAGGAATGGTGGGACACCCTGGTTTTAGCCTGACTTGCAAAACCTAAGGGCTTTTGATTTTTCTCTTACAGTATCTTCTGGCTTATTCTCCCTGCATGATTCAACTTTCTCTTGAGAGACTCACAAAAATGTGTCAATAGCTCATCTGCTTTTAACATTAATCTCCCACGCTGCAAAGCAGTTTCCCCCTAATTGTACTTCCGCTTTTTACACCAACGCGCCAGGTCCTCACAGACTGCATCCTCAGGAAAAGCACCTGACCACCAAAACGTGTCTGTGGATATTAGTGGCAGTCTGACTGTCCAATGGCTAAGCGCAGAAGGTGCACAAAGTAGGGTGCTTAGCATGGAGGTGTGAACATGTACTTCAGTGCTCAGCTACCTGAGCTCAAACGGCAGTTACACAAGGCAAGGCAGGGCATGGCCGCCTGTCACTTTCTAACACATAAGTAGTTTCAGTCGAACCTGAAAGTCATGCTTGACCAGGACCAGCATCTCGTGATCATATGATTACACCCAGATTGATGCAGGGTTGGGGGATTGATGCCCAACACCAGTTCTGGGTGTGTGCAATGTGTACCTCTCCCTGTGTTTGTGATTTTTTCTCTGGGTACATTGCTCTCGGGCTGCAGTTCAAAAGCCTGATGTCTCTGCAATGCTCTTAGTGTGCGAGTGGGTCCCCGGTGATGCACTAAAGACCAGGGAGTCCCTGCCTTGTGCCCCGTTTCCTAGAACAGGCTCCGCATGACCCTGCACAGGAGAAGCGGCAAAGGGGACAAATGGGTAATGAAACTGTACCCTGATGGCCTGATAAAATATATGTTGCAGCTATGAAGTGAACCGTCAAATTTTCTTTAAATAAAAGCTGAACATGTTGCTAACGTTGCTTTGGGAAAAAAAACCTTGGTTCTATGCTTGTTCACAACTCCTGCCCTCAGAACACCTACACCTGTGTGCTTAGGCCACGTCATCAAGAACTTTTAACTAACTTTATGGGGGTGGGGGCTGGGGTTGATAATCATTATATTGAACTCTATCTGAATTGCTGCTGGATGACAATTAGTTCCCCCTGGGACCAATACAGTTCTGTTTTATCTTATCTTAAATAAATACATAGGCTAAGTACCTCCCAAACTACATCAGTGAGATCCTGCAGTGCAATCAGGATAGGAGGAGACTGAATGAAAACATTTACGTTACCGTGTGGCCACCCTGGGGATGTGGACATGGTGGCAGGGGGAAGTCATTAGGAGAACTAGCACTGGTGTTCTCTGGAGACTGGCACAGCTGACCCCAGGCAACCCAAATCCATCTCATAGCTTGTTTGTGTGTGTAATTTCAGTTGCCCTAAACACCAGCCGCCCCCTTAAAAAGTGTGCCATGAAACTCAATGCTGTAAATGGAGTTAATTAGCAGTCAGCAGCAAGCTAGTGATGAAAAAGTCCATAAAAGTCATTTCAGATAGAGACACCATATCAATCCAAATCAGACCTGTTTCTAATGGTAACTAACAATCATCACAAACACAAAAGCTAGTTCCCTTATACAACATAATTTCCCAGAAGACAAAAAAATCCATTAAGGACAACCTCTGGCTCAGGTAATAAACACAAAACCAAAAGAAATACCAAAATAAAACAAGATTGCTGTTATCTTAGTTCATATTCAATTTCTTAGACTGCAAGGGAGTCCCCCTGACCAAAACAATACAGAGCAGTAAAGATCACTCTGGAGTTCACCTGCAAGTCCTCAGAGTACACCTCAAGCAGAGAGCATAATCCCATTGACCCTTCCACACCCATCGTGATCATCCTTCAATGCTTTATCATCAATATCATGGACAGCAACTTCTATTCAGTAGACAAGGATTAATAGTCTGTCCCATTTTACCATGTGACACAAAAGTTAGCCACAGAAATATTTTTTTTTTACCGCTTAGATTGCCAGATTCATCCCCTGATCTAATGTCTGCCACCTATATAACTTGAGCAGGTCACATTTTGCCTGCTTGCCATCTGATGCCAAATGCCCATGAAAAACAGACTTTCATAGACATTTAGGGTTGGGCAGTATATCAAATGTTTATAGTATATGGATATTTTTTAAGCAAGATATAGGGTGACAATACCTTTTATATTGAAATTCTTTTATTGTGGGTTAAAATTATGACTTTATTAAAGATTTTGAATGGAGACCAATAGTATTCCTTACTGGTCTTAAGCAATGCGAGAGCTTTGGTGGTGACGTTGCACAGAATCCCAGCATTCACAGCTAAAATGAAACCACTCACTTATTACATACCGCTACTCTGCCTAAAAATACCAAGATATTGTTTTTGGTCCACCCCGCCGAGTACACACTATATATGTGGCTCCTCTATGTTTCCCTAAATCGTTAGGCAGCAACAACTTATAGCTACAAATTAAAAATCATAGCAGGAATTTTGCAGCCTGACACCCAAAAACAGCTCTCTGCCCCCCCTTGTTTCCAATCCTGCCATGCCTTGCACAGCTGTATTGGTGGGACTGAAGACATCACACAGAAGCAAAAAAATACCCAAGCAAAAAAAAACACACAACCACCACCATTTCTGTTCACAACAATAGCTGGAGGAGTTCCCCCACCTTGATTGTTTTTCCTGTTGTAAAGTTTTTCCGTTTGATTCAGTTCAGTCATCACTCACCTCAGATGTGGGGAGCATGACTACATCATGTGCCTACAGAAAAGGAAGCAGACGTTGTGACGCACTCTGCGAGCTAGCCTCAGCTTCCTGCTGTCCCCACTCTCTTCCTCCACATGTCAGTGTCCACACTTAGGTGTGCAGCCACCCCCACCCTGACCTCTGCACATCTCTAGCAAGTTTCAAGACAACTCCCACTGATAAAAAAAAAAAGACAGAGCCTAGTCCTTACCATGGGATTGGCATGACGACAAGGCTGATTGAGTCACTGAACTCCATCAATGACCAGTGAACAACCTGGAATCGCTAGAGAGAATCACCTACCTAATTTCAAAGTGAACAGAATTCCGAGGCTTCCAGTTAGCCACAGAGACCTGGCCGTCAGGGAATCTGGAAAGTACCCCACACGATAACATCCTCATACTGCTCTTCATATCCATTACTATTTTCATCTCTGCCTACACATGTGAGAAACACTGTCGGTACAGAACCTCTCTCAGATATGTGGTGAGACAGAGCAAATGGTTTAAAGAGTGCTCAGTTTCTGGCAATAGTGTCCGCATTTTACAAAAAAAACAAACAGTAAATCTCATAGATCAATGAAACATAAGGGAAATGTAGCCATTTCCCCCAAGAACCACAACTTCAAGCTTTGTCAATGACCATACACGATGTACCCAAACCCCCAATAACATGCCAGCATAAACAAAGCCAATCACATTAAACAATGTAAACACTGACCAAGGACCTCCATGCCAGCTCACTAGCTTAGCGAGCCAAGCAGCTCCTGGCTGGTGAGCAGTTAGCTTCTTTAAAAGATGACTACATTTAAAGTCCATCCACTACTTATTTGTCCCAATTCTCCACTGGCAAAAAAGAGTACACTCTCACTGCATTTAGGAAATATCATTGCTAATGTGGAGGCTAAAATTATTCCCCTCTTAAAACATTTGCCAACCCTAAGCACTCACTTACTGAACCTGAAACATGTAATAAGGAATGAATGCTGAAAACAAAAGAAAATAAATAAAATGAAATAAATACTGGGATGTGGACAATTCAACCACATCTGAGTGTTGCATTGCACTAGATTACACCTTAATTTCTGGCTGCCAAAAGGCCATCTAAAACACGACATGCAAATAGCCCAAACTATTGCTAGGCTTACAATATCGTAAGGAAAACTACTTCCTGGTAGACGCTGCATTCTCCACATTCCACGGAAGACCATTGAAGTGTGCGGCTTGAACGTGACAATAACCGCCCATAGGCGGCCCCCAAAGCGTGCTCAGTCCCAAAGCACCACCCATAATCACGAGGCAAACGGAACAGCCTGACACATGGGGAGTTGGCCTGCTGGCCCCACCAGGTCATTCCATCTTGGACAGCAGCATAGAGACTGCAGGCTGGTTTCCCTGCCCTTCCTGCAAGCAGAACTTGCTCCACAGCCACAGTGCAAAATCCTTGGGGGGGTTTTGAGCAGTGCAACATTCAAGCAGACGCCTAAAAATGCTTAGGGGAGGACTGTGCAGAAAAAACAAACACCTGTGGGACAGACACAGCCAATGAGCGTACTGACAATACAGTTCTTGGGTACAAAAGCGCAAAATCCCAGGGGAAACCTGGACAGCCAGTGAGGACAAAACCACTACTTTTTCACTTTCCAAAAGGCTCAGTCACACAGCCATGAAGCCATTCCCCAGTGGACCTGCTGCTCATTTTCTCCAGTAACAGACACCAGTTCCAATGGCTATTGCTCCTCCCCTACTGCTGACGGACGGACAGACAGACGGACGGCCGAGACTCCCCACTGAGGATCTGAGAGCATTGGCTATTTTTGACCACGGCTACAGCAGCTTTTATAAGAGGAAGCTTAAATGAAAACAAAGTCCAACTACACATACTCGGTACACAAAGCACTGGCAAAGGCCTCAGTCCTGCACGAGTAAACCAGCAAACAGAGCGAAGTCAGGGGGCTTTACTGACCCCAGCCCTCCGTTCCCCGAGGGCTGGCAGAGCTGACATCCTGGGATATGTCCTGTGAGCAAGAACGCGGGAAATCATTCCAGCCCAGCAGTGCGCTGGTGAGAACTGTCTGTCCACTGCGAATAATGAATGTGGTCTTTCTGTGCCCTGCGACGAGAGCTTGGCCCAGGCCAAAATGGGGAAGGCTGGTCTTGCAAAGTGGCAAACGGGCAGAGAGACAGGACCTCTCGGAATGACTGCTGTATTGTCCCCCCCCACAGCTTTAAAAGACCAGACACAGAGGAGAATCTTGGCCTCGCACTGTAAACACTCCCCCCACCCCACCCCTCCAGTCTGCTTTGTACTTCCTGTTTGCATGAAGAGCCTCTCAGATAGACAGTCTGATTTGTCCCTGGCGATCTCTTTAATGCACTGAGGAGAGATGCAGTGCCACGCCCAAAAGCTACAGAGTAATTCCAAGCCTTCACACAGCATTCTGGACCTTAGATTAGAAAAAAAACAAAGGATGTCACATGGGTTCAGAAGACTACAATACCACAGAGTAATCCATTCAACCAGAAAGCTTCTGACCAAAATGCCAGGCTTTAATTTATAATGAACTTGCTAAATTGTTTGCAGAATAGCTGTGCCGCTTATGTTTACATTTGGCCTGCAAAAACTACTTAAGGAGCAGCTAATAGTATACAATATTAGAGTGGTTTTAACCCACAAGGTAGCTCCTTTTAGCTTTTACTCAAACCGTAAAAAGTACCCAGGCCCCCTATGCCTCCCAGTCACAGATATCACATGGTGATTTCAGCCCACTCTTTTCACTGCACCCACGTCTGTGGTAAGGGATCCACAAGCCAGAGGTAAGAAATTCAGCTCATGACAGTAAAAGTCCAGACCAAGTTTTTGTTTCAACCAACCAGTTGAGCATAAAGAGTCACAGTCACAGAGTACTCAACTTGTTGGTTGAAACAAAATCTTGATCAAGACTTCTATTCTGGACCTGAACTACCCACCTCTGCCAAAAGCCGTTGAGATACAATACAGAATAAAAAATATCAAACCTATACAATAAATGGGCACAGGGTACACACTTGTCTATATTTACAGTCAAGATTAATTAAAACCTTAAACTTAAATGTCTATATTATACTGCTACTGATTAAGCAGCCACATATCCCACTGCGTGCATGGATAGCAGATGAGCCACTGTCTTTTTTCCCCATACAAATTTAAGGGCAGAAACCCTATTCGCGAGAGGGACATTATGCAGCATCCATTCAGAACTGCCGGCCCAACCTTAGGAGTTTCAAAGAGCCTGTTGAGGACGTTTTTATGAACCACAGTCCGAAGGCAGCATGACTGTTTTCCCCCATTGTGACAAGTCACCCTTGGCTATGAATCTAGACTACAACCGTGAGGAGCATCAGAAAACGATGTCAGCTCATCGCATCACAGAACGGCTTGATTTCAGCATTTATATTCACTTTTTGGGTTAAAGGGATGAACCAACTTGCTTATTCCAGACGTGACTTCGCCATCGACAGAACTCGTTAACTAAAATTATTTCGACACGAGAGTTCCAAGAGCAAAACCGAAAACCGATTTTTACTGCTCATAGTATGGACCGAATACATCTGTTAACATAAACTTAGCAAGCAGTCCCGCGGTGTATTAAATTAATACCCTCGGCTCAATAACTGCCCCGCGAGCTAGCGGTCCCCACGCGCGCATTAATCCTCGCGCAGTGGGGCTACGCCGAGGCGGTTTACAGGGTCTAGCGGGTCGGCTAACAAGGCTAGCTGGCCGGTCCAATAAGCCTGACATGAGATACAACGCCCAGAGCATGACAACTGTACCAGGATGAATCTGCAAACAGACGTGTGCGTGCCATTATTAGACCGTTCGGTTTTTTTGCATAAACGAAACAAAGGACCATGATTTATTCCTCTCCGACGAGGCCCCGGATATCCGCGGTTGATATTTGAGTAGTGCTGCCTTGCGGGGAGGCTGGAGATAGGACATTCGGTTTTGTCCCGGCCTTGCCCGTCCCGTCACCGCCTCCCTTCCACCACCTCCTGTTTACTATGAGCCGTCCTAAACCCACTCTGAAAAAAAACAGTCCCCGGTCGCTTACCTCTCTTATCGAGGTCGTAACCGACCACGACGAAGTAGTCGGCAAGCCTGACCATGTCGATGCTGCGGGAGATCATGGCGTCGAGGCCCAGTCGCTCGCTTTCCTTCTGTCGCTTAACGTAGTCCGTTCACATTCCGACGGCGGGGGAGACACCGCCAGCCACAGCAGCATCCTCCCAGCAGCGGCTCGCCGCCATACTGTCAACGTTCTCTCGCGCTGACAGACCCACGGAGTCTGCGCAGTGGAACGCAGGGCGGGGCGCCCGCGACCGGAACACCGAATCAAGGCAGGTTTCGGCCGGCTGGAATTGCAGCCCAATACATTAAGAAAAGAAAACGGAATAAATATTATGTTAAATAACAAAGGGGATGTCCCGTGTATGTATGGTGTCCTATATTTCTGTAAGTGCACGTGGATTTCAGCGACTGAACAAGGAAGAGTCGATAAACTAATGTATCTGACGGTGCCTGCCACGTTTTTAACGTGCTGCTACTTCAGAACGTGTACTTATATATGGTGTTGATATGAAGTAATTCTAAATAGTTTTAGACCAATGTTTTATACTCTTCTTCAGTAGCCCTTTATGGTTTCGTTACTTTTTGTTTTTGTAATTGTTGATAGAAATTGCGTGTCGTCTTTTGTTCAAGTTTCCTTGTAACTGTAAAATAAATTCCACCATATTTATCTGAATGGGTTCTGGAAGAGGACTAATCTTAATTATGAATTAAAGAAGCAACGTATCCTCTTTGCGTATTGAATTACAATGTGTGTGGGATATTGGAGACGGAGTTACATCTTACCCCCGTGCCCCGCCCCCGCCCCCGCCCCAGCCCCAGCCCCAGCCCCGGTTACC